>CM028347.1:72736341-73151341 GCA_016618105.1 Dendrobium huoshanense | reverse complement strand
CCTTTTTCTAGAGTTAAATATTTTTCATGTGAAATGATTGGCTATATTTCTCACACTTGCACTATTCAAAGTAAAACATATCTAGTGTGGAGACCTAAGATGCATAAAATATTACATATCCAATATGCATCTAGATTATTATTGCTAAGAGGAGAACCCAAACTTATTTGGGTTCCCAAGTCTAACATTTGATCATTTCATAGAAATGCTCTCATACAAAATCTCATGAGAGAATTTAGTTCCTATACAGTAGATGTTTGAAGCATATGATTGGAGTTACAACACAATTCATATCGCTGGAAGCCAGGAATGGAGGCATGGTAATATAGGGAGACAATTCCATTAGGAAAGTTGTAGGTACAAGTATAATTGGCAAAGAGAAAAAAATTTCATTGAAAATGTATTATTGGTACAAGTCTTAAAGCATAACTTGTTAAGTATTAGCCAGCTTTATGATAAAAGTTATAATATTAATTTTTTTTTCATAAGATGTATTATAAGCCAAAATGGTATTGATATGTTGCATTGAAATAGGATAAATAACGTATACATACTTGATTTGAATTTTCCTAAATCTTCTAGTACATTTTTGTCTCAAAATAATTATTGATGAATCTTGGTTATGGCATAGAAGACTTTGTCACACAAGCATGAAAAATCATAGGAAGATTACTCAATAAGATTTAGTTAGAGGGATACCCAAATTAAACTTAATTAAGGATCACCTGTGTGATGCATGTTAACTAGAGAAATAGGTGAAGTCCTCCTTTCTTTCAATTAAGAATCTTAAAACTAGCAAAACTTTGGAAGTCCTACACATGGATCTTTTTGGACTGGTTAGCACTGTAAGTCTAGGAGGTAAAGTTTTTGAGTTTGTAATTTTTGATGATTTTTCAAGATTCATTTGGATTAAATTCTTATTTCATAAGAGTGAATTATTTGATGAGTTTAAAAAGTTTTCTTTGGATTCAAAGGAAATTAGAGTGTAAAATTTTATTAATTCAAAGTGATTATGGAGGAGAGTTTGAAAATGATATATTTGAAGATTTTTATAGAGAGTAAGAATTTGATTATAAATTTTTAGCACCTAGGACCCCTTAGCAGAATGGGATGTCAAAAGAAAGAACATAATACTAATAGAAGCCATTAGAGCCATGTTGGCAGAATACTAACTTCTGAAATATTTTTGGCTAAAGTGGTTAGTATGACTTATATGTTTTGAATAGGATGAACATTAGATCCAAGTTGGACAAGACGCATTATAAACTTCTTAAGGATAAAATACCTAATCTTTTAAATTTGCATATTTTAGGACATAAGAGTTCATTCATAATAATGGCAAAACCCCTTTAAGAAAATTTGATCCTAAATGTGATGAAGGAATTTTTTTAGGATATTCTAGTGTTAAAAAATCCTATAGGGTTTTTTACAAGAGAACTTTTGTAGTTGAGAAGACCACACATATAGTTTTTTATGAATCTGACATTTTGGAAGAGCTAAGGTTGGAAGAAGATAATATTGAAGATATCTCAAAAAGAATTGAAAGGCAAATTTGAAAGAGAATGTTGGAACTTAAAATCCTTTGCTTAGAGAATTGAAATTTTCTAAGAGTACCCCTAAGGAATTGATTTTAGATGAACCAAGTGATAGTGTTAGAATTAGGCATGGACTTAGAAAAGAAGTGAATCATTCTACCTTTATATTAATGATTAAACCCACTAATATAAATAAAATACTTTAAGATGAATTTTGGATTTTATCCATTCAGGAAGAATTGAATCAATTTATTAGAAATGATATTTTAGAATTAATTGAAAGGCCAAAGGATTAAAGTGTCGTTGGAACTAAGGGGGTATTCAAAAATAAAATGAATGATTTAGGTGTTGTGATTAAACACAAGGCAAGTTTGTTTACCAAGAGCTATAATCAAATTGAAGAAATTAATTTTAAAGAAACTTTTGCCCCTACAGCCAGACTTGAAGCAATAAGAGTTTTGCTAGTCTTTGTGTGTTTTAAAGGTTTTAAATTGTATCAAATGGATATTAAGAGTGTCTTTCTTGATGGGGTAATACAAGAGGATATTTATGTTAAGTAACCTCTAGGTTTTGAAATTTTAAAATTCTCAAATCATGTGTTTAAATTGAAAAAGGAATTATATATACTAAAATAGGCACCTAGTGCTTGCTATGAGAGGTTAAACACTTTCCTATTATAAAGGTCATTTGTGAAATAAAGTATGGATATCACTCTCTTCTAGAAAAGGATAAGAGATGACATACTCATTATTCAAATATATGTGAAGATATCTTTTTGAATCTATCAATAAAATCTTTGTGATGATTTTTTTTTAAATAATGAGTATTGAATTTGAAATGAGTTTAATAGGAGATTTAAGTTTTTTTCTTAGTTTTAGCATAAAACCAAAAGAGAAAAAAAAAATCTTAATCAGTTAAAGTATATTAAAGACATCCTCAAGAAATATAAAAATGATAATGCTAAACCAATGACTACACCAATGAGTTCCTTAGTAGAGTTAGATAAGAACTCTAAAGAAAAATCTATTGATCAAAAGAAAGTTAAAGAAATAATTGAATCATTGCTTTACTTAACTATTAGTACACTAGATATCATATTTAGTATTTATTTATGTGTTAGATTTTAATCTGAGACAAAGAAATTACATTTGATAGCAGTTAAAAGATTTTGAGATATTTTTTGGGAACTCAAAACTTAGGGATTTTGTATCCTAAGCACAGCTCTTTTTTGAAACCATTGTATATTCTAATTCAGATTTTGCAGAATGTAGGATTGATTAGAAAATTACTTCTATAACTTATCAATTTATAGGAAACTCTTTAGTTTATTGGTCTAATAAAAAATAAAATTTAGTTGCCCTTTCTACTGCTGAAGCAGGATACATTACCTTAGGTAGTTATGTGGCACAAATTCTTTACATAAAACAAAAACTAATTGACTTAGGATTTTCAATTGGCACTATTCTAATTTTATGTGATAATACTAGTGTCATATATATTTTAAAGAATCCTATTCAACATTCTAGAACCAAGCATATTGATATTAGACATCACTTTATTAGAGATCATGTGTTTTAAAAAGAAATTGAATTGCACTGTATTGCTACTGAGAATCAACTTGCTGATTTTTTTACAAAACTATTAGCTTTTGAAATATTTAGTATCTTAGGAATCAGATTAGGTGTGATTGATCTTAATGCATAAAATTGTTTATATGCAAATTTTCTTTGCAATGTATTGGTATGTTTATTTATTTTCATAGGTTGTTTTTAAGAGTTTGTATGTTTGTATGTTTTTGTTTTGTTTTTTTTGTTTTGTTTTTTTGTGTTTTTTTCTTGCGTTAGTGTTGTATTTTTAGTTTTATTTTTCCTGGTAGCATGTCATCGGATCTTAAGTGATTGGATTTTGAAAAGGTTATCTATTTATCATGTATTGTTTTAAGTGTTCTTTTCATACTATACGAAATTTTTTTTATTATATGAATTTTGTAGGATGTACAAGATATTCTTCTATGTTTAGAATACGAGACTAAGTTTTTCAATGCTTATCATACTGTATTATGTCATCATTATCTGTATAATCAGTCTTTTTCCATTTATATAATTGGGGATGATTTTCCAAACATTCAGTTATTTTTGTTAGATCCTATGTATGAAATCACATTTCATCGTATGTATGAAATCACATTTCGTCTATACGATCCTGTTGTTAGTTTCTCATGTGGATGAATCTAACCTTCATAAATTATCTTTAATATTCTGATCGTCTCGGACGAACAGGTGTTCATCTGTATGATCATTTGGTCAAAAAGCATGTATGAAATGACACTTCGAGAATGGCCTTTTATGAAACGTTGTTTCATTTTAGGCCATTTATATTCGTATGTATGAAATATTTTTTTTCTTGTACAATTTTAATTTTGTATTGTACGGTAAGTCATGTTTTTAAATAGAAAGGTCTTGGATAAATTTTTTCTTCACATTCCCATTTGTTTCCAAACCTTCTCGAGTCCAAACCTTAGGAATGGCAAGCAGTAGCAAATGACCTTACTCTTCTAAGAGCAAATCCACCTGATCTGTGAGAGACAATAACTTCCTCTCCAAGAAAAATGAGATAGCTCGTGATCGGTATTTTGTAGCCAAAATTACCCCCTCTCGACTCCTCATTCAAGTGACATCAACTTTTCTGTCATGCCCCTTTTTGCCTCAACCCAGTTTTCCTTTATTATTACCCTGATTTACGCATACCATCGTAAAACTTTTTAAATTTTTCTTACAAACATGAAGGTAAACTAAGATCACACCAGCAATATCTCTTTCATCTTTAAACAGCGTGTTGAAATCACTAAAAAAGTTCAAGGAAACTTCCTTCACCTTAGAACACAAGGAGTTAGAGCTCACACCTTAACCTCTAGAGTGGATTTTGATTGGTCAAAAATAAACCTGAATCTTAGAGATTTTGCACAAATAAGCCGTCTATCTCATGTGTACACTCTTAAACAAAATGTCAGGATTAACTAGCATGTCTTGAGAACTTCTATCATTCCCAAAGCTAGTGATCATATAAATTTGACTCCTCTTTTGTCCACTGTCACATGCTTAATAATGAATGAAAATCCTTTTGATGAAGCCCAACTTATCATAAACTATATTTATAAACTTTCTGATATTAGACTTTCTCACAATAGGAGGAAGAAAATTGTGGCTTTAGGATACTTAGTTGCCTATATTTAGAGAAAAAGTATAACATAATCCATCCTGATCTACCCACTAAACTTCTCATTTTCTTTACTGATGCCTCTTTTCAGGTACTTTTTGGTCAAGATCAAAGTTTTGAGGGAGAATATTCTAAGGGAGAAGAAGGAGCCCCAACTCCAGCACCTGCACCTACACCTGGACCAGATCAAAATTTCTATCAAGAAATGATCTAACGCTTTAACAGACTTGAATCTCACTTTGAATAACATTTTGATTAAATTGAGACTCATCTTAACTAGTAGGTTATTAGGCATAATGAAGACATGGGGTGGATCCGAGGGTAATTTAACTCTGTTAATACTAATATAGCTATTATCAGTAGTTACTTTAAGGTGTTCAACCCTCCACCACCTCCATATCAAGGCCCTTTATGATATTAGTTGTACTTCTTTGTTGTACTTGCTGATGAGAATTTTGTGCTAGTTCTTGAGATATTTTGTTTGTTTGTGATTTCATGTGTTTCTTCATATTGTGACTGATTCAGTTTCTATCATGTTGTATTGGTGATATGTGTTTTGAATGAAATGATGGAATATTATTTTTTGTGATATGTGTATTAGTAATATGTGTTTCTTCATGTGTTGTAATTACTTTTCTTGAAATAATTATATTTTTGGAGACAAATTATTTGTGGTTGATCTCTAGAATAAAATTTTTGAATTATTTTGGTCTATAAATTAATTTCCTTGTAAAATTTAATCTTTCAAAATTTTAATTAAAATTATGACTTGATATAAATTAGGAGATCAATTTTATGTTCTTATAAATAAGTATTACTTAGCTATAATTGTTGCAAAATAGATGTCTTATTTTTTTTTTCTTTTTAAATGTTTTTTATTTTTGTTAATTATTGGAATTTTAGTTAAGATTTATTGATATAGGAAAGTCCAAAAAATAGAAATAAAAAAGTATGCACAAAGCATGCCAAATTTGAAAAGATGTGCAATGTCGCCAATTAAAAAAATTCATATTGTTCTTTCCTTTATCATTCTATTTCTTATACAAATCCATATAATAGACAATAATCTTCACTATTGAATTAAAAACTAATTAACCTTTTTTGGCAATAATTATTTTTATTTAATTTATTTAGAATGAACAGTGAACATGGTAGACTTTTCTTATCTTTGTTATTCTTTGATTTAATATTTGAATTTTTCTTATTAGCATTAGGAAATTAATGTTGTATTTGTAATTAGTTTAAAATCTTCTTCTTTATCAACTACTTTGATTTATCCATAGAAACTTTTCATTTCAAGATGTACTATCCTTTTTGTTGTTGTCAAAAGGAGGAGTCATTAGCTATTATTTGATGTTTTGTTTGCTTGATGCTTGATGTTTGATATTTGTATATGTTATTTATATGTATTTGATGTATGTATGTGTATGTTTGTTGGTGTTCTTTTTATTGTGTATTTATCTGTTTGTGTTGTTATTTTTTGTTTAAGTTTGTTCATATTTTTTTTTGTGTGTTTGTTTATTCTTGTTGTTGTTTTTTGTTTAAGTTTTAAAGTTTTTATTTAGGGTTGTGTTTCATTGGAATCCCTTGTTTTAAATTGTTATTCATTTAGGGGAAGCTTAGGAGAAAATTTGCCTTAAAACATTAACTCAAATAATAATTATTTTGTCATCATAAAAAAAGGGTAGATTGTTGCAACTTAGTTTTCAAACATATTCTTTTATATATCATGTGAGTTTTTTATTATACTAAAATATTATTGAGTTGATTACTATTTCTCTTAACACATATTGAAAAAATTATGCTTGTGTTATTTTTGTATATTAATATTTAAAAGAAAATATACTCCAGACTGTCGAAGACATCAAGACATATTATATTAGAGTTTCTTGTAATTGAAGTCTTTGCCTTTTTTTTTTTTTTTGAGCCTAAAAGAATGTGTGATTGTAATTGGGTAACCGTGCACATACACATTAGGGGAGTGAGTCAAAACTTATATTTTTTAAATTAGCCGTATTGTACAATTCAGAAATCATACGAGACAATTTAACCTAAGTGTTCTGTTAGAAAGAAGTTAATTGAAACATGACGTGGTAATTTCTTTGTATTATTCGTACTATACGAAGTTGAATTCGTACAGATGATGTCTAGAGTACGAAATGGATACATACTAGTTTGTCCCTAATGAACTCACCATTTTTATAACTAATTGTATTGTACAAAATTAGTTTCGTACAAACGACATCCATAGTACAAAATGGACGTGTACTAGTTCGTCCCATATGAAAAGGTAAATTTTTTGAACTTTTCATACTATACAAAATTAGTTTTATATAGACGACATCCATAGTACGAAATTATCTCGTCCATGTTCGTACCATATGAAGCATGATTTGATTTACCTATTTCATACTGTGTGATGTAGGGTTCATACAGATGATGACCAGAGTATGAAAAGGGTGCATACATTATTATACCAGATGAATCTGTTCATTTTTGAACTATTCATATAATACGATGTCAGTTCGTACATATGATTGTTAGAGTATAAAATCAGTTTGTACAGGATTATACAAGGATTTTTTGAACTATTCATACTTACGAAGTATGATCGTATTGTACGATCCAAGTACGTCCAACTTAAAATTTTTAATTTTCTTGACAATTTTTCATGTCATTTCTTTATAAGGGTCCGAAAATTGACTATTGATGAGTTTTCTGCAAATTTTCTCTATAGAGTGAGAGTGAGAGTATTTTGGGAGAGTGTTTCAAAGTGAAGATTGAGAGATATTGTAAGTGGAAATTGTGAAGAGATCACAATGTTGCCTAAAGGTGAGGATATCTTTATAGTTTCTTCAAATATCTTCCCTACTTCTTTGAATACTCTTGAGAGAAGATCTTTCGAGAAGACGCCAGTACTTTACCGTGACCAGGAGGGTGTGAAAGGACATTGGTACTCTGCCATCACCAGGAGGGTGTGAAAGGATGTCGGTACTCTACCGTCACTAGGAGGATGAGAAAGCATGTCGATACTCTACCTTCATCAAGAGGGTGAGAAAGGAAGTTCGTACTCTGCCATCACCAGGAGGGTGAAAAAGGATGACGGTACTCTGTAGCACCGGGGATTTGTGGAATAGTAGTTATTTGTAAGGGCTTCTCCGCTTTACTGTAGGAGCAAAATGAGAGTCACTTTAGTATAGTGCAATACTTGAAGATGGAGTCTTCAGGGAGTGGGTGTAGGTAGGGGTGTTAATTTCTAACACGACATGAAAATAAGACCCGAACCCGACACGGAAAATCTGGGTTCGGGTCAACCCGTGAAAGAAATGGGTTGGGTTCAGGTTTAAGGATTAGACCCATTTATATATTCAGGTCAGGTTAGGGTTAACCCGTCAACCCACGGGTCCACCCGAATAACCCGCGAAGCTTATAATGGTTTTAATAAAATGAGTCGCGAGCCCGCGAGTTCTAGATGGTTCGAGGCATCGAGATTTCAATCTTCCCATTTTAGGGTTTCATTTCTCCTCGCTCTGGCATTGGGGCGGAGTCGTGGACTCGTGGAGGAGTTGATGGAGATTTCTTCACTTATTGATATCTTCTCTTGAGTCTCGACCTCTCAACTCTAGTGAAACATCTGACTTCAAAATTCTTCCTTGAATCATCTTCCTTTCTCCATTTCTTGGTTGTGATTTGCAACGGTTGTTAATATCTTAAATAACACTTAAATATTTGAAGTGTCGGTGTGATGGTGGTCGGTAGTTTTGAGTTCTATTTTAGATTTCTTTATTTTTTATGGAGGATTTGTTCTTTTATTTTGCCCTAATTTGTTCGGTGTGAGTCATCAGTCGTGTGATGGGTTTTCTACTTTTCTGGAGTATGCTACTTCCTTAATTCTTATAAGTTCTTCTTTATGAGTTATGAGTATATGTGCCATGGCTGACAAAACGAGCTTCTTGTTGCTAACCTGCTATGTCGTATGCCATGCACGGGTTGGAATATTGGATTAGGGCTTGCTACTATTCAACTTTTACATTGTTGCTGTTCTGTTACACTGTTAGAGTGTAGTTTAGTCATTTAGTATTGTACTATTACAGTTTTCCACTTTTCTTCTTGATGTTGAGATTAGGGCTTGGTCGCTTGGGCCTCTTGGAGTTGGAGGCTTTATCTTGATTAGGGCTTGGTCTCTTGTTCTAATTTATGTTGAGAACTGAGACAATCTGTATTTTATTCTTCACTGCTTTATGTTGTTAATGTTAAGCATGCTGGTGACCGTTGGTGGCTTTATCTGTCATTTGTTTTGATTAATTTCTTCTTCTCTACTTTATGTTAATTTAAATGGTGTTGCTGGTGTTGGTATAATGGTGTTATGACAATTCTAATAGCTGGTGTTGGTATAATGGTGTTGCCGGTATAACTGTTGGACCTGTTGGTGGGTTTCTCATTTACTCTTATTGTGAGATAACTGTTGTTGGTATAAACGTATAATGGTGTTGTCGTGGTTGGAGTTGGACTGTTGGAGTGTTGCTGTGTTGGGCAGTTGGACCATTGTTAATTGATTGTTGTCTTCCTGATAAGTTTTTTTTGTTGTTGTCCTGCTTATAGTGTTGCTATTGCGGATGGTATGACACTATGACTGTTAGTAATTTGTTTTGCTGTTATTGGTCGTTGTCGTGTTCAAATTGTTGATGTTGTTTGAATGTTTGGGCTCTGAGAACTGAGAATCTGAGATGCATACTCATTACTCCTGTTGGGTTTTTGGTTTTAAGGTTGACTATTGAGGTTTTGAGAACTGAGATGCATATCTGGTATTGACTAATCTATTGTGTATTGAGTATGAGGCTCTGCCGCTCTGAGCCTCTGAGCTGTAGCTTGCAGCTGCTGAAGTGCTGATATATGTTGGATTTTTGCTTGCTGCTGGCTGTTATAGTGTTCTTGAGGTTTATAAGGTGATGATGAAGAACTTGGTGAAGTTATGCATCAGTTGTGATGCACAGTTAGATGCAACAGAGTTATAAATTGGTAAAAGATTAAAAGTAATTTACATTGGTTTGAGCAGATACTATTTAATTGAATAGAAAATTACCAATTTGTAACTTTTGATGGCACATTTTCAATTCGTGTTGCAGATGATGTTTCTTTGATAGGTTCATCATGAGCCTACGGCTTTCGCCTTTTTTTGCTAGGCTGCTGTACTAGACAAGATTGACTTTTATTTGTTTTTTCTTTTGCAACCTTCCAGGTTAAATTATGTAAAGGTAAAGGGTGAAATACAAAAAGGAGCTCGTCAGGTGCCAGCTTGACACTTTTAGACTTTTAGTTAAATTGTTAATTGTATTTCTTTTTTTATAATATTTTTCTCTAACTTATATTCTTGTAAGTTCTAACAATGTAACTTGTATTTTATTGTATAGTGTATACTTATTAGTTGTAACAATGTATGTATGTCATTTTGTAACCTGTAACTTGTATATTATAATCATATTAACTATTTAAGTTGATTTCTTCAATTCTTGTAAATTGTAAATGTGCATTTTTTCTTTAACAGCAAAAAAACATTTAAAAAAAGTTACCGGGTCGGGTTAACTCGGCAAACCGCGGAAGGCAGAAAAATGGGAAAGGTTCGTGTCAACGGGTCGTGTCAGGTCACCCCCCCCCCCCCCCCCCCCCCCCCCCCCCCGCGCTTCTTGGTTAGCCTTGTGACAAATCTATTATGTCTAACAACCTATTCGAACTTTCACTAACAACCAACCTTCCTTGCTTAAATACAAATATTATATTTATTTTATATCAATAATATCAATCTCTTTAATACATTAAATGCTTAAATCTATAAAATATAAGAAAATTAGTATATTAGTCTATAACTTTAGAAAATCATAACTCTCATTTTGCCCAGTAAAATTTAATTATAATACAGTCAAAAAATGCATAAAGTCGATATCTATCATATATGAAATGTCCAAAGATAAAAGAGTAGTAAATTATGAAAAAATGTTGTTTTATTAATTTAGGAGAAATTAATGTGTCAAAATCAAAATTATTGAAAACTAAAATGAGTTTCGAGTTAGTTATAAAGATCAAAAGACTTTACTTAAGCAACAGACCAAAATGGCCAAAACTCACCTTTTCTCTCTTCCCTCTCTCTCTCCTCTTCTTCTCCCTTCCTCTTTCCTTCCCGAGAAAGCCATGACATTGGGAGAAATAGGTTATGATTCTAGAGCTTAACATATATAAAAACACTGTTAGTGGCATAACGTCGTAATGCTCCGACCCAGTGTCACAACGTTCCATGTTGAATTCAGAATTTCCTTAGAACAGAGGCTTTAATGCGTGTAGAAATTTTTGGCGCCACTGTGCTGAAGCATAACACCGCATTGCTACCAAGCACAACATCAAAGTGCTCCAGTTTAAACAGAAATTCAAAATTTTATTTTAAAATATTTTTTCATATTTTTGGTTGTTACAATGGCGATGATGATTATTGGAGGTGATTCATTGTTGGTCATCGAATAAGGCTTTAGAATTGTTTAAATCTCGTAGCTCTTTTCAAATTCAACTCAAGTCTCCTTTCTTTCAATTGATGAATTTTCTAGTGATGTATCATATATATGTATATATTCACATACATTGAAAATCATATAAAAAATACATTTTAAAAATGGTGATTTTTTTTCGTTCATTTTTAATGTGAAAATAAAGCAAAAATTCGAAAGCTTCTGAGAACGACTTTGAAGTCAATAGTTATTTCTAACGAGATTCAACCAAATACTGGATCTAACAAACATCTAGCAAAATCAAATGATAGGCATTTTATCAATGAGATGCAATTGCACTCACAAATTTTCTTTAAAATCAATTATTTATGTGTTAAAGGTATTACTTTACTATTGTTCTCTTACATCTGTACCCACTTTAAAAAACTATAATGAACACCATTATACCTTCTAGCTGGGGATCATTTTGAACAAAATTTTTTTTGTTCTCTTGGTTGTTTGGAAGATCCTTTTGGTACTGGTGTGTCCCTACCTTGTTGTTTCGTGATGGCAGATTTATTGGGCGTATTTTTTGGAGATCTCAGATTTATTTTTTCGTTGGCCGGGCAATGATATGGATGGGGGTCAAATCTCCGTCAGCATGGCTCGTGGCAACCTTTGGTGTAGATCTTGTTGGAATGGCTGCTTCGCGTTTCTTTCCACCAAATTGGACGATCTGAGCTTGTCTTATGGGAAGCTGGTAGTCTCGGCCAATTACTGAGCCCGCGGGATTGTTTTTCTCCTGTTTTTTATTTTGCTTACTTGATCTTGTAATCGTCCTTTTGGTTTTAATATAATTTTTGTTTTGGAAAAAAAAATTGTTTTGAACAAAATTTAGGCTTCGTTTGTGACGACTTTCTTATTGGTTTTCATAAATCAATTTTTTCGTTCAAAATAAATTCGTTTATATTAAAGCTGTCCCAAACAATGTTTGAGACGGCTTTCTTACTGCTTCTTGAAACAATTTTGTAGTACAAAAAATTTTAAAACTAAAAAATTTTGTACTAGAAAGCTGTTTTAGAAAGCAAGAAAAAAGCTACCCCAAACGAACCCTTAAAAATGATCGTGTCATTTTTAGATCAACTCAAATTTTAACGAGTTTCAAAAAACATTATCAACCCATTTCAAGAGATCATCCTCTCATGTAGGGGTGTCAATTTTTGACACGACCCGAAACACGACCGGAACCTGACCCGGAAAAATTCGGGTTTGGGTTGAACAAATCAACCCGTTTTAAAAATCGGATCGGGTCCGGGTTGACCCAGCAACCCGAAATTGACCCGAAAGTGACACGAAAACATATATTTGACCCTAGATTGACCCGTTTTTACCCGATTTTGACTCGATTTTGACCTGAAAATCGAATATTGACCCGAAATTTAGCAATTTTAGGTCAACTTCGGGTCATTCGTGTCGGGTCGGGTTGACCCGGACCCGAATCGGGTCGGGTTCGGGTCAGAAAACCTGACCCATTTTTAAAAACAGGTCGGGTTCGGGTTGACCTGAACAGTGCCGGATCAGTTTCGGGTTCGACCCGAACACGACCCGCTGACCCGAATTGACACCCCTACTCTCATGTAACTATTTATGAAACAAATATTAAACCCTAAAAAAGGACTTATATGTTCTAGTTATTTGCTTCTATCAAAGTCAAATCAAAATCAATGAGAATTTGATGAATGAAAAGGAATCAAGAATACAAATTTTGTTGTATTTTTGGGATTTAGTATTTGTGTGTTCATATTATAAATTAAATTTTTTTATTTTATTTTATAAAATAATCAGATCTCATTAACCTATACCAGCATTAAATGTGTCTGCTGCATTGCCTTAAATTAATAGAAATTAATTGTGTTAAGGAAGTGTGAAGTCACTTATCCAAACGTTAGAAGCAGGTGTGAACGTTCAAACTTATGAATAGAATATTATTATAAGAAAACACAGTTGATTTTGTGACTAGATTAGATAAGTTCACAGGGACTAACATATGCGGAAAAAAAAACTATTTTAATGTTTTATATGTTTTAAGACAAGTCTAACATGCAATTAGATATTGGTTTTCTAAGAAAATTCCAGCAAAAAATAGCAATATATCAAAATTGGGTCATGGGTCGGATTCGAGTCCAACCTAGAACTGACCCGACACAAGTTGACCCAACCCGAACCCGATCCGCTTTTTGCAAACAGTTTAGGTATTTTAGTCCGGACCAGACACACACGGGTTACCAGGTTGACCTGACCCGAAGACCCATTCTGTGAGTGGACGGACAGCGAGCTCCCTCTTGTCGTCGTCGTCGGGTTTCCAGAAGAGCTTTTCATTTAGAAGTATTAAACAATTCTTCTAACAATTATGCAATGCAATCAATTATGAAAATACTAATGAAGCAATTCTTTCCAATTTGGATATTTACGTAAAAGAGAGGGAATCTCCATATAGGAAAACTAATAAACACATAGGTCCAAAGAATATGTCATTATTCGTGTATAGTTTTATGCCCAACAAGAACTAAAGTTTTTTTCCAACAAGTTTCAAAGCTCTTCTATTAATTAGCAGTAGCAAAGTTTATATCTTTATTCTAGAACTTAAGTTTTATTTCAATAATAGCCTATGTTAATTAAAAAAATTTAAGTCAGTGCTGATGATTGTTTAGATCTGTAGAAGGGAATTGATGTGCCATTAGTTTAAGTAATTAATGAAGTAATAGTTTCTTGAAGGAATTGATTGACATTGATTTAATGATATTGAAAATGAAACATTTGTGTAAATATTATATTGTTATGTCCCGTTCGAGCATTACTAAAATAATTGACAAAATAACAATTGTATTGAATAATTTTTCTAAAATCACATTCATTAATAACATATATATGACAATTTATAGTGGTTGCAATATTTATATTCATCAACAAAACTTAAGAGTAACTAAATCCAAATAATAATTGATAGAATAATGACTTTCAAAGTTGGGGACTTCAACATTATTTTCAAAGTTGCAAAAAAAAATGTGTGGTGCTTAACTCAATATCTTTGCAATGAAAGATTTCAATAACATGATTTTAGACTATGTTCTAATTGATATTGGTTTTACTAGTTCTACTTATATATGATCTAACAACTATTTTTGGGAATGGCTGGATAGATTCTTTTTAATAATGTTTGGCTTACCTTTTTTCGTATCACCTTTGTGGATCATCTTAGTAGAACTGTTTATGATCATGTTCCTTTATTAACTAAAATTCAATATTCTTATGGGAGTGGCATTCTTTTCTTTCATTTTCAAAATTTATGCATTTAATCTCCTAATTTTTTCAATTTAGTTAAGGATAATTTGTTGGCCCCTTTATCTTATTTTGATGGTAGTCATAGTATGGTTTTTTTTTTTTTTTTTTGGTGCTTAAAAGTTTCAAACAAGTTCTTAGATTGTGGAATAAGCATAATTTTGGGAACATTTTCACTAACATTTTAAAATTAGAAGAGGATGTTTATTTATATTGAGAAAAACTACTCCATTAAACCTTCTAATGACAATTGGGACCCATTGTGTAATGCTAAATCTAAGCTTATTCTTTTGAGCAATATGAGGAATATTTTTTATGGCAAAAATCTGCTTCCAATCATGCTTATGAAGGTTATAGAGAAACACTAAATATTTTCATAACATTTTCAGTAAGAAAAAAGAAAACAAATCTTTTATTGATAAAATTAAATTGGAAAATGATGACTGGTGTGATGATCAGGACATTATCGGTGATTTAGTTATTTCTCACTTCACTAACTTGCTTGGTACTCATAAGATGGTTCAACCTATCTCTCATCCTCATTTCATTCCTTCTCTCATGGGCAATGTGGAAATCATTTATCTTTCTAAATATCATGATGAAAATGAAATTTTCACATCTCTGATGGATATGAATAATGATTTATGTTTCCAAACTGGATGGGTTTACTACTTTATTTTTTCATAAATGTTGGCACATCATCAAAGAGGATCTTTGTAAAGTTTTGTAAAGTTTTGTAAGCCTTTTCTTTTTTTTTGCATCCCTTAGTTTTTCTCTAGTTCATCTATTCTCCTTATTCCTAAATCTGATAATCATGAATATTTGAATGATTTTAGTCATATTACTCTGTATACTTCTTTTTATAAACTCATTTCTAAAATTTTGGTTTCCTTCTTTGCTTTTATCCTTTCTCAATTTATTTCTATAAATCAAATTAATTTCGTTAAAGGTAGAAGTATTACTGACAATATTTTACTTTCCTAAGAATTAATTCAAGATATTCATAAAAAGGACCCTGGTCATAACATTATTTTCAAATTGGATATCTCCAAAGCTTATAATTATAAAAACTAGGATTTTTTTTGGGATAAACCGGGGCATAGCCCATTTTTTATTAAGATAAAAAAGGAAACATAAAGGGCTTACAAAGCATAAAGACTAAAACAGAGAACAAAGAGTCCTACTCATACTTAAAAAGAACAGATGAAGCCAAAATGACAAAAACAATACAACATAAGGTTAAGAACTGAGCCTACAGAGACCCAGCTCCAGCCAAACAAAGCAGACAGCCGAAAACTCAGTTAGAACTAAAATTTTTCAATTAACTGGTGAAAATGCTTCCAGCTACACGCTTTGACCCATATAGCATTCTTGATAATGTTGGTAATATTATCCGGAGAAATCCATTTGTTGGCAAATTTGCGAATTTGCGATTATTCCTTTCTCTCCATAAATGGTAAACAGTGCAGCAAACCGTAAGCCAGCAGAAATTCTTCTCCCACTTGGTCAAATGCAGCTGGTTATCCAGATAATCTAAAACCTGAAGCAAATTTGGTCTAAGTAAGAAAGAATTTAAGTCCGGGATGAGCTTAATAATGACATGAAAAGTAAAGTCACAATTAAAGAAAAGATGGTTGTGATCTTCCTGGGCTTTGTTGCAAAGGCAGCAAACCAGATTGACCTGGATTGATTTTTTGATCAACAAGTCAGCAACTTTCAGTTTCTGCAGAATGGCCATCCAGGTGAAAATAGAATATCTAAGCGAGTAAAACTTATGCCACGCATATTTATACCAGGTAACCTCCTCCAAATGAACATAATAAGAGTTCAAAAAAATTTTAAATTTCGGATTTAAAGAGCCGTCCCAAGCCAAAGCCGGTTTCTCTTTAATCTCAACAACGTAAATAACATGTTTCACGTTATCAGGTAATGAATCCGGCAGAGCCCAAACATTATTCCCGATACATAACGGTTAACCCAGTGAACCTCTGGGGTACCGAAAAAAAATCAGATAAAGCTTTCCCATTAATCCACGGATCCCAGAATAAAGAGAATTTAGAAGAGGGGTTAATATAGAAAGAAAACAGATTCTTGATCTTATGAGCAGTGGTACAAATAATTTTCCAGAATTTAGAGGCTTTGGCCAACGGAGGTTTCCAGGGAGAATAGTATTTATTCTTAAACCAAGAATAAATCAAACTATCCTGAGTAAGCAAATTCCAAATAAAAGTGCAGTGATAACTATAATAAATAGCGTCAATAGAAGCAATCCCTAAACCACCATTCTGCTTAGGGATAACCGTTTTCTCCCAAGCAATCATATGCACTTTCTTACCATTTATGTCCCCATGGAATAAGAATTTGGAACACAGCTTGTTGATGGACTTACAAATGGCTTTAGGTATGATGGATCCTTTGATCCAATAGGAAAGAGTATTAGAAATAGTAAATTTTAAAAATTGAACTTTTCCAACTAACGAGAGAAATCTCACCTTCCAACCTTCAAGCAGAGAAGTAATTTTTTCTAACAGCAAATGAAAATGATTAGCATTCAACCTTTCCGGAGATATAGGAATCCCCATATAAGTAAGGAAACTACTTCTCTGAGTTATCCCCATAATGCTACAAAATTGATCAGCATCAAAAGTATGGTGAGAAAAAATAATAGAGCTAGCTATTTGTGGAGTTGATACTAAGACCTAAAGCATCAGCAAAATCAGTAAGAATTTTAACTAGGTTCATAGCATTTTGAGGTTTAGCAGTTCCAAAAACAAGTAAATCATCTGCATACATAAGATGATTAAAATTGTTGTCATTAATATTAAAAACAGAGGTATTATTCCCCAAGAAAATTGAAGAGAGACTGCAAGAGAGAGCATCCATAACTAAACAGAAAAGAAGGGGGGATAAAGGACATCCTTGTCTAAGGCCAGAGGATGTGTTAAAAAACCCCTCCAAAGAACCATTCAAGCAAATAGAAAAATGCACATTAGAAATACAACCTTTAACCCAATTAATAAACATATCAGGAAAACCCTTTTGCCTCATTCTATTAAACAGAAAATTACTAGAAACATTATCAAAATCCTTCTTAATATCTAGCTTTGCACAAAAAAGATTACTAGCAAAATTAAACTCTCTAAGCACTTCCGAGGCAAGCAAAATGTTATCAGTAGTACTCCTATTATGAATGAACCCAGCTTGGCTCTCATGAATAATTAAAGGTAAGACCGACTTCATACGATTAGCCAAAATCTTAGCAATAATTTTATAAAAAACATTGCATAAAGAAATAGGCCTGTAATCATTAATATTATAAGCATGCGGTCTTTTAGGAATAAGAGTAATAGCCGAAGCTTTTACCCCTTTGGGAAGATGACAAGTAGAGAAAAAACTTTTAATAGCATTACATAACTTATGCCCAATGATATGCCACGACTTTTTATAAAAATCAAACTTGTAGCCGTCAGGACCAGGGGCAGAGCAAGAAGAACTGTTAAAGACCATAGTTTTAATCTCCTAATCAGTAAACGACACAGTTAAGGAACTAATCATATTCGAGGGAATAATGTTGCCAACAGGAATATTGAAATCATTCTCCTTGACAGGTCTAGGAGAGTTAAAAACCTCTTTGAAATGCTTAATGACCGCTTCAGCAATACCAGCCTGATTATCAAAGTTACCCTCAGAGGTGGTAATCTCTTTGATAACGTTTAAATTGTTCCTAGATCTAATCTGAGCATATAAGAAACCAAGGTCATTTTCCCCATTTCTGAGCCATTTAGTTTTAGCTCTTTGGTACAACCAAGAGGACCAAGCTTTGCTAAGGATATTAAGATTGCCACAGGTATGCTTATAAAGTAAATTTAAATTCCTATTCAACGGGTCATGTTGCAAATCAGCAATATAACATTGTTGTTTATCCTTTAAATTATGCATGGAATTTAAGAGGTTGCAAGAAGAAGACCAATTTTTACCTTTGAAAGAGTTTTTAAGAATCCGCAAGGACCTATAGAAAGCAGCAATAGTACTACAATTAAACTGTCTATCAAAAGCACTTAAAACTTCCTCCCAAAACCCATCCATATTAATCAAGAAGTTTTTAAACATGAATCTAGACGGTTTTTTATCCCAATTGGAAACAGCTAAAATTAACGGCGAGTGATAAGAACAATGCGTAGGCAGAACTTTATAAAAGGTAGCATGAAATCTCTCAAGCATAGCATTATTAGTAAGCATTCTATCTAATTTAATATGAATAGGAGTGTCCAGTCTCTGATTATACCAAGTGTAAAAAAGACCTACTGAAGCTCAATCTAGCATACCACAATAAAAAATAATTTTGTTAAGCTCACCCAACTGACTATTATGGGAATGATGGCCACCAGACTTTTCATCATCAGATCTATAACAGTTAAAGTCACCCATGATAACCCAAGCCATAGAGGGATCCGGAACCAAGCTTCTCAACTGATCCCATAAAATATTCCTATCAGAAACATTATTAGCAGCATAAATAACAGAAATTAAAACAGGAGGTTGTGATCCAATAGTGATAGTGCCATGAATGATTTGAGAAGCAATAAAGAGAGGAAAGAAAGTAATAATATGCGGATTCCATTTAAACCAGATCCTACCTGGATTGGAATAGCCAAAAATTATTAGTACTATCTTCGTTATTAAAAATCATATGCGAATTGACAAACCAAGGATCAGTGATAGACTCATTGTTAACTTTTGCTTCTAAAATGCATAACATACTAAGATTACTAGAACTAACCAGCTCTCTACAAGCTTTGACCTTGTTAGGGTTATTGAATCCCCTAACATTCCAACAGGAAATATGCGGAAAAAATATTAATTCTTAGAATTTTTTCCTTTCCTGGCAGACTTAGCTCTTGTAAGCATAGAGACAGGGGACGATTGATTTTTGTTCCCAGAAGAGATAGGAGAAGGGGAAACATCAGTTATTAAATTAATATCATGCAAATTACTTACAGAGCCTGTATCCTCCATCTCTTGGTCCGGAGGGTCATCCGCTTGAAGAGCCGAGAATTTATTAGAAAGCATAACCTTAGCTGGAGGAATAACAGAAGGAAGAGAAGGTTGCCCTGAGGAGGAAACTTCTTCAATAGGAGAATTTAGATTAGGAATAATTGCATCTTTGCCTATGCAGTTATTAGGAATCAAGGTAGAAATTTCCTTTTCCATCGGCCGAGTTAAATTTGGAAGGGGTTTAACGGTCGGATTATTACCTTCCAAATTTACCTTTTGCGGAGAAGTGGGTTTCTCCAGAACAGGATTTTGGGGTCTAGGGTTCCGGCTAAGACTTCTTCCTCTGTTTTTGGGCTTAGGAGAGGGAAAAACAATAGGCTCAGGGTTCGGATTCGATTTGCAAGAAGCATAACTGTGAACCAAAGATCCACATCCTTCACAACGACTTGGTTTCCAGTCGTAAATAACTTTGAGCATGATATCTTCACCTTCTATGTTAATAGGAATTTCATCCGGAAGAATCTAATCTTTAGTGATAGAAACACAAATCCTAGCAAAGGTTAATCTAGCTCTTCTAGCAGTGAAAAAAAACTAGGATTTTATTTTCTATATGTTTCATCTATTTGATTTTGATGGTAAAGTCAATAAACTTATTAAGAACATTGTTGAAAGGGTTTGATTTTCTATTTCCCTAAATGACAAATTTAAAGGCTTCTTAAAGCTACGCAGGATGTTAGATAGTGGGATCCTTTATCTCCTACTTATGGCACATCAATTCCCTTATGGGTCAAGCATCTTCTTAAATTAACCATACAAAATTTAGCTAATTCTATTCTTTCGAATAATCCTTATCTCGTATTAATTTTTTTAGGGAGGGCAATTGCCCCGCCTTGCCAGTACAGAGTTCCAACCTTGATTCTTATACTTGATCATAACATATTTGGCATTATTTGACTTATTTGATATGTGTGAGATTTACATTGAACATTTATAATAGGTGTTTTGCTTTGACCGTTAATCCATCCGCCCCCATATATATATATATAATATCCAGCATATGAACGACCTAGTGTAAGTCTGCATTTAATTTAAATTATTGTTTTTATACCAATGTGAATGTAAAATCTTAAGAAAGACCACTATCAACACCACCATTGAGTTATTTAAAAAAAAGGCACAGTTACATATATAACCCTCAAATCATAATATTTACAAAACTAACATCACTATCTTTATTCTTTTAAATATTATCATTTGAATGTTAAGATTTATAATAACAATAATATCTTAACTATATATATATATATATATATATATATATATATATATATATATATATATATATATATATATATATATATATATATATATATATATATATATATATATATATATAATTTTGGGTCATGGGTCGGGTTCGGGTCGAACCAAGAACTAATCCGGCATTATTCGGGTTCGAGTCAACTTGACTCGTTTTGTCAAACGGGTCGATTTTTCGGACCCGAACCCGACCCGACCCGTTTCAGGTTCGATTTTTCTTATTTCCCGCACATGACGCGACAACGCAGTAGCCAGGGTAGTGGCAACGGTGCCAGCGAGGCAGAGGGACCGGTGCAACTGGCGACTCGATGGGTTGATGTGACGCAACGCAACTCGATGACAAATGGCTCAATACGATGGGGGCAGGCAGGCTGCTGGGCAACCGAGGCAAGCAGAGTAGGCAGGCAGTCGGGGTAGGCGGGGTCGCGGGGCTAGCGGGAAGACTCGGGCTGGGTCGATTTCTAGGTCATTCAGAGTCATTCTGGGTCATTCCCGAGTTCTCGGGTCAACCCGAACCCGATCCAATTTTGCAAACGGGCCGGTATTTCGGACCCAAACTCGGCCCGCTTCTTGTTTAGGTCAACTCAAACCCGAAATTTTCGGGTCGGATTCGGGCCAAGTCCAATATATATATATATATATATATATATATATATATATATATATATATATATATATATATATATATATATATATATATATATATATATATATATATATATATATATATATATATATATTTTAAAAAAATAGCATATATGTTAGTTTTATAAATATGTACATTTTAGACGTACGAAATGGATGTAATTCTCCCTTTGAAATTCGTTTTAAACATAAAAGACTAATGAATTCGGCACGTGAAGCAAATCGTCATCTAGAAACATTCTTTAGCTAAAATAAATATGCTTTGACGGTTTTACCTGGAGAAGGACATGCCAATGTGTAGCTGGCGCCGAGAACGTGCAGTTCTGGTCTTAGCAAAAGAAAAAAAAAAATCTAACTGATGGCGTTTTGGTGAAGTTGGTTGACGGAGGTGGTTGGGAGCAGAACTGCGGGCGGAAGTTGGATGGGTTGGGAAGAAGCCGTAACGCGAGAGAGAAGGAAAGAAATGGGGCTGCAACAAAAGAAGAAAAAAAAAAGTGTGTTAGCATAAAACTTTTTTTTTCGAATAAATCTTATTAGAAAATAGAAATTTTATTTTTAGATGAATTTAAATATAGAGAAAAATGCTATAAATTATATAAAAAAATAACATAATATTAAGAAATTTGTATCTTTGATCGCCCCGAAATAGTTGAAATTAACATCACTATTGAAACATCAGGCTTTCGCAATACTTTTTTATGAGTAGGGTTGTCAAAATGGATCGACGTATCAAGATCAGGTCATAAATCCGTCGATCCATAGAGAAAAAATTGACCTAATCTAAATCTGGTGAACATGAACCTATTCTTTTTAATAAATGGGTCAAAAAATTGAACCAAACTGACCCAATAGCAATCCGAACCTAACATGATAACCCATTACAACAACAACATCAAACATTTATCCCACTACAACATGATAACCCATTATAATTAAAAAATATTTTTAATAGCTTTTCGATAAAAGATTTTGGCTAATTGATTTAAAATAAAAAGATTATACCAAAAAAAGAAATAATTTAAACTAAAAAAAATATTAAAATGATCATTTCAGGTCGAATTGGTGGATCAAATTGAACCCGATCCATTTAATAAACAAGTCAAAATGCATCACCGAAATCTTACCTATTAATTAATCAAATCAAACCGTACATCAGCAAGATAAAGTAAATGTATATGTGAGAAGTTTTTTAGTTAATTCTAATCTGAATATTTGAGACCAAATTTTTTCAAAAAAAAAAAAGAGTTATATTGCGGCTTCTGGGTCCTGTTAGTGCACGCGCATATGAAGTTTTTACCTGAAATGCATGTGAATTCAAGATAATAATTCAGGTAGACTGATGATGTCAGATATTTACAGGTGTTGTAAAATAATATAAATATTAAGGGTGTCAAAATTAGGTTGCAGGTCGGATTCGGATCGAAGTGGGAACTGACCCAACCTTATTTAATGCAACTCAAACACGACCCATTTTTGCAAACAGGTCGGTTTGTTCAACTCGTGTTTCTGGGTTGATCTGACCCGATACAAAATGAGTAGAAGCGCTCGGACGAAATGGGTCAGAATGAGGATGTGAGGGCAGAAGCGCGTGGATGATGCCGCACGTGTACTAACTCGATGTGAAGCCGACAGGCGAACTGATGTGACTCGAGACTGCAAGAGCACGGCGAAAGAGGGTCCGATAGAAGGCGACACAACAAAGCCACACATGGAATTATGGACGTGATGATACGCTGGTAGACGGATGTGATAGCTATCAGTTGGACACGCGAGTAGGACTCGAGGGTTGTCAGTGCGGCTGCGTGGACACGACTGTGAGCAGTGCGGACGGACAGGGTCTTTGGTTAAGCCGGATTGTGTTCAGGTTGCCTGGTCAAACCGACTCAGAGCTATTTTTTTAAACCGGTCGATTCCAGGAACCTAAACCCAACTCATTTGAGAAACGGGTTGACCCTAACCCAAAATTTTCAAGTCAAATTTTATGTTTGTGTCAAATATTAGGGGTGTCAATTCGGATCGACGGGTCGGGTTCGGGTCGAACCCGAGTTGACCCGGATCTAAACGGGTCAACCCGAACCCGACCCGTTTTTGCAAACGGGATCAACCCGGACCCGACCCAGCCGGGTTGCTGGGTTGACCCGACCTGACCCGCGCGACAGAGAACGGAGCTCAAGTTACGCGAGCGCGAGGGTGGCAGCGGTAGTGGGCGACGGCGCGAGGCAGGGCGGCAGCTAGCAACGACGCGAGGCAGGGCGGGAGCGGGAGCGCGACAACAGCACGGCAGCGAGCGAGGCACGGCGGCATCGAGATATTGCGCGGGCGCGGCAGCGGTCGACTGCGCGGGCACGGCAGCTAACGACTGCGCGGGCGCGGCAGCGGGCGCAGGGCAGCAGCTCGGGGCGAGCGGGGCAGCGGGCAGCGCGGGCGGGGGCAGCGGCAACGGGCGGGAATTCAAATTTTTTAAATTAAACGGGTTTTCGGGTTGACCCGGTGGGTCGCCGCGTCAACCCGAACCTGACCCGTTTTTTCAAACAGGTTGAATTTGAGAATCCGAACCCCACCCATTTTCAAACGGGTCGGGTCCAACTCAGATTTTCCGTGTCGGGTTTTCGTGTCGTGTCAAATATTGACAGTATCAAATATTGACACTCATAGTAAATATAATCAATGTTATATATATATATATATATATATATATATATATATATATATATATATATATATATATATATATATATATATATATATATATATATATATATATATATATATATATGAGGTGCTTTCAGATAACGATGTGGCGGAAATTTGTAAGCTAGAGAGGAATGAGACAAAATGAAGTAATAGAGGTTTGAGGGTTGAAGTCTACGGTTGACAATTTTTTGAGATGTGAATTTTTTTTTAAATAGAATTTATTATTTATATTTATATAATTAGAATTTTAATAAGATTTATTTATTTTTTATTTTAATTATTTATTTTGATATAATTAGATTTATCAACATAAATTTTGAGGCAAATCAAATCATTTGAAATCCCCTATGCATGAAAATCCAAAGTTATGTGAATGTGCTCATTGTAACCATCTTGATCAGATGAACACAATGCCACTTACCCATTTTGTAGGATGAGATAGCAATAGGAAAGTTTTTCACAACTGAAATTTGATGATCATCAAAAATTATATTTTCAAAACTAGAACCAATTGAATCATCTTGATGATCAAGAAGCCATGCTACTTACCAATTTTGCAGGATAAGATGTCAAATGTGGATTTATTCACATCTAAAGTTCAATATACATAAAAAATTTTGATTTGGATGCACATAGCCATAAAAATGTCCAATTATGTTAATCAGGTATTTGTGGGCATCTAGTCGAGATCTTAAATTAGTAAATCATTTTTTATGCTATCACTCAAGAATTAGAATTAGTTATCTAGTACATAAACACTAGCCTAGGCTTGAGAAATAAGCTAGGGTGATACATGAAAATTAAGTTCATTACAAACAAATCATTGAATCCAAAAATACTAATAAATAATGATCATCTAATATTTTGTTATAATTTGTTATGTTTAATATTTTGTTATAATTTGTTATGTTATTTATGTTACTTCATTTAAACTCAGAAGAATATCATTTAATTATATATATCATAAGAATATCAAAATTAGAATTTTTATCCAACTGAGGTCCATAGTGACACATCACTATAACATATATATATATATCAAAGATCAATTAGAGCAAATCACTGAAATTCTCTTGCATTCATATAATCGCAGTTCAACTAGAGTACAAAAAAAAGTAAATTATAAATAAAAATAAAGTGCAGTAAATAATACAAAAACTAACTAAGATTTATATGATTCGATCAATTTGACCAATGTCCACTTCTCAAAAGTCCTTCTCTTTAGATATTGTGCCAAACAGTGACTCTCCTTTAGCCCACTGCTAGACGGAGAAATCCCTCTCCTTTAACCTGGTGGTCGAAAATTTATTGCTAGTGCTAGTGCCTCATGGATTGGTACTCCCCTTTCCTCCTATGGCTCATGCTCCTCTACGAGCTGTGTCCTAAGGCATCTATCAGTAAACAATAAGTGGAAGGAGCTATCAATATAATAGATTGAAAGTGGTGAATTGGTGCTGGGTACATAAGGCTATACTTTGTATATATTATGTAAGCTATAATATGTCTTAGTGCTAGATTTTGCCTAAACATACCCTATGTTCTCTAATGTTAGTCAAGTTTTTAATGTAGTTAATAAGCATGTCTACTACATTGAACTCCATTCCATTCATAATAAAATAGGTAAACAATTGATAGGAGAGGTGTGATATCAATCATATCACTAGCTTTGGGAATAATATTGTTTTTGAGAATGTGATGAATGATACAAGTGTTTTGTACTAGGGTTCTTACTAAAGATAGGTGAATATTCATTGGAGTGTTTTAAAGTGTATGATTAACTTGTGTCTAATATAGTCATCTGTAGTGGCTATAGTGTGAGATCTTATACCTATAATAGAGATATACAAAATTTCATCAAAATCCTAATTGGTGTCTCGACTAGATGCCTTCATAGATAAGATTAACGGGAAGTGCATTCTATATCAATTTAAGGGTAGCAAAAAAAATTCATACAACATCTCAAAATGGAATGGAAAGGATAGCATAAAAAAATGTAGTGTAATGCCTACAAACAAGTCTAATACCTGATAATTGAGGATTTCATGGTTAAAAACCTTAAATGGCATTATGGTGGTAGCCTTATATCAATGATAAATAGCTTCATTTCCTATCAACTGGAACCTATCATCAACCTGGTATGGGAAGAACTCTCTTGAAGAGCTCAAGATCTCTTACCTTCCATTGGAAAATGCTAAGGATATGGATCTGAAGGGAAGAAGGTAAAGAGTTTGGAAGATGTGAGTTAGAATGAAAATTTCTCTCCAATTTATAGAAATTAGTCAATTATACATTATGAAGATAATTGTACAGTACGATTAGAACATGGACAAATCATATGCCAAAATAGTTCAAAAGGTGGTCAAAACATATAGTATAATAAAGTATCATACTAGATGATCTTCATAAAATCATTTGGCCCGATGAGTAGTCTATATGATCATTGATTAAATCGATCGTCGACTAAAAACAGGTATTTGTACGGTATAATTTATAATAAGAGATCAAATCAATCGAATTTAAGGTCCTCTCAACGGTCAGTCACGTATATCGTATAATAAAAATTGATGTTTGTAGAGTAAAAACCTTAATAATTGACGTAATCTAGTTTGTAGGCTAGAATGGATGGTTGATGTTGTGCAACTGATGTAGCGCATATTGTATGATGATGATTATATGGTAAGATGCGAACAAAAATTTTTGGATTTGTGTGATTATTTGGGTTAATTCTACAAGCACACTCTATATAAGCAAAAAACACACAATAAATACTAAAACACAAACAAACATGCATAATATGACAAGCTCGTAATAAAAAATAAATAAGAACTTACACACACAATCATAGCTAACATACCACATCGCCAATTTTTCTAAGTACTTATGTCAATGACACCAAGTCTAATCATGAGCGTGTTAAATGCATCATAATTTAGGCATTTGGTAAAGATATATGCTAATTGGTTTTCAGTATCATCATGTAGTAATTCTATTCCTCCATTGGCTACATGATCCCTAATGAAGTGATGTCTAATATCTATATGTTTAGTATGTGAATATTGAATATGATTTTTTAGGATACAAATTGCACTAGTATTATCACACATAATAGAGATAGTACTTAAGGGTATTCCAAAATCAAGAATTTATTACTTCGGCTATAGGACTTGGGAAATAGAACTTCCTACATCTACATATTTTGTTTTATAATGGATAAGGCTATGAAGTTTTGCTTACTACTGGACCAACAAATTAGAGATTATCCTACAAACTAGCAGGTGCCTTGGATGTTTTTTTTTCTACACAACTTCCTACAGCCATTTATCCAACCAAGCCTACACAAGTGTGTGTGTATATATATATTAACAATTTTATACTTCAACTCTAATATACTTTAAGCATATTTTATATTAATATTTTTTAAACGAGTTGACTCATGAGCTGACTAGTTGAGTCAAGGCTGACTGAAGCATGACTCGTTAGTTCATCAAGTTAGCATAATGCATAAATAAAAAGGGAAAATATTGGGTCGGGATAACCTAGACAAATTTGTTATCACGATCAATTTCAAATATATTATATTTATTCTAAAATTAATATAAATTTTAATTAACTAATCATATATCACTCTCATCCTAAAATAAATTCAATAATTTTAAAATTATCAAATTTTTATCATAATATCTCACTATAACTTTTTTTTTTTCTAATCCAAAGCCCAAATCCATTTTCCCTTAGACAATTTTCTTAGAAGCTCCAACATGAATTTTCTTTGAAGAGTTGCACCATATAATCAGAAATTCAAAATTATTGTTAAATCCAATTTATTTCTCCACTAAAAAATTTATGCCTGCAAAAATCAGCTTAAGATAGTTTCTTTCGGCCTAAATTTTGAGAAATTTCCTTATCATATTTGACATTTAATTTCTTTTCTTTTAAATAATGGAGACTTATTGCTTAGATTGCCACATTATTTCATTTGGTTTGGTTGCCGATTTAACTTAACGGTCAAATGAATCTCCCTTTTTTTTTCAAAGAACATAAAAATGATTTGAAAAAATTAAATTGCTTTTAATAAAATTCACTAGAAAAAAAAAACTAATTGATTGAAAAGATAATATAACAATATCTTTATATTAATAAACCAAATAAATCAATCTTCTTTTATTTCATGAAAAATAATTCTTTCTGAAAATTTAAACTTTATATGCCTCATGATAGATAAATTAACAAAATGTATATGTTATTTATTTTCTTAAGAAAATATACCTCAAAGCTCATTTCTGATCAAATATCAATTATATTCTTATATTCCATTGTATAGGAACATTTCCATATTTAAGCTTTCTCCATTAATGTCATCATCATAATTTCATTCATGAGAGTTAGATGACTGTGCCAATGAAGTTTGACATTTATTTGCTCATCGATGACTTTAGCGGATATTAGTACCACTTTTTATAATGTTTATGTCGTGTATCATAGACTAGGCCATTTTGATTGAGATCTACATAGAGTTAGAAATAATATCAAAGAGTATGTCTTAAATGTTTATTCGAATCATGTTATTCAATCATGTTCGATAGTAGATTTTTATCCGAATGAAGTTTGACATCTCTTTGCTCCTAGGAAGATTTCAAAAGTAGATTTTTACGCAAATGAAAATGTTGCAAGATCAATCATTTTACCTTCTTTTGCTACTGTAGGTGGTAATGTGGACATACCACATGCAAGAGTGGGTTATGATGTGGACATATAGCATTAGTAGGTAAGGATGTGGATAAACAAGTAACAAATGTTAGTGGCTCTATAGATAGTTCTATGGATGTTAGAATGCTAATGCATCCATTGGAGATTATAGCTTTAATTTATGATCAACCTTGAACTAGTAAATAGATGAGGTATTTTGATTATTTATATACAATTGGGCCAAAAGCAATAATTCAAGATATGGAGAACACATGATAACTTCTATCCTCGACGTGGTTTAATGCTTGGATTGAAGTGTTAGGTATTATAGCTTATCTTCAAAGTTCAATACACAATAAACATGATTAGCTTTATATGCAAAAAATATATATCTAGTTATAAAAGAAGACATTCAAGAGATTTCAAGTGAAATAAATTGAGTTGTAATTTTACCCTCCTTGGTGTAGCCAAAGAGTAGCCATTCAAGAAAAATAGAATCTTCTAAAGGGAAAAGGATGTGGTGCAATATAGGCGCAATCAATATCGAGTGAGAGGTTATAACCAAATTACTTATAATGTCTATTGCTCATTGCCTTAATAGTGAGCTTCATGGTGATTTTGATTTGAGGAAGAGGAAATGATGTACAAATTTAAATATTATTGATTTCTCATACAAACATGTACTAGTTGTAACTTGGGATCAACTAGTTAGTTATTACAGTTTAGGTATGAAATTTTAGAAATTGCAAGTGTGGTTAGCTGCATATCAAAAATGAAGACATTTGCGAGGTTCCAAGTAAAATATAATAAGAAAGACTTGAGCTCGAGCTCAGTATTCAAGAAATTTGACTCACGAGCTCGTTCAAGAATCAAATTCAAGCCGACTCAGCTCATTTACATCCTTAAAGGTTACTAACCAGACTTTTTTTCACCCAACCAAACGTTTTCCAAGGAAAAAAGGGCCAATTAAAATTAAATATCAACTTCATGATAATCATCACCAAGAAATTGCCAAACATTTTTTAAAAAACAAACAAAACCTTAACAAACCCTCCTTCAAGCTTTGGATATAGTTGAATAGGCAGCTGAAGGTAAACCTGAATGTTTTCTTGTGTTATTGTTCTGATGCTGAAAGCAGATATAACTAATAGACACTCCTCATCAGATTTCATGATAATATGCAAAGCAAAGAACCTGGATAAGCATTATTTGGCCGGCTCCAATCTCTTCTTGTTGCCATCGTAGAACCTGTGAAGGCTATATTCGAGGATGTATACAGAACTAGAGGCGACTTAGTTTGCTCAACACAGCAGGCTTAAAGCTTGAAATGCCAGTGATTTCTCTGGCCGTTACCATGCTATTGATGTCATAAGTGCCTTCATAGGAAAATATTGGCTCCATGTCACAAAAGGCCTGAGTATAAATTAAAACATGGAAAAGTGGCATATTAAGAATGGTAAATAATATTTATATGATTCAGCTTCAATTAAATCTGAATCTACAAGATTGGAGAAAGCAATAGATCCACTAATGCAAAAGTCACAATTATAGTGAAGAAATCAAGATCATTTACTAGCTCTTTCACTTTTAACTACACACAATAAAAGAAGAAGAAGAAACTCAAAGAATCTCACCATAAGAGATTGCCTCAAACGCAAGTATTCTTCTTGCATGCACCATAAAATAATAAAACCACGACGAGGAACTATGAGATATAAATTGATCACTTTGCAAAGCTTAGAAGCGTGGAATCTGAAAAATACAAATGTATTTTTCACTAGATTTTTTCCTATGCAGGTTTTTGGAGTAAGGAGACAAGATGCCAAGCAAAGGTTTTCAAAAGAAGACTATTTCAGATTCCCAGAAAATTATGGTGGACAACATTTTGGACTATGTAAGATTTCTATTAGTTCAGGTGTTGCAGCGCCAAGTCATTTCACACTGCAGTGCCATCATCATCCACGCCGAGACGCCTATTTTAGACGTTGCAGCGCCGACTTCTCTGTTTGCAAGCGCCGCAACGGTACCATAGTTAGCACATTAGCGGTACCATAGTTAGCGCCGCTGCACCAAAAATCAGCACCGCAACGCTGGGTGTTAGGGAAAATTCACACCGGAGCGCCATGACTTTCAACACCTCAATGCTAGAATCCCAATTCGAGCTCCACAACACTCAAATTTCGGAGCGCCTCGGCGAAGCAATTGTCGAAGAAGAAGAGTCGCTCCGCCTCAGCAAAAAGACAAGCCATTTCAATTAGCAATTGTATCATGTCAGCCAGCACCGCAGCGGAGCAAACTTTCAAGCGCCATAATGCTAGTTCATTTTTCACCGCCGTGGCACTACCTTGTCGAGCATCGTGGCACCTGAACCTGACCTTGTACTTACTATAAATAATTTTTCAGTTATGTTGTTAAGAAAGTTCTGTAACTTGAGTAATTTTTGTAATTTTAAGTACATTTTTTTAGTACTCCCTTAAAGTTAAGTCTAAGGGAGGCTAGAGAAATGCAAGATACTTTTCTTGTGGAGACCTTAGCCTATTTGTGTAAGCAACTCTGAAGTTTATGGAAGAAGTGGGGAGACGATTATTTGATCCATCCTGGTGATAATTTTCGTATTACTTCTCTTGTAACTTTTCTTCCAATTAATGAGATGAAGATGAGTTTGCTTATTATATCTTTCATATCTGGTTAGTTCTCCAGTTTTGGACTGATCATATAAAAAGCATAGCAAGTATTAATATAGGTTATTGTGCTTAAATGAATGTATTGATATTTTTAATATCTCGTATTCTTTATTTAATGCATGCAACATCCATGTATGTAGTTAAAATCTAATGTGATTTATAGCCCTAATAAAGAAATATTGGAACAATTAGGAATATTAAAATGAAATGTTGGCATGTTCAGACATAGGATGTTTGAACATTTTAAATTATATGGAGATAGTAAAACTGTAAGAAGGCTTTAAACCTTTCTTTACACCCCTACAAGCTCGGCAGAGATCTTGTGATGCATATGCTCTGATCTACATTGTTGACCTGCCGACCAAAGAAAAAAAAAAGGAAAAAATGTGTCGCGTACATGCTCTGCCCCCATCCCACACATCGCACATCGTAGACACCCTTCGCACGTCGCGGAAACATCCACGACGCTCTCTTCACGTCGCCCGCACGACGCATTCGCGTAATTAAATAGCCGAAGAGAACGAGGCCTTCGGTCTCTTCCTGGCTCATTTTTCTCTCGCGCTCGCTCCTCTCTCCCACTCTCTCCTCTCTCGCTCTCGCTTCTGCCTCGTTAAGGTTCGGCTTCGGTGCTTAGCAGAAGGTGCAGAGATTGCTGACATCGCCTCTTATGCTCCCGCATGGCTGTCCGGCTTCCCTAGTTCGACGACTTTCCCTTCCAGCCGACCGAAAGTTAAGACATTTCGGTCAGGAACAAAGACGCAAGCTCGCGACTGTGAAGGAACCTTCTCCCTTCCGATCATTTGTTTTCTACTCCCTCGTGGCCGTCCGACTTTTGCCCCCTCCAACGCCGTCCCTTCTAGTCGATCGTATTGGAAGTTCTGACATTTTGATCGGGTGCAAGAACTGGAGTTCGCTGGATTTGAAGTAACTTTCTCCCTTTCGTGCTGCTTCTCCGGCTCCTTGGTCGTCCGACTTCGCTCCGTCCACGACTTCCCTTCCGATTGAATTGGAAGTTACGACATTTTCGGTCATAAGCAACAATAGGAGCTCACTTACTGTATAGGTAACTTCTTCCTTTCACACTTCTTTGGCCGAATCCCGTAAACAGAGAAAAAGGGGGAGGGTTAATTCATTTTAATTAATGTTAATTATATTTAATTATAATTATAATCAATTAGTTAATTATGATTAATTAATAGTTAGTAGTTAATTTTTAGTTATAATTATTCGATTAATTATAATTAATTTCGATTAATTATAGTTAATTATTAACAAATTATAATTATAATTAATTTATTAATTATAATTAATTAATAATTGATAATTGAATATTAATTATAATTATCTAATTATTATTATAAGTAATATTAATTATAACATAAAAAAATAAAATAAAATAAAATACTTGCTTCTCTTACCTCGATCCGTGCTCTCCACCGCCGGTCTACCTACGCAAAGGTAAAATCTCTAAACTTAGATTTCCATTCTCGTCATTGGCGACGAACTGGCAAACCCCCTACGAGTTCACGTAGCGTAGTAGGGAAGGAAACCAGTGCGACGCCAATGATGAGGCCAAAATTGCTTAAAATCCTATCCTCGATGCTTGCGACAAACCGACAAACCGACAAACCTCCTACGTGCTTACGTAGCGTAGTAGGGAGGAAAACCGGCACAGCCTTTGCAACGAGACGGGTAATCCCCTGACAGCTCATGTAGCGTGATGGGGACAAAATTAAGTACCCATATGTGGGGAAATCTATGTGCTCTTTTCAACAGGTGTCCAAGACCTTTAAATGCTCACGTAGCGGACGAGGATTAAAGAAAATGAGGCTGCAGTTTCGTTAGACACCTATCCGAAGTGCTCAAGTAGCGACTAGGGGAAGGCTAGTCTCTCGGATTTTTTCCCTAAACGGGGGAGACACCGGAAGGCTGCTGAAATTCAGACTGAAGACACCGTGGACTTGAGCAAAATTTGGGCTTACATGGGACCTAATTTGGACACAGAGGACTTGATTTGGACAATTAACTAAACATAAAATTAAGCCTAAATCAAACTTAAATGAATTCAAAACTAATTGAAAATGAACACATTGGCTCAGACTCAAACTCAAATGAACTAAGTGTGGTGGAGATTAAACTTGAACAAGACTTAGATTGCAGGGGACACTTGAACTTGTACTTTGAACTTGAACTGTATAACATCAAGTGGGGCTTATGAACTTGATGAACTCAGATCTAGATGAATCTGAACTTGAACAATCACTTACACTTGAAACTTTTAAACAATCAAATAAGTTTATACTACAAGGAATTGAATTTCAAGGTCATTAAACACATGATTGAAAATGGAATACTAAAATCAAGGGATTGCTTTTATCAATCAAATGCATATCAACAAACAAGTGTGAGACTTATGTTGAATAAAGCTATGATGCACACGAGTGACAAGTAATTGGACTACTTGGGCAATTACAAGCATATACAACAGTTCGTTAATCATCATGTACCGGGGGATTGATAACGAATATAAAATCTTCCCTACACTTAACATCAACCATTTTATTGGTACATTGGCCTATCTACGAATAATGACAAGCCCACAAGCGAAGTTTGGAGATCTAATATCCCTACAAGTCATGGTGAATATGAAAGCCAACCATAATTGTCAATATCATTGACAATAATATTGTGGCAAGTATACATGTCCATCCTTTACATGAAGAAAGAAGCGTTGATATTGGAGGGCTTAGAGGATGATAACGGTTTGACGCTCCATAGCAACCGTACATTTGCTAATGTGGAGAACCATGATGATAGCAAATTAAAGCTCGCTGCCAAAGGGATAGTTAAGAAGCTCTCAGAATCTTTATTGGTGGCAAAAGTTACAGAATTCCTAATATGATTCAACACTCATCTATTAAAGCTAGCAATTTGAGAGTTTCCATAAAGATTAGAAAGTTTGGAACTTGCTTAGGTTATGCTTAACCCACAAAAAAAACACCAAGGAATAACTGCTTGTGGATAACAACAGTGGGTATGTCGTAGGCACAGCGAACCACTGTGGACAGAAGTACAAGTATCACCTACAACAACGGTGATTGAGATAGTGTAAAGTATGTCGGGCATGAAGATAACTCGATGTACGAAAAAGGACACCTCCTAACATAATGGAAGAGATGTTTGAGCAAATTCAAACTAAATTTCCTGGTGCTCCAAAATTTCTTCTTGGTCCTATACTTAGGAATAAAAAAGTTCTGACTTCCACCAATATCAGAAATAACAAGTCTTTTACACTAAAGACCCTGAAAGGGATTCTTTTCAAGGCAATGGTCATGAATTTCAAGAAGAAACTCCCAGTGAATGAGAAAAGGGAGTCTGTATCAGAACAATGAAATATCTCGTGAAATTCAGCTGATAAAGCTATGATTCACCTATATGCAAAAGCAGGAGATTTGTTAGTGCGCTATGATCCACCTATAGAAAGCAACAAATAGTGCACGACAGTCTACCTGTACAAAGCAGCAAATAACTCAATCCAGAAACTGCTACGCCACGCCACCGGATCTGCAACCTTTGTGCAAGCAAACAGAAGACGTCAACAAAGTCTGAAATAAAACCCCTGCACATGTACCTTAATTTGTATGCACATAGGTACACTAAAGGGATAAATATAATCGCAACCCGCATGGTCCCCATCGAGCGTGTTATTGATACACACGTGACGCCTAGGGATGCTGCACGGGTCAACTGGTGAGTTTAAGTCTGAACCCGATCCTCCTATACGGGCAAATAGGAGTCGACACGGTTCGACCATTAATTAAATATGCGGCCGTAAGGACAGTCGGGATATTTATTTTATATATTTATATTAGGACTTTAAGGTCTTCAATAAAGAAAACTCACCAACAAAGCTCTAAAGTCTATGAAACCCGATCCTCCTAAGTAGGAGTCGACAGGGTTTAATTATAAAATGCCCTCAAACACCCGCATGGGCCCCGACGAGCGTGTTATTGGTACATACGTGACGTCTAGGGATGTTACGCGGGTCAATAAGTGAATTCAAGTTCGAACCCGATCATTCTATACGGATCAATAGGAGTCGACAGGGTTCGAACCATCAAACAATACATGATCATGGCGACTAATACATTTGTTTTATAAACATTCATATTAAACCTATAACAATGTGAATTCACTAATACACGCACAAAGCCTATGAAACCTGATCCTATGTCGATAGCTCGACATAGTCGATAAGGTTTATCCATAAAATGTAAATATTTTCAAAATGGAAATGACCCCAAACACTCCGATGATGGTCGGGTTGAACGAATATCTCAACTGGAGGGGTTCACTAATATCTTCAAATGCCACTTAAATGCACAAAAATCCAAAAATCCAAAAATATTAAAAATTGAAATAAATTCATTACCACTTATAGCAAAATCCATCCACCATCCGCAACAGTTTGTCGAGGTGGACAAATTAAAATTTAATTCAGCCCAAATAAAGCTAATGCCTAGTCGAAAATATTACTAGGATCTATTCTCAAATAATATCCTGCCAATAAGGACGTGGGACGTGTTCTCTAACCGGCAATTTTGCTGCCAAATGACACCGCAGGATAAATGGTTATGACCCGGGGGCCTTTGAACCGAGAGGTTTTGCCAACAAATGGCACCACGAAATATCGGTTATGGCCAGAGCCAATACGTTCCTTAGTGACATCAAATCCTTGAGATATGAATCAATAGGATATGATCGATAAGGCACAAGGCCCTCTATTAGCTAAGGTGGATTCAAATTTATTTCCTTAGGCAAATAATCATCAAGGTCTACAAGATTCCCTTAGACGAAGCAACCCATGACTGTTCACAAGGATCCTTTTATCAGGTTGGGTCGACTACCTCCTCTGACTAAGTAGACCAGGGACCATGATGGCCTGGGACGAAGGAACCATGGGATCTTGATCGGGTCTATCATCCATTCCCCCACCATCCACTTTAAGTGCAAGATGGTGAAATTTTCTATTTTAAATCTCAAACATCCAAACCCTTCAAATTCCAAAAACTTATGCCATGCTGCTACTATATATCAGATAACACGTATCTTTACGTATATGATTGACGACTAGCCTTAATCGAAAGTTCTCTCTCGTTATCGGGAGGGGTAATTAACTATAAGGACTTACGCCTATAAGAAACCAGAACTCAGATCATAAAGTCCTCGCAAAATTAGGGCGAAATCTCTGGGTAGTGTCTTATCAACAAACCCATCTGCCTTTCCAAAATTTAACCTAGAACTTAATTCCGTTAAAACACCCCCGAAAAAGAAAAAGCTGACAATCAGGCGGAGGTCGGGGCCGAATTTTCGGAGCCCACATACATCCACAATTAAGAGTCTAATTAAGAAAACTATGTTATTTACATTTATTATTCCAAAACTTTTTTTTCATAAGTATCAAAAATTTTTTTGCAAGTCTTTATTTTCTTTTAGTGACAAAAACTCCAAATATCATTTTCATTTTCATTTTCAGTACGATAAGTGATGCATTTGAAGAAAGCAGTAGTAATTAAATTGTAATTTAGTAGAACAATTCCATGTGGGTTGTACACTCTACTCTTTCACTTTATTTCTTGATTAGGCGCGTATACTTGCATAAATAGTGGGCTATTTTTAAATATATATCAAAGAAATATTAAGTATATTTCAAACTCAGTGAGTAACACATTAGCTCACCGCTAACCCTCACATCACCTCACATATAAGTTTTCTTCCGCTCACATGTTTGTACCACCATTCCTCAAAGAATAACCTAGAACTAAGTAAAAATGACGATGAGTGAAGCCGAGATAGATCAGTTGATGTTAGCCCAAACCCTTGACGCAAGAAGCAAATATTATAAAAATAATAGACCCAATCCCCCCTCTCTCAAATTTCCATGCCTCCTTAAAAGACATGGTGCCCAATGCAAACATGCACATTGCCCTGCACATGGCGCAATTCAAAAGATAGACGCCTTCATGCGGATCAAGATCTCTAAAAGGCATGAATCTTGATGACTTCCTAATCAGCACACAAATAAATAACCATGTAATGTGATTTGATCATATAAAAATCCAATGCAATGCAAGAAACATAGAACAATGTGTCAATATAATAAGAAATTATTAGGTGCAAACTAAATGCAAGAGTACCAAAATATACTGTTAAGTTTAGAGTCTAATTTTATTGACTTTCTTTGATAATATTTAATCATGACTTTTTGAGAAAGGTAATTATCACAAAATCCTAATTTTAGGTTACCAAATAATCCTAAATGTACGATACTATAAAGTCTTAAATGGAGGCTTCCATAAAGCCCTAAATGGGCTACCAGAAAATTTAATAAGGGAGGCTACAAAAATATTCAATGATGGTAGCATTCATAACAAGAAGCAACAAAGGGAGGAGATGAAGAGGAAGAGAGATGCTAGGGATGTTATTCGATAAGCAAAAAAAGTTTTTTTATTTTTTTGTTTGGTGCATGCAAAGGGAGTTTTTCAGCTTCTTTAAGCTGAATGTGATATTAATTTTTATTCTAACAACAAGGAGTAGTTCTCATTTGGAATCCTATAATAAAAAGATCAAGAAAATAACTAGAAAAGCAATTGCATTTCCTCCTTCACGTTGTTGACCTTCGTATAATATCCAAAGGAAATAGAAACAAAATCATACCAGGAACCTATCAGATCCAGGAATCCCGCACCTCGGACCGTCGAACCCGCAAAATTCGCAAGAAATCTCGCCGAGGCACTGTAGATTCGGCGCCGCTTCCGTCTCAGCCCCTAAATCCTGCGGAAATCCTGCGAGCTACCTCGCACAATGATCCCATTCGCCTCTATAAAATACGACCGTGGCTCCTCTATTCGACATTCGCTACTGCTCTCTCCGAGCTCCTCTCCCACTCCCGACGCCCCATCCAGGATTCCTCTCCTACTCCCGATCTCCAGCGCCTGCTCCCGTCGACCCAGTCTCCGATCCTCTCACCCAACCCGAGCTCCCTTGCCGACTACCTGTACCGACCCCAAGCAGAGAGAGAGAGAGAGAGAGAGAGAGAGAGAGAGAGAGAGAGAGAGAGGGGAAGAGAGATTCCCCTACCTCCTTCCTTGTTGTTGAGCGACTTCACTCCTTCAACCGACGTTCCCTTCCTGTGTGGATCGAAAGTTACACATTTTGATCGGAACAAGAACGGTAGCCCATTAGCTGAGAAGGTAACTTTCTCCCTTAAGCGTGCCTCTTCGGCCAAGTCCCGTAAATATGCAGGATCAAAGAGTGGAAAGGGGAGAGAATTAATTTATTTTAATTATAATTAATTATAAATTTTAATATTTATAATTAATTATAGTTAAGAAATTAATTATTAGTAATTATTTTTAATTATAGTTATAATTATAAATAATTAACTAATTATAGTTAATTAATAATTATTAATTAATTCTTGATTATAATTATTTATTTAACTATGATTAATTTTAATTAATTATATTTAATTATTAATTAATAATAATCTGAATTAATTAATCAATTATTATTAATTAATAATTAGTAATTAATTATAATTATTTAGTTAATTATAATTACAAATAATTAATTATTTGGTTATAATTACTTAATTAATTATAGTTAATTATTATTAATTATAATTAATTATAGCTAATTATAATAAAGAAAATCCTTATCCTACCTCGATCCATGTGCCAACGTCTACAACCCCGCGAAGGTACGAATTTTCTAAACTCAGATTGTCGTTTCGTATTATGCGGCGGACCGGAAAACCGCCTATTCACGCCTTTATTGCGTGTGGTGGGATGGGACCCTGGTCCGACGCCTACGACGAGGCGGGAATCACCTAAACTCTACTTCAGCGTTCGTGGCGCACCGGAAAACCGCTTATACACACCTTTATTGCGCGTGGTGGGAAGGGACCCCGGTGCGGCACCTACGGCGAGGCGGGGTCACTCATAAGTACCCCCGAGCGGGGGGAAAGCAAATCGTGTCACTCATAAGTACCCCCGAGCGAGGGGAAAGCAAACTGTGCATTTTTAAACAGGTACCGTCAAAGACCCCATACACGCCTTTATTGCGCGTGGTGGGAGGAACAAAAAATCACGGTCGCGGTGTCCTCGTCAGAGGACACCTACCATACACGCCTTTATTGGGCGTGGTGGGAAAGGTCCAGTTTCTCGTAGTTTTCCCCTAAACAGGGGAGACGCCAGGAGGCTGCCGAAATTTCGGGTGAAATCGTACCTAGACTTAATTGAACTCAAAAGAACGACGGATGACTTGTACTTGGACTCTTGAACAAAATCTAAATGACTTAATAAAGAGTTGAACCCAAGTAAAATGGAAATGAACTTGAACTTGCAAGGTGAACTTTGACATTGAACTCAAAACTTGTGGACATCGAACTTGAACAAGACATGGACCCAAGAGAACTTGATTGAACTCAAGGAGCTTATATTTGAACTTGAATAACTTGGACAACATGAAACTTGAATTTGATTTGAACCAAACTCAAATGAACAAGTGAGAACTCGTAAAGAATGTTGAATGAATTCTCAAGACATACAAATGATGACTGATAGAATTGAATGGCTTGTAACATTTAAGAAAAATCAACTTGTAAGTGAAAACAGATGATGTCCGCGTCGTCCTGCAAGCAAATTCAATTGCTCCTATAAACAAGGATATTTGGTTTGCACGGATAAATCACCAATAAGTGTGGCTCATTTTGTTCATTATAAATGTAGAAGTGCATGGAACATACTACAAGAGACATCAAAGGAGCTACAAGGAACACAATGTCATATCTCTTATCAACAACAATTCAATTCCAAGAAGATATAATGACAAAGGAATTGCAAATGCTAATCAAAGAGGGTGATCCATTTGAATCTCATGCAAGCAAACAAATTTCAAATCATGGTTTAAATCATTCAAAAAACCACCCGAGATTGGTGAAAGGGTGGATTCGATGCAGAAACAATGGATCTTCTACAAAATACTTCCAGGAGGTCGTCGTAGAAGACATGTATCCCCTGCAAATAAAGAAGTCATTGAATGAATGAAGGTCATTCATTAAAATCCCAAATAGAAGTGAAATGTCGGTTCACTCACAAGCAACAATACGAACTCCTACAAGTCACTACAAAAGATCTGCAACACATACGATCTTTCTACGAAGATAGATGTATGTGTCATATGCCACTGATGGGTAGATGCATAAAGACTACAATAAATGCAGCATCTTGTAGTCAACTTCAGTCTAAAGATAAATACATCTACCTCTGGCAGCAGTGGACGTATTGTAAAGACCAAAATTGCAGCAGAATGCATAAATAATACAAGCTCTCACGAGCTTCTACTGGAGTCCCACTACAAGTATTACATACAATCTACGACAATTCTAAAGAACTACAATGAATGCGAGCTTCTACAACCCAAGGCAGGAGATTAGTTAGTGCACTATGATCTGCCTACAAAAATCAACAAGTAGTGCACGACAGTCTACCTGAACAAAGCAACAAACAACTGATCCAGAAGATGCTACGCCACGCCACCGGATCCGCAACACTCGTACTAGCGGACAGAAAGCGTGTATAAGCTCTCAAAAACAACGTTGTGTATTCAAAAGGACAATTACCTACACAACTACAAATATTTCAATACCCTTACACGTGCACCGTAGTTTGTATACACATAGATACACTAAAAGGGGTAAAAATAATTATAAAATCCGCAAGGGCCCCGGCGAGCGTGATATTGGTACACACGTGACGTCTAGGGATGCTGCGCGAGTTATTAAATTTGAACCCGATCCTGCTATGCAGATAAAAGGAGTGGACAGGGTTCAATTATAAAATGCCCCCAAACACCCGCATGGGCCCCGACGAGCGTGTTATTGGTACACACGTGACGTCTAGGGATGCTGCGCGGGTCAACAAGTGAATTCAAATTCGAACCCGATCCTTCTATACGGATCAATAGGAGTTGACAAGGTTTGAACCATTAAGCAAATATGTGACCTTGGCGACCAGAATATTTGTTTTAATATATTCATATTAGACTTCAAAGCCTAAAATCAAAAGAATTCACTCTCAAAGGCATAAAGCCTACGAAACCCGATCCTCTGTCGACAGTCGATTGAGTCGACAAGGTTCAATCAAATGGAAACAACCCCAAACACCTCGATGATGGCCGTATTGATTGGCTATCTCAACCGGAGGGGTTCACAAATACTTTCAAATTCCATCCAAATGCCCGAAAATCTAAGCTCCACAAAGTTCAAAAATCCAAAACTCCACAAAAATAATTCCAAATTCCAAGATATTTTAAAATTGAAATCTATCCATCAATGCTTAAAGCAAAATCTATCCACCCTCCGCAACAGTTTGTCGAGGTGGATAAATTAAAGTTTACTTCAGCTCACAAAGAGCTAAATGCCTAGTCGAAAATATCACTAGGATCCATTCTCAAACAATCTCTTGCTAGTAAGGATGTGGTATGTGTCCTCTAACCGGCAGTTTCGCCGCCAAATGGCACTGTAGGTAAACGGATATGACCCAGGGCCCTCTGAACCGAGTGATTTTGCCGCCAAATGGTACCACAGATAGCGGTTATGGCCAAAGCCAATACGCTCCTTAGCGGCGTTAAATCCTTGAGATGAGTCAATAGGATATGATTGATAGGGCAAAAGCCCTCTGTTAGCTAAGGTGGATTCAAATTTGTCCCCTTAGACAAATATCCAACCCAGGTCTACAAGGTCCCCTTGGATGAAGCAACCCATGGCTGCCGACAAGGATCTTTCTGTCAGGTTGGGTCTACCTCCTCTGACTAAGTAGACCAGGGACTACGATGGCCCGGGACGACGGAACCATGGGATCTTGATCGGGTCTATCATCCATTCCCCCACCATCCGCTTTAAGTGCTAGGTGGTGAAATTTTGTATTTTAAATATCAAACTTTTTCAATACTTTTCCAAAATTCCCAAATCCAAATTCAGTTCTCCAATCTTAAATCCATTGCTGCTACTATATGCCAGATAACACGTATTCTATACGTATCTGATTGACGACTAGCCTTAATCGAAAGTTCTCTCTCGTGATCGAGAGGGGTAATTAACTATAGGGGCTTGCGCCTATAGGAAACCAAAACTCAGATCATAAAGTCCTCACAAAATGAGGGCGAAATCTCTGGGTAGTGTCTTATCTACAAACCCATCTGCCTTCCAAAATTTAACTCGGAACTTATTCAGTTAAAACTCCCTCGCCGAATAAAAAGAAGAGCGCGGCGGGGAGGCCGGGGCCGAAGTTTTGGAGCCCACTTATGTCTAGGCCTTAATTTTAAAGCATATGAATGCATTTTCTTCTATCTAGATAAAAATGGTATATTTATCCAAATCTTCAATTTTATATGAAGTGTAATCATTTGTGTGCTCTCTTTAACGTAGTGGATATTCAATCATAGTGCGATCGTGGATGGAGGCTTAAGCCAATGCACATAAAATTTAGTATTTACTTTTGTGGTGCTTAATCTCTTTTGTAGTTATTTAATGGTTCATCATACTTGCCCATAGGTTGAGGCACACTCTCTTTTCAAATATACACAAATGTGTATTTTATGCACTCTATTTTTTGGAGTACACAGGCATGTACTATTGTATATTTTTTCCGTGCTAAAAAATAGAGTACACAGTGAATACATAACTATGCACTCTAGTCTTCCGCACATGGAGCTACATGTACAATCTGCACATAATAATAGCTGTAATATAATATTGTTAATGAAGCATCTTCAAATCATACACCAAATTTGAATAGAAATGAATTTTCTATTAAAAAATAAATAGCAAACCTCCTGATCAATCAAGTCAAAATACTATAAAAGATATAGTTATGCATTGGCATCCATCATCTACTATCATGCATGCATTATCAACCGGGCTATAAACTAAATAGTCAAATGACATTCCATTAGAATTTCTGCAATTCTGCAATTCCATGCAAGTTTGTTGGTCATATTGTCATTCCAACTTGTAGAAGCATCATTATGGTGAAGAGCAATTAAGAATAATTGATATGCTAGAAGACCGACCTTTGCCACTAAGAAATCAGCCAAGATACCATTTCCACCAAGTAGTTCTCGACCAAGAGAAACTGTTTCTCTAGCCTTATTGGTGGTCCATGCCTAAATAATGCAAGCAGAGAAAGTTACCTACAAGCATGTATAAATATGTCGAAAACAAACTTCCGGATTATAAGAAGTTTAACCTTTCCCAAGCTAGCATGACCAGGAGTCATCTTTCCTGATTCATATAGCTTGCATAGACGCCAACCAACAAGAAGCATAGCTTGAATGTTACCAAGCATGCGAACTAATTTTTCTTGATTGATTTGGAATGCTGCAAGTGGAACTCCGAACTGTTTCCTCTCCTTCAGATACCTAGTTTGTTTTAAATATGGTAAACAAATTACAAATCAATATGACATTTTCATATTCAAGTTTTACCTGTGGCACATGTCAAACACACCCATCGATATGCCGATTGGCTGCCATGCAACCATAATTCTAGAGACAGATAGTACCTGCATTGGAACACTATCAATGAAGAAATAAAAATATGGCATGGCCACAAATCTCAGGATAGTAGATAATGGCAGATGTGAAAACATCAGAGTGTGATACTTCCACAAATAACATAAAGAAAATCAACATTGCAATTTCATTCACCAAACTACAGCATCAAATTATATAAAAACAAGAATAATTTTACGACTGACGTTGTCCAATCTTACATTTGTCATGGAGTCTAATATAAATTAAGAGATAATCACTTCGTGAATATAAAGCTTAATTTTCAAAAATAAAGAACAGCTGTGATGCAGTAACTTGTAGCGGTTCTGGCAGTTTTGGACTTTTCCACATAGCCTATTACAGATATGATTTCAAGGGAATTTGCTTCCGAAATGATTGCCTTTGGGCTTTGTTTGGCAATGATTCGATATGGATTTGCTTTTGTGCCTTTCATGGGCTTGATGGCTGAAAGATTTCAATGCAAAATTATTTACATTGAAAATAAATGAATGCAGATGGTTCTAGGTGCTTATACAGTACTAATCCCTGCGCCCAACTACTTCTTTATATGTGATCTTTGGTTTCGCATTTACTTCGTGCTTATCGTTGGGCAATATGCCACTGTCATGATTCCTGTATAAGCCACAGTATCTGCTAGCTGCTGCCTTTTGCCATTGTAGATTTCAGTGACAGTTAAGTAGCGTCTTCTATATGTGAAATTACCAGAGAAGTAGATGGCAGTGCTTTTGTGTAAAGGATAATATCATGAAAATCCAGGGTACATTTTAATGCTTGTAAGTGTCGAAATCTGATACATGTAATGAAGGAACATTATGTGGGCTCCGAAAATTCGGCCTCGGACTCCGCTCGCTTTTCTCATTCGGCGAGGGAGTTTTAACAGACTAAGTTCCGAGGTAAATTTTGGAAGGCAGATGGGTTTGTAGATAAGACACTACCCAGAGATTTCGCCCTCATTTTGTGAGGACTTTATGATCTGAGTTCTGGTTTCCTATAGGCGCAAGCCCCTATAGTTAATTACCCCTCCCGATCACGAGAGAGAACTTTCGATTAAGGCTAGTCGTTGATCAGATACGTATAGAATACGTGTTATCTGGCATATAGTAGCAGCAATGAGTTTGGGAATTTGAGTGATTGGAAATGGATTTGGAATTTGGGAGATTTGAAGAGTTGAAATTTGATATTTAAGAATAGAAATTTCGCCATCGTGTACTTAAAGCGGATGGTGGGGGAATGGATGATAGACCCGATCAAGATCCCATGGTTCCGTCGTCCCGGGCCATCGTGGTCCCTGGTCTACTTAGTCAGAGGAGGTAGTCGACCCAACCTGACAGAAGGATCCTTGTCGGCAGCCATGGGTTGCTTCGTCCAAGGGAACCTTGTAGACCGGGGTTGGATGTTTGTCTAAGAGGACAAATTTGAATCCACCTTAGCTAACAGAGGGCTTTGTGCCCTATCGATCATATCCTATTGATTCATATCTCAAGGATTTGATGCCAATAAGGAGCGTATTGGCTCTGGCCATAACCGGTATTTCGTGGTGCCATTTGGCGGCAAAACCACTCGGTTCAGAGGGCCCCGGGTCGTCGTAACCGTTTATCCTGCGGTGCCATTTAGCGGCAGACCGCCGGTTAGAGGACACGTACCACGTCCTTACTGGCAAGAGATTGTTTGAGAATGGATCCTAGTGATATTTTCGACTAGACATTTCGCTCTTTGTGAGCTGAAGTAACATTTCATATTTGTCCGCCTCGACAAACTTTTGCGGAGGGCGGATGGATTTTGCTTTGAGCGATTGATGGTTAGATTTCAGATTTAAATATCTGAACATTTGGGATGGAATTTGGATTTTTGGAATATTTGGGTGGTATTTGAAAAATATTTGGGAACCCCTCCGGTTGAGATATGCATTCAACACGGCCATCATCGGGGTGTTTAAGGGTCATTTCCATTTGATTGAACCTTGTCGACCCTATCAACTTATCGATAGGTGATCGGATTTCTCGTAGGCTTTGTGCCTTTTGTTTAGTGAATTCTATTGATTTTAGGCTTTGAAGACCTAAAAAGAATGTATTTAAACAAATACACCGTTCGATACAACTGTGTATTTTGTTAGGTAGTTCGAATCTTATCGACTTCTATTGATCCGTATAGAAGGATCGGATTCGAACTTGAATTCACTTGTCAACCCGCGCAGCATCCCTAAGCGTCACGTGTGTACCAATAACACGCTCGTCGGGGCCCATGCGGGTTGAGATTGTATTTACCCCTTGTGTACCTATGTGTATACAAACTAAGGTGCACGTGCATGGGTACTTTGAAATAATTATAGACGCCTTCTGCCTGCTTGTACGAATGTTGCAGATCCGGTGGCGTTTTGGTCTTGACGTTGACCCCCTCCCCCTTTCTCAATCACCGGGAAGGTTTTCTTTTGGATTTTGAAGTCTACTGATTGTCGCTTTGCTTTAAAAAGATCTCTTTCCGAGATCTTTAGTGTAGTAGAGTTTTTTCGTACATCGGGTTGCTATTGTACTCGATGTACTGAAGATCTTGATCATCGTTGCTATAGGTGATATTCATACTTGTGCCCGCAGTGGTTCGTCGTGACTATGATATATCCACTATTTTTATCCACAAGTTGTTTGTAGCTATTTGTAGGGGACCGCTGTATCAATTATGACCTCCTAGAAGTATTCGTAGGGGAGCCACTATCCTTTAGTCACGACCACCTTTCACCAATCTCAGGTGGTTTGATTGTATTTGTTTGATCTCGTGGGGATCATCGTAGGAGATGTACTTGTGTCCACAGTGATTCGTTATACATACGACACACACTGTTGTTATCCACAAGTATTCATTTGCTGGAGATCAGTCGCATTCGCTACGACCTCCTAGAAGTATTTGTAGGAGAGTGTGCATCGAGGTCTTGTGACGCATCTTGAGTCACTCTTGACCATACAAATGTTATTGTAGTTTGAGCTCCCTTGCACAGGATTCAAGCCTTGTCCTTGTATGTGTTTGGATCCAAGTTCAATTTCATTCAAACTTGAGTTTCAAACTCAATATGAGTCTTCAATATTCATTCAAGTCTTCTACTTCCATATGGAATTCACCTGGATTTGAATCTATTATTTGCAAATCCAAACTTTACTTGGTGTCGTGCAGTTCATGTTCAAATGAACAGGTTCTTGTTGTCCACATCTTGTTCTAACTTTGAGTGTAGAGTGCAAGTTCAAATCTTTGGTTCAGGATCTTCAGGAGTTCTTTGAAATTCAAATTGATTTGATTTTGGTTCCAATTTGATTTCATTCTTATTTGGTTCGGATCCTTATTAGTCATTTAGATTTTATTCAATTCCTTTGCATGTTTTCAATCAAATTTCGGCGGTCCACAAGTCTTCTGTTCTTGTTCACTTGAACCTTAATTCTTGCATGTTCTTTGAGTTCAAAATAGGTTCCGAGTAGAGTAATATTTCACCCGAAATTTCGGCAGCCTCCCGGCGTCTCCCCCGTTTGGGGGAAAATTGGGGAGCTGGGCCTTCCCACCACGCTACTAGAGCGTGTATGGTAGGTGTCCGTAGACACCGCAGCCGTACAAAATTTCATCCCACCACGCTACAAGAGCGTGTATGGGGCCTTCAGCAGTACCCGTACCAGAACAGCAGTGACGTACCAGAACAGCAGTGACTCCCCACCACGCTACAAGAGCGTGTATAGGGCTCTCCCGCCTCGTCGTATGCTTCGCACCGGGCTCCCTCCTACCGTGCTACAAGAGCGCGTATAGGTGGTTTTCCGGTCCGCTGCAAACGTCGAGAATAGGATTGGAGTTAGAAGTTATACCTTACGTAACAGTCGTCGGCGGTGTCGGTGTCGAGGTCGAGAACCATCCCCACCACGCTACAAGAGCGTGTATAGGGCTTACCCGCCTCGCCGTATGCTTCGCACCGGGCTCCCTCCTACCGTGCTACAAGAGCGCGTATAGGTGGTTCTCCGGTCCGCTGCAAGCGTCGAGAACGGGATTTAAGTTAGAATTTTATACCTTTGAAGTCCCGGCGGGCTGGCAGTGTCGGCTCGAGGATCGAGGCAAGGAAAGCAGATATATTTTATTTTAATTAAAATATTAGTTATAATTAATTATTAACTATAATTATTTTTTTATTAATTATGTTTATGATTAATTAAAGTAATTAATTATTTATATAATTAATTAAAATAACTAATCATATTTATCTTTAATTAACTAGAATTAATTAATATTAATTAAATTTAATTAATTAATAAAAATTAATTGTAATTAATTAAAAAAATTATAATTAATTAAAATTAATTTAATTAAATCATTATAATTAATTAACATTAATTATAATTATTTAATTAAATCATTATAATTAATTATACTAATTATAATTAATTAAAATTAATTTAATTAAATCATTATAATTAATTAACATTAATTATAATTATTTAATTAAATCATTATAATTAATTATACTAATTATAATTAATTAAAATAATTAAAATTAATATTAATTAAAATAAACTAGTTAGTCTCTCCCTCTCTCTCTCGGGTTCGACGGATCCACGGGATTTGGCCGAGAAGTGCACGAAAGGGAGGGAGTTACCTTCACACACAGTGAGCTCCCGTTGTTGTTTCCGATCAAAATGTCGGACTTCCGGTCCCTCAAGAAGGGAATGTCGTTGAAGGAGCGGTCGAACAGTCACGGAGGAGCTGAAGAAGAGGCGCCGAAGGGAGAAAGTTATCTTCACGGCAAGCTCCCGTGGTTAGCTCCGATCAAAATGTCGTAACTTCCGATCCGACTGGAAGGGAAGGTCGTCGATGGGAGCGAAGTCGGGCGGCCAAGGAGTCGGAGAAGCTGTTCGAAAGGGAGAAAGTTATCTCCGTAGCCAGCGAGCTCCCGAGTTGCTCCCGATCAAACTGTCGTAACTTCGATCCGACTGGAAGGGCGAGTCGTCGAAGGAGTGAAGCCGAACAGCGGGGAGGAGTCGGAGAAGTGACGCCAAAGGGAGGAGGTTAACTTCACGCCAGTTAGCTCCTGTTGTTGCTTCCGAGCTGACGAGTAGGGAAGATCGTCGAAGCTACGAAGTCGAACAGCAAAGGGATCGGAGAAACATGCGAGAGGGAAAAATGAGAGAGAAAAACTGAGAGCCTCGTCTCCTCCGATATTTTAATAACGCCAGGCAAAGCGTCGGGGCAGACAATGCATTCAAGGCGAACGTGGGATTGGCGGTCGCGGGATATTTGCGATTTCAGCGACGACGACGTGCTGAATTCGGCGCCGGACAGGTACGTGGATTTTAAATTTTTTTTTCTTCTTTTTTTTTTGTTTTATACGGCAGCAGGTCAACACATTACAACAACAACAACATCAAGCCTTTATCCCACTACGTGGGGTCGGCAATGAAGGAACATTGATTGAATAAAATTTCTTATTCCTGTTTTAATTTTCTTTATGTAAGTAAGATGATAATTCATTCCAATGCGCAACAAGTTTAACCTAATTCCAAGATAAATCGTTTCTTTATAGTAGTATAAGGCTAATACAAACCCATATGATCAAAACAATAAACAATGATTTCAAGCTTTCCAACAACCCCAATAACATATAGATTGAAGGGAAAGAAGAGATTAATCATAGCCAAGGACTTGGATCATTTCGTCGCATACCTAATACTCCTGAAAGATGTAAAAGCCCAAACTCTCAACTATTAAGATATTATCGGCTTTGGCCTAATAGCCTAAAGCTTTTGTCCATTTGGTGTAACTTTCTAGGAGATCAGGAGTTTCTTCTATACGAGTATGCTTAACTTTGAAATTTCTACTAAAATTTGAAACATTCATCAAAAGGTATCTCAATATTTAAGAGTTCAGTTTTAATTTGGTTAGAGGTTTTACAATCTTTCCCACTTAGATAGATGAAGTCCTCATCAATTTTTTTAGCTCAGAATCATCCACTAGGCAAATAGGAGTACTTAGTTCCCATCTTTTGTAAAAACTCAAACTCTCAACCATCAAGATGTAATCCTTTTTGGCCTAATGGCCTCACGATTTTGTCCTCTTGATGCAACTTCTCAGTAGGTCATTCATCCCATGAGTGTTTCGATACAAACATGCTTAACTTTGAAGTTATGCAAAAATGTCAACAGTTACACCAAAAGGTGTCTTGATATTTAAGAGTTCAGCTTTAACTTCTTAAAGGGTTTCACAAAAGACGGGTACTAAAAGGCTTAAAAGGCTCATTTATTACCTATTAACCCTAACACAACACGCTATTTTCTATTATAATTAATATAACGAATAGGGCCCACTAAGTTACACAAGAAATTACTAATCCCTATCAAATACAAAGTAAGATTTAAAAGAATTTGAAACTCATCTCTTTGTTCATTTATTGTTTAGTTCAAAATCATTCAATTATAACGATTTCCTTACACACATTAGCACTTTCCTCACCCACAACCACCAATCTCCCTCCAATGGCAATCACCAACCCATCATCATCGACCGTAATCATCCATCACCTCCTATCATTGCCTGTTATATTTCTAAAATGCATCATAACAAATAAAATTCATTACATATGATTGCATCAAAACAAATAACTCATGAATTTTTAAAATACATGTAGTCAAATTACACTACATTTGCAGCAGCACGACGGTTGAGAGCATTCATGTCTCATGTGTTCTAGTCGCTCAACCTGCCAATTATTATATTGCATTTTAAAAAACAACTAACCAAACAACTCCTTCGTAAAGTCTTTCTTTGACCAAATTTCCAATATTTGAATTTGACCATCTCGATAAATTGTTGTGGATGGTGAATTAATTTTGCTTTAAAAATTTGATAGTTAATTTCAATTTTAAATATTTCAAGTTTTGATATTTTCTAAGAGTTTTAGATTTTTATAGGCATAAGGGCGGCATTTTAAATATTTGAAATTAACCTCTCCAGTTGAGATCTAATTCAACATGGCAATCATCGGGGTGTTAAATAATTTGTGTTTGTTATTTGAACCGTGTCAATTATATTCGCCCACTAACATAATATGGGGTTTAATGTAAGTTTTATGCCTTTAGCATTGAACCATTCATTTAATAGACCTTGAAGGTCTAATATGAACTATAACACAAAATATCCAGGTCGATGCCACGACCGTATATGTGCTTAACGGTTCGAGCCATATCGACTCCTATTCATTCACATAGGAGGATCGGGCTCAAATTTAAGTTCATTTCTAGACCTGCTCTGCATCCTCAAACGTTATGTGTGTACTCATAACACGCTCGTCAGGGCCCATACGGGTGTATATTCTTACATTTATGCAGGTTAATGTGCTTACATGTGCACTTCTGTGTTTATGTATATACATGTTGCAATGTATATATGGGGGCATTTTTGAAATATTTGACACAGGTCAACTTTGCGGGCAACCATCATTTGAATGTGTGTGACACTCTATTTAAGATCTTATAGACTCCTTCTGTCTACTTGTATGAGTATTATAGATCCGATGATGTAGCATCGCACTATGTCGTTTGTCTATTTCATACAAGTAGACTATCGTTTATTGCTTGTTTCTTTCTACCGGTAGATTATTGTGCACTGATGAGTCTCGTGCTATATTATTTGTAGATAACTGCATTTACAATGGTTCTCTTGTACTTGCTCGCAAATATCTTGATAAGTGTATAACAGATCTCCTAAAATGACCTGTAGAAGCTTGCATCTTTTATAGCCTTTCTCCATTTGCCGCACATAATGTGTTGAATGTATGCTCGTGTTCGCAAAGATCCCATCACATCTACAACATATCTACCAATGTTGCTTGCAAGTGAGCTAAATTCATCATAGTCCTTTTTGCATTGTACTATTAGATAGCGAGCCTCTTGTAGTAGCTCGTATGTGCTTGCATTTGTTATGCGTCATCAGCCTTTGCTTGCAATTGATTAATGTATTTGACTATCATCACATAATTGTTGATTGCAAGGTTGTTATAGCATTCGTTGCATATTGCTTATGTATGTTTGCAGACAGTGTTATTATTTGCGAGAAAATGAGTATGTTCATCTGCAAAGTAGTGCTGACTCCTGAGTAAGCTGTCGTCGCCATCAATTTCTCCATATACGTTGGCTGGCAAGCTACTGCATTTTCTTGTGTATTGATCTTCAGTGTTCACATGAAATGATTCACTTATTTACAAGTTAATATTATAAGGAGGTTGATTTGTCTGTTGTATCATTTTCATACTTTGCTCATGAACATGTTGTCGTGTTCATCACATGCTGCCTATATGTGTTCCTAGAGAAATTGTCACATTCCTTACATATCAACTATCATAGTCCACAGGTGCTTATTTTCATTGCGGCCCTTTCTGTGCTTACTTGTATATAACATATCATATAGATGACAGGTTTCCCGCAATGGCATCGTAGACATTTGCGTGTGTTTCATATATGTTGTCTCTCGTTCTACATAATAAATTGTGTATATATGCATTCATAAAGGATTCACCGTCCTTACAAAACATCTATTGTTATTGCTTGTATGGATTATTGTATTAGTTTAAATGTTGAAATTGATCACAAGGCATTGTTGCATTCACTGCATATCAACTTCCATTGTTCAAAGGGGATTGGCACTTCTGTTTTCAAGCTAACTAATAGTAGCTATGGACAAGTCGCATATATTATCACGTTCATTAAAAACCCTTTAGCAGGCTTAGCACGTTCATCAAGAATCTTCTTTTGCAAGTTAGCACAGTCATTGTGTATTCTCTGTGGTCATCTATATGCAATTCAATGTGCATATTATGAATTCCCTTGCATTATGAGCAAATTAATATGTTCATTGCAAATTTCATGTTCTTTCATTGATACTCATTTGAATGATCTCAGCTTATTAATTAGCATGTGCATTCTTAGTGTGGTTGTGCATTTTAAAATTTAAAGCTCGGTTCCCTGCTGTCTAGTTTGAATTATGTTCCCTGTGACCTGGTTTATATGCTTAGTTCCTTGTGGTCCAAATCAGATTCAATTTCAGTTCATCATCATTTGATTCAAGTCAAGGTCCTCTGTTCTTTGTTCAAGTCCTCTTGTTATTTTGTTCAGTTCATGTTTGCAAGTTATTGTTAATTGTTCAAGTTTTGTTCAAATAAGGTCCCCTGTCAGTGCAATTTTTAGCAGCCTCCCAGCGTCTCGCCGATTTAGGGAAAATTCAAAGAATTTGGGCCTCCCGGCACACTAGAGAAAAACGTGTACAATAGGTGTCGGGTGACACCAAGGACGTAAATCTTCAATCTCACCACGCCTAAAAAAGGCGTGTATGGGTCTTCAAGGTGCCTATTTGAAGAGCACATCTGTTTTCCTGTAGGAACTGAGGCACCTACGAGTACTTATATTCATCCACACCACACTAGAGAAAAATGTGTACAGAGCCTACTAGCCTCGCTGTAGGCGTCGCACCGGGTTCCCTTCCCATGACACTAGAGAAAAGGGCGTGAGGGCAATTTTCCGATGCATTGCGAACGCCAAAAGAGGGTTTGGGTCTTTTGAGTTTGGAAGGATTATACCTGCGGGACGAAATAATTGATTGCGACTGTGATTGTGTTGAAATGGTGACGACAATGTGCAAAATCCCATTCCCTTACCTTTTTTTTTCTTCTTTTCTCTTCATTATCTTTTTTTTGGCGATAATGATAATATTACTAATAATAATAATAATAATAATAACAATAATAATAATAATAATAATAATAATAATAATAATTGATACGTTATCATGAAATTAGCTTAATTGGGCACGAATCTCGAGGCAAAAGCTAGTTGGAAACTTAAAAAATTAAATTCGAGAGCATATGAACTCCGATTTCAGCGGGCTTACAATCAAACTGAGCGTATCGGAAATACGAATCAAACGACACCAAATCCGATCCAATCCGAGCCCAAATGAGTCCGAATCTAGGGCTCAAAGCGCTGTTGGAAGGTTCAAACCGCAATTTGAGTTATCAAACGGTCTCCGATTTTGACGAGCTTATACTCGAATCGAACGGCTCGACGAGACGAATCCAATGAGCCCAAGATTGCCGAATTCCGACATCATTAAGGCCTTCAAATGCCCAACGAACGGTGCATGATCAAATGATTCGATATCGGCCGTCCATTCAAAACACTCCCAATTCGCCCCTGATCTCACGCCTATTTACGGGCTATGCCACTCCATAAAAACTATAAATAGAGCCCTCATTCTACAACAAGGGGACTCAAGTGAAGAGAGAGAAAAAGAAGAGAAGAAGAAGGAAAAGGGGAAAAGGCGATTCCTCTCCTCCTCGACCACCGCCGGAGCTCTTCCTGCCGCCTGAAGACGCCGGAACTCTGCCGGATTTTCGGGAAACGCCGGGAATTTGCAGAACTTTGTAACTTTGTGAGAAGTTGATTGTAAACTGATCGTCTTGATTTGTAAGACGGATCAACATTTGTACTTCAAATAAATACTAGTGGATTTTTGCAACTGGGCAAGGCCCCGTGGTTTTTTCCCTCTTTCGGGTTTTCCACGTAAAAACCTTGGTGTTCACTTCTCTTTTCTGTTTGTGTGCGAAATATTCGTACAACGCTAAGACGAATATTTACAAACTCTACCACCGCGTATATTCTAGCACGCAACAATAATAATAATAATAACAATAATAATAATAATAATAATAATAATAATAATAATAATAATAATAATAATAATATGTATTATTATTATAGTTAATAATAACTAAAATAGTAATTAACTAGTAAAGCTAACAACGATTGTGAGATCAAAAGTTTTAGGAGGGTTTTTTTATTACCTATCAGGAGGCAGTTCTGATTTCTAGGTTGCAGTTGAATGACGCTTAATTGGTGGGCAGGGGGAAAGTAATACAGGCTATGGGAGAGGATGTAAGCTTTAGTAGAGGGAATAAAGGGCTTTTGAGGTGGCTTGAGAGGAGTCAGAATAATGAGGGATTTGTGGAAGGTAGTGAGTGAGAGTTTCGATTGCAGGTGACGAGCAGAGTGTAGAGAAGATCAGAAGTGCTTGCAAACAAGGGAGGAGGTCTCGAGCAATTTGGCCGCATATAGTCGAAGTGGGGGATCGGCTACGCTGTGTGGTGCGGTTTTGAGATCGGCAAAGTAGCTCGGGCTGAACAGGGAGGTTGATTGGCTGAGTATGAGGTCAGGGCAGGAGTAGGATGAAATTTGGGAGCTCAGTCATGACAGGGCTGGAAGATCGAGCAACAGGCGGGAAGTTGGAGTACAAGGAATGGAGGGAATGTTCGATCTGGTCACTTAAGGCCGAATCGTTGATTGCGGCTCGCGACTGTGGAGGTTGGCGTCAGGACCAAACAAGGACTCGTAGAGGTATGTTATTCGACCAATTTGAGGATCGGTTGCAGGGGGAGGCTGCGAGACCTGGAGGTTCGACTGAAGTCGACTGCAGACGACCGATCGGGCTTGCGGGTTTGGGCATGAAGCTTGATGTGATCTCGGACAGAAGAGGCGTCAAAAGTTTTGGGCTGTGTAGACGACGGAGGAAGGGTACAGTGAGTTTGGTTCCTACTCGTAGACAGACAAGAACAATCGGAAGGTGACGGAGGGTCAGTTGGCTCGATGGTAGTAGATATTGAGATTCCGTGCGGCTTGGTTGATGGACTGATGAGGATCTTTCAAACAACTTAAAGCAGCTAGCTCGGGCGGCTATGTGATCGGGACAGACAGGGGTTGAGGTCTCAGATCGGAGGGACAGAAAGGAGCTTGGCAGCTCCGAGTGTCGAATTGAAGAAAAACTAACGAGGGTCTTCTTATCCTCGTTTACACGACAAGAGGTTGCATACAAACGAGGCGAGCTGCGAGATCTTAGGCCTACCGACAGGAGATTAGTGTGATACACGAGATTTGATCAGAGATATGAGGTTGAAGCATCCGAGGTAAATAAATTTGATTTAATTTAACGTCGTTTTGACTTTTAATTTAATTAAAATAATAATTAGTATAAAAATAGTTTTTTATTACTATCATTATATTAATTAAAAATGACAGGGATGCCACAATTATCAAAAATCACCTCGATCTGCGCACGATTTCTTTGATTTATATGTAATTGCTCTGGAATTTATGCTGATTTGCTCGTGCGATATTCATTGGTAATGTCAACGTTTCGAACGCAACAATGAAGTTTGTTTTGTCATCAGACGTCGTTTGGGCAATGTAGCACATCAATTTCTTTAGTTTGCGCATCGTCGCCTTGGGATTTGTGTTGTCGCCTCGGACGACCCCAATTGAATAGGTTGACATTGATCTTTGGGCATTAACGACATTATGGATGCAACGGCAAGATCCGTTTTGTGATCGTATGTCGTTCGAGCGATGTTGCACATAAATTTCGGCCGTCAGTCGTCCCTTTAGACCGATCTTGTTTGATTTGACTGTGAGGGGTCTCCTCTCTGGCGAACTTAACGTCATGATTGCAACGGCATAGTCCATTTGGCAATCAGAGATCGTTTGACCCTTCAAGTGCTGCAACACGACGATGCGCATGTTTCTTGGATCGCCGATTTTGCTCTTTTTTTGCGCGTGGTTTGATATGTACGACTCAACAAGATAACGAGGCAATAGATCACAAGAGGAGATATATGGTTCCATATTCTCTCCGAGTGAATTCAAACAAGAGAATTAGGGCAGACCCTTTGTTTAGAAGGACCAGCCAAATCAATGGAGTACAAGAATTCAGAGAAATGGAAAAGAAAATATAGCCGTTGGATTTCTAAACCATTTTTTTTCTATACCCACACATAACGCTTGACCCCCTATAAGATGGACCATCATAAGGGTAGCCAAAGAATTCATTGTAGCCATCTGAATGGCTATTAGGAAGGCACTATATATTTGATGAGTATCTCAGATAAGTATTGCATTCAACTTCTCCTATGGCCGAGTATTGTTGGTTAGAATTCTACTGAGTACTTTTTTTTTTTTTTTTTTGGGACATTTAGGCCATTTAAGGCAAACTCACACACACAACGCATACACATGGACTCGAACCTTGGACCTCTTAGTTGGAAGCCTAAGCTCTCAACCAATAGGCCAAGGAGACCCTAATTAAGTACTTCTGTGCATTGATCGACCAAGTAAAAATAGTGGTAATGCCAAGTACTGATGACTTGCCTTATTTAATCGAGACTTCTCTGAGTTTTAAATATTGTTCAAGCGATTTGTCTCAATGACTTGTTAGATTAAGTCCAAATGGTTCATTATAAGTGACTCATAGATTCAGAACGATTTGAACCAATACAATTATTTCAGTTAAAGAAACTTGTCTCAAGTCTGGTTTGACATGTTGAGTCGGTTCAACATTGACTTGATGCACCTAAGACAGGAATGCACTCAACTTTTGATATTAAAAACTTGATGAATTTTTATCAGAATCTAGTGTATGTTATCGTAAAATTGAACTTTAAGAACCTGGACGACTGTCAAAAGGTTATTGCTGCTGTCAGCAAAGAGAATTCAAAGGCAATAAATTCACAATTATCGTCGTGGTGGTGGTTGGATTAGAAGAAACATCTGCAAGGTTAGATAAAACAGAGAAAGCAGAGAAAGGAATAGTGAAGAAGCAAATTCATTGTTGTATTATCATCAATATATTTTAGCAGCTGTTACAGGAGTCCTATATATAAGTGACGTAAAGGAGAAAAGGTAGAGGAAAAGCTGCAGGCCGTTGGTGACAGACTGCTGTAGCAGAGAATTGTGGAGAATATAGTAGCGGCTGGAGCAGGTGGTCCCTGATGGTAGAGTCGAGTCATGTGAGCATATGATACATGTGTGCTAACAGCCCCCGCAAATTGAGCATCCAATGATTGGATGGTTAATTTGGTGCGGAGTTGATGAAAACGGGCTGGAGACGATGGTTTAGTTAGGATATCTGATAGTTGATCTATAGAATTGATGTAATGGAAAACAACAAAGTTGTTTTTCATGTGCTTGCTAATGAAGTGGTAATCGATTTCGATATGTTTGGTGCGAGTATGGAAGACGGGGTTATTTTCAAGAGCCATTGCAGAGGTGTTGTCACAATGAATGGGGGTTGGAGTGATTTGTTGCTCTTGAAATTCTGCTAGCAGCCGGCGAGCCCAATGACATCAGAAGTGGCGGAAGAGAGAGCTTGGTATTCTTCCTCGGTGGATGATTTGGAAATTGTAGCTTGCTTTTTGACCTGCCATGAAATGAGATTCAAACCAAGATAGGAGCAGAATCTAGTGACCGACTTGCGATCAGATTTATTTGTGGCCCAATCAGCATCAACGAATGTCTGCAGTCTTAGCTCGCCACTGATGAATGGAAGTCCAAAATTTTGAGTTCCCTGGATATAGCAGAGGGGGCGTTTGGGAGATTGGTAGTTTTGGTTTGTGGGATTATGCATGGTTTGACAAATATGATTTGTCACAAATACAATATTAGGTATAGTAATTGTACGGTATTGGAGTGAACCAGCAATTTTTCGATATAATTTGGAATTGTCAAATGGCTGATCAGCAAACTAGCAGTAAGATGGTTTGATAGCTAGCAGAGTGGAAGCTGGTTTGGAAGATGAAAATCCCGAGGCAAATAGCAGCTCATGGGCATAATGTGATTGATGTAAGAAAAAGCCTGAAGCATTGTGTTGGACTTGAATGCCAAGAAAGGTTGAAACAGAGCCAAGCTGCTTGAGAGCAAAAACTGATTTCAGTTTGAGGAGAAGGTTTTGGATGGTGGTGGGATTGTTTCCAGTGAGCAACAGATCATCTACATAAATAAGGAGATACAGACGTATGTCACCATGGATGTAGAGAAGCAAAGATGGATCGGACTTGCTGAAGGTGAAGCTGAACTCAACGAGAGCTGAAGTGAATTTGTTGAATCATTGTCGTAGAGCCTGTTTGAGTCCGTAGAGAGACTTGTGTAGTTTGCAAACATGATTAGGAAAGTCAGGAACCGTGAAACCAGCGACTGCTTCATGTAAACATCCTCATGTAGATCATGTAGGAAGGCATTGGAAATATCAAATTATAGGACCTGCCATTTACTTTGGATTGCAATGATGAGTAAAATGCGAATTGTGGGCATTCTTGCAATGGGGCTGAAGGTTTCCTTGTAGTTGACTCCATATTCTTGGGCAAACCATTGGGCAATGAGGCGAGCTTTGTAGTTCTCAATTTGACCGTCTGCTCGTAGCTTGGTTTTGTATGTCAAGCGACATCCAAGAATAGGAGTGTTTGGCAGAGCTGGAATGAGAGACCATGTTCTCTGTTTCTTAAGAGCCAAAAATTCGGTGGACATTACTTTTTGTCATGGGTGGAGCTTCACTGCCTAGTTAAATGTGGAGGGTGTTGATGTGGTTGAGTGGTGACCGAGAGATCGAGAATGGCCTTTGGTTTTAGGTGACCCGTTTTAAAACGGGTTAGCATAGAATGATGTGTTGGAGGTGGCAATGATGGGGAAGGAGGTGTAGGATTGATGGGAGAAGGTATTGGCTGAGCCGATGGTCCAGGGGAAGAGTAGTTGATAGGTGAGAGAGTTGGGATAGGCGGATTATGTGAGTTAGAAGTAGATGCATGGGAGGGAAGTAGAGTGGAGGTTGGAATCGACATGAGTGGAGGTGGCGGGTTGAGAGGTAAAGAAGGCTGTGGAGATGGGGACAGTGTTGAAGTAGGAATATGTGTTCATAAAATATGAGATGGGGACAGTTATTTCCTATTCAATTGTACAATTCATGAGCACTAAATAAGGAAAAAAAAAAAGATAGAATCACAATAATAGTATACCTTACTGATATCTTGAAATGAGTTGACACCTGGTAGCATGTCCTCATCTGGGACAAATACCTTCTTTAAGAGAACATCTCCATTCTGAAAAATTCTTAGGCCAATTTTGTTCTCAATTTTGGTCGCACTCAAACCAGGGGAACCCTTCTTCACAATAAAGCTGGAGCCAGAAAACCAATGCAATAGATCAAGCTATTAGAATATTTAGACAATAACTAACAGAATAAACGCTCGATTTCAACTCTTCAACAGTAATGCTGGAAATTTGTAAACTATAGGCACATAAAACTAATCCAAGGACTTTTTCATTACATCACATGCCTTTCTTCATGAATCTACAAATTGAGTCATAAATATGGTACATTATATTACCCATTTATCTGCTTTGTACTCGTGTTCCACGCAAAAATAATGAACACATCAGCAACAGTGCTATTTCCTATCCAGCGCTTCTGTCCATCCAATACCCAACCTCCATTGACCTGGCCAAAGCAATGACCAAGAAATAATGAATAGGAACTAATGAAGTAAAATTATTGGTTTTCATAAAACAGTATATGAGGATTAAGTTTTCTACAATCAATAAACATTTTCCGACTAATGAATATTAAGCAGTGAACCTTCACTGCAGTGGCACTCAAAGAGCTTGCATCGCTTCCATGATCCGGCTCGGTTAAAGCCTGGAATGTAACAATTACAAGAAACTTCAAACAAAATGTTTAAGTAATTTAGAGGACGCCTAATATAGATTTGACTTACCCAACAAGCAATGGTATTTAATTGTGCTAAAGATGCCAAATGTTTCTGTCTTTGGGCCTCTGATCCACAAAGTCCTTTAGTTGGCAGGAAGTGCAGAGAATGAAAAAGATAAGGAATATGTCAGTTCCGAATCATGTTCAGCTTTTCTCACAAAAAAAAAACAAAAATGTCAAAACTTGCAATTCTACCAATTGTAAGCATCGCCAAAGAAGAATGTGCCAATATAAAGATGGAGCAGCTAGCATCAACTCTAGCAATTTCTGCTATAGCAAGAGCACTAGCAGTGATTGAAAGGCCTGGGCACCCATAACCCTGGAATCAAACTTGTCTGATATTAGCATGCACTGAACACTTAAAAACAAGAAGATCTCGAAATACCAATACCTTTATTGTCCCACCAGTAACACCTAGTGCGGCAAGCTTTGGAATAACATGGAAGGGAAACTCTGCCTTCTCCCAGTACTAAAAGAACAGAATAGCAATGTATGACTTCTATTTGGATATGAGAAATTCACTAAGAAAAGGATAAAATACTGGAAGTATACAATGAAAAATCTCAATAAAAAAATAAAAACTTCTTTAATTTTTTGCCTAACATTTACTTGCTAAAGTTAATGTACACCGTTTAAGTTCAGATTCTAGAATTCATAAAAATTATAATGATGATGGATTCAAGAAGTAAAAAGTATAGTTTCCCTTTCTTCTTTTGGCTTCCATAAAACATCAAGTGCAACAGAAAACACTTGTGCATTTCAAGTTGTTGTTTGATGATGAAATAAACTTGACTGGGCGTGCATTGCCAAGGAAGGACGGCTTCTAGAATACCAGTATTTTTCATTAAAGGTGACAAGAACTTCAAGTAAATGGCTTGGCATTGCTTTTATGCGGGTTGAGGAAAGTTTTTTTGCCATCGATATTTTATAATTTTGAGGATTAAACTCCCTTGTTTACATATGTATTTCAATGAGAAATTATCCAGAGAAAAAAAAATAAAGGAAGTTTCTAGCATGGAATGTTTGTCTACTTTCATTATGTGCATTCTGACGTATCCACCTATAATGACCCTCAAAAGAAAGGGCCTATGAGTTAAAAGCTAATTGATAGCCATCACTCTACATATTTTCTAGTAGTACTATAGAAGGTCACCACGTCACAATAGAAGGTCACTTTGATGAGTAGAATCAAAAGGAATAAGCTAACACAACTAAATTCAAAAGGTTGAAATTACTTCTTTTGTGTTTTGAAGTCAAATGATTACATGCATATATCTACTTATAAAATTGGTAAAAAAAATTTGAAATAGATTGTGTATTACTTATAAGGGCATAGACAAAATTAAGAAGTCATAAGATGATCTTCCTATAAATGAGTATGAGTTATTTCATATACCAGCTAATGAAAGTGTCTCTAAGATATATACAAGATTTACAAAATTGTTACATTACAACATACATTAGGAATGGAATATTCTAATTCTTAAAAAGTTAACAAGATTTTAAATTTCTACTTGAATCTTGGGGTGTCAAAAGTGGCTATTATTTTCTTTCTCCACGTCTAAACTTTCGAACTTCTCCAGTGGCTTGCGATCTACCCGACGTCCAATTCCCACTAGCAGCCTTCCTCTTCCCTCTTGCCGAGCTCCAGCCAACATCCACTCTTCACCCCAAGTGAAGACCACCTATGCCGCATCCACTTTAGCAAACATGTGAGACTCCAAGACCTCCTGATTCTCTGCTCAACTAACCTCAAAACCTCTTCACGGTAAAACCAATCCCGACCCACCTGTGCTTGCTGAACTCAAAACCCACAGAGCAGCCGTGGCTTTCACTCACAACCCCAAGCTCCTCTATATAGATAAATCCACTAAAGATTCATTGGCTTTTCCCTCAACAACTCATTTTAAACATGAATGTCCTTTGATTCTCATTCACGTGGATACTGGCATGCATGTTCCTTTTACCCTATTGACTACAGTTACATTTAAAGCATTAGTTTTGTCTTCTTACTCTTTAACCCCTCTACAGCAGCACACTCTTTTCTTTAATACCCAAACAGCACTTGTAAGAGCCCAAATTACAAACTACAGCAACAGTCCAACTCTTACATTCCTCTACAAAATCTCAGCCAAAAACAGCCCACTTATCCCAACCTTTAAGCAATCAACTGAAGCTCACCCTTGGCCAAGCATTGCTTACAACATACTGACCTCATCTTTTATCCTCATTTCCCTCTCCAACCAGCCGGATGTTATCATCAATTAGCTTTGTTATAAATCTTCACGCCCTATCATAAGGTCTTATCTTAGTAGCATTTGCCACTCGCATCTCCCAGTTTATCTATTGGAATTAATCTCATAATTATAGCCTATTCCCAAGGCCCACATAGAACTATTGTCTCAGCCCACTTGCTGAAATATTTTTTTTATCTCAAATGAGTTGAGCCTAAGCTACACTTTTCCCTTAAACAGAGAAACTTTTTTTTTTTTTTCCTTCTTCATTATGACTGCTAAAGTTTACTGTCAATAAGTATTGCTATTAGTTGCTAATATTTATATTAATATACCAATATTAATATTAGTGTAAAATATTAATATCAATGCTTACTGATACTTCTCTTTTTATTGATATTGATTGATTATAGTCACAAATATTAGACGTTGTTAGCATTGTATGTCTATGACATTATAAATTTTGTTTTATTAGTTGATCATTCATGTTACTATTGTTAATTTTGAAGCATACATGTAAATGTATATACAAAAAAGAGAATGGTGGACAAAAAAATAGGGGGTTTGATAAAAGAAAAGAAAAGAGATATAAAAAGGAGAGCGGAAAAAAATATAAAAAAGGGGAGAAGAAGTTCAATAAAAAAAGAGAATGAAAAAGAAGGGTTTTGTGCATTTTGTAAATTCGAGAGCCCATCTTCAATGCTTGTAGTGCGAAAAAACGACCACCTATACAAGTTTTTCTTAGCGTGGTAGGAAGAAGTTCGGCATGATACATTCATTGTCTGCGGCGCACCAAAAAACCGCCTATACACGCTTTTCTTAGCGTGGTGGGATGTGAACCTGATGCGACGCCTACGGTGAAATGAGGATACATATAAGTACTCGCTCGTGGTGAAATAACTGCATTTTTAACAGGTGTTGTGGAAGACTCATACACGTTTTTCTTAGCATTGTGGCAAACGAAGATTATGACCGCGGTGTCCAAGGACAACTACCATACATGCTTTTCTTAGCGTGGTGGGAAGACCCCATTTTTCATAGTTTCCTCTAAACGGGGGAAATGTCGGGAGGTTGCCAAAATTCCGTTTGAACATAGAGGACTTATACAATATTTGGACAACAAGGAACTTTGGACTTGGACTCGAATTTGAGCAAATACAAAGCACTTTAATTCAATTTGAACATTGATCGAACTTGCAAATATTGGACTCAAATCAAACTCAAATGATTGAAAAAGATTTCTGAACTTAAGTAAAGTGAAATTGAAATAAGAACTTTAACATTAAGTAAACCATGATTTGAGGATTTGAACTCAATTTAAACCATAGTGGATAGAACTTGAATTTGAACAAAATGCAAAAAAACTTTTAGAAATGATTTGAACTTGAACAATGGACTCGAACCGAACTCAAGGAATTTAGATTTTGAGCCTGAACCAAGCAACATTAAATTGAACTCAAGATTGAATAAAATAATAGGGAATTTGGACAAGAATTGGATTTGACAAGAGCTTGAACCAAAAGCCTAACAGTTAATGAAATTCATGAGTTGTAAAAATGATGAAATCAAAGGAGGTTGCATCACTAAAGAGTTTTGTACAAATGAACTATAAATCTTGATATAGAATTCATTTTTTTGACATCTAACTTGTATTGATTATCCCAATATAGATGAAGGCATTGATAAATGTGATATCAAACTGATCATGTATCTTACAAACACTACTCACTCATAAGCAACCATAAAATTCATGCAAACAATTTATTTATTTGAGGTAGTTGCAATGGTTACAAGCATATTTGGAGCATGCAATGAATGCAACTACTGATTGATGCTTTACTTACAAGCAAGGTCGAATGAAAAATGCAGCGATATGCTTATAATCAACCACACAGAATCTCCAATAAAATGTCAAGGAGTTATCATGCCGACCGAGATGCAAGCATTGATGTACAAACTTACCATACAGGGCATAAACTACCTTCAAGGGAAATGACGAATAACATGAAGGGTTATCTATACAAATATGAGAATGTTAATGCCACCATATGCATATAAATTACCCTATCATGTTTACTAGAAAGATGAGAAAATCACAAAGGAGATGGCCCATTTGTTATCTATACAAATATAATTATTCATTATGATATCTACAAGCAGGAATAATAATCAACAGACATATATGAGCCTCTATAAATCATTGTAAAAGATTTGTCATGCATACGACACCCCACATATAAGTAGAAAGGGAGATTAGTAATGTGGATGTCATAATTCCCCAAAGGCAAGGGCAACAGATTTTTTATGACAATGTTAATGCCACCATACAACAATAAGCGACGAGCATCTGTGAATCACAAAGGACCCTTAATACATGTTCGACGAATTGTCCACAGGTGATAATGAAAGACATATAAGCTAAGGTAGTAGCTTCCTAACCAACATACACAGAAAAGTTAGTGGTGTGTGTAGCTTAACCAGTGATCAACAGTAATATGCAAGCTAATGCATTAAGCATATACAAAATGATTGCAATGAATGCAATGCTCCATTTGTGGATAAAACATCTACAAAATGTTGTAACTAGAGACAGTATATTTGCAGCATGTGCACAAGGTACTTATGAGCTATTGCATCAAGGGCGGATCTAGCTTCTTTTTTCATGGTGGGCAAAAAAAATTTTTTTTTTTTGTGGGGGATGGGCAAAGATGCTTAGAATTAATAAAATTAGGGAAAAAAAAATTTTAGAGAGGGAAAAATGCCCAAAATACCTAACATATTCTAAAATATTTTCTCTAAAATTTAATATATATATATAGGGTGGGCATTAGCCCCCCACCCCCCTCCCAATATTTGGGGGGTCCGCCCATGTGTTGCATCACCCTTATAGTCAACCCTCATACAAAATCAATCAAACACACTAATCCACTGCAAGTAAATGCTATTGAAATACAACAAAAGCAAACTCCTACAAGTCGTTGTAGAAGACCTATCATCTACACTAAATGCTACCTACGAGAAAATGTAGATGAACGATAAAAAATGCAAAGGCCTATGGGCGGCTCTAGAAGATTTGTATGTAAAGAGAGCTGACCACGAACAAAGGCATCATGTCTACGACATATGCAACTTTCCATACGAACAAAAGCAAGAGATTCGTTAGTGCATAATAAGCTACCTACATAGAGTAAAAAGTAGTGTCCGATAGTCTACCTGTACAAAGAAGCAAACAGCTCAATACACAAGCTGCTACGTCAGGCCATCGGATCTAAAACATGCATACAAGCAGACAGAAGGCGTGTACGAACTTCCAAGTATAGCATCACATTCAAATGACGGTTGCCCACTCAAGTGATCAATGTTAAACATTCCAAAATGCCCCTCGCACATACACTGTAACATGTATGCACATAGGTACACAAAAGGGCTTTGTGCAATCACACAACCCCCATGGGCCCAAGCGAGCGTGTTATGAGTACACATGTGGCGTCTAGGATGTTGTGCGGGTAAATAAATTTAAACCTGATCCTCCTAAGAAGATAAATAGAAGTTGACAAGGTTCAGCAAATAATTATAAAATACCCCTCAAACACCTGCATGGGTCCTGGCGAGCATGTTATTGGTACACAGATGATGTCTAGGGATACTGTGCGGATCCATAAATGAACTTAGTTTGAGCTCGATCCTTCCATATTAATAGATAGGAAACAATACGACTCGAATTATCAAACAAGTAAACATTCCTGGTGTCGACCGGAATATCTGTTGTATACGTTCATATAAGGCATTCAAGGCCTTCAACAAAGAAATTCATTAACAAAGGCACAAAGCCTACGAAATCCGAGGATGTCGACAAGGTTCAATCCCTAAATGAGAATTACCCGTAATCACCCCGATGATGGCAGCGTTGAATGTTGATCTCAACTAGAGGGGTTAATTTTCAATATCTTTCAAAATGCCCTTAAATATTCACAAAATTTGAATATTTCAAGTGACCTCAAAGTCACTCCGATGATGGTCGTGTTGAATGCAGATCTCAACCGAAGAAATTAATTCCGAATATTTCAAATGTCATCCAAACACCCATAAAGTTTAAAACTCTAAAATTCACAAAATATCAAATTCGAATATTTAAAACTGAAATCCAGCCATAGAACACTTAAAGACAAATTCATCCATCCTTCACAACGGTTTGCCGGGTCGATAAATTGAATTTTACTTCAGCTCACATAGAACTAATGCCTAGTTAAAAACATCATTAGGATCAATTCTCAAATAATCTCATACTGGTAAAGACGTGGTACGTGTTCTCTTACCGATATTTTTTCCACCAAATGGCATCACAGGATAAACGATTATGGCTAAGGCCCTCTAAAAAGGGAGGTCAGGGCCGAATTTTCGGAACCCACAAGGCAACAAAAGATATTCAATGATAAAAGGAAAGAAATGGAAAGAGGCTAAGCTAACTCAAAGATTATTTCTTAAATCATTCGTTTTGATTGTAAAAAAAAATTAAGGTGCATCAAATAAGAATGCTCAGACCTAATAGTCTCAAGTCAGAAGAAGAAAGCTGAAGAAAATGTTGATAATAAAATATGTAAAAAAACTCAAAAAAATATTTTGGATCAACTCAACCACAGATTCATCAGGAAGTGAGCCTAATGAGGAAACAAATAAATTGTACAATATGGCTATGGTTGACTCAGGCAATTCAAACTTCAATTAAGTATATAATTTATCATGTGATGAATTATTTTCTATAATTGAAAACTTGCACAAAAACATCAACATCAAGCCTTTGTCCCACTATGTGGGGTCGGCTACATGAATCCTTTTTCGCCATTGTGTCTGGTTAAAAGTCAAATCCTCATTTAAATCTAATAAAGAAATATCATTTCTAATATTTTCTAGCCAAGTCCTTTTATGTCTACCTCTACTTTTCTTAACATAAGTCGAATCTAAAGCCTCAACTTTCCTAACCGGGTCATCGGAAGGCCTCCGTTCTTGAAAACTTGCACAATAGTTTTAAATTATTTTAAATAAAGACTCAAGTTAAAAAAAGAACATTTCACACTAGAGAACATAGCATTTTGTTACATGACTTGGAGGAAATGATAAATGAACTATTAAAAAAAATATTGAGCATAGAATTGAAAAAAGAACACGATTTATTGCAAGAAGCTTATTTTGGTTTGGATAAATCTTAAACATGAGTTTCATGTAAGGATGGATTTACTCATATCTTCAAATGAAGACATGAGAAAGATGTGATATAATTGAAAAAAAACACTCTACAATTACACCATATTTGTATACACCACCTAAGGTGGCATCCCATACTGCATTTTTATCCCATAAAAAGAATCTTAGAACCAATAGGCTCATGCCTACCTTCATAATAGAGCCGATGGAGGTATATAGTACCTAGACAATAGATGCTCAAGACATATAACTAAGATTAAAAATTCATTATACTCGAGCGCAAGAGCGATGATAAAGCAGCTCTTAGCAACAACAATACAAAAAAGATAATTGATATAAGAGATATAACCAAGAAAAAATTGCTTTATCATTAAAAAGGTTGTCTTAATTGATGATTTAAAATAATATTTACTATCCATATGTCAAATTTATGATAAAGATTTTGACATATATTTTTTGAATGTTTGCATACTAACCTTAAATAATATTTAGGAGTTAAAATGAATAATATTTACATATTTGATATTGATAATATAAGTTTAAGAATTTGTTGCAAAAAAATGGCAATGACTCATGGTTGTGGCATAGGAGACTAACAAACTAGAATGAGCACACTTAAATAAATACTCACTTATATCTAATTAGAAGGATAGTTCAATTGATTTTATAAGTGATCATCTGTGCCATGCATGTTAGCTTGGAAAGCAAGTTATGTTACCATTTCAATCCATTAAGACAATTATAAAATCCAGACCATTAGAATAATGCACATAAATTTATTTGGACTAGTAAGTTTAATAAGTCTGAGAGGTCAATCATTAGGCCTGTTATTTTAGGTATAAGATTTATCTGGGTTAGATATCTAACACATAAGTGTGATCTATTTAGTGAGTTTAAAATTTTTTTCTATTTAGATTATGGAAGAGAACGTGAGAATGGTAAGTTTAAGAATTTTGCAAAGAATTAGGGAAAGAAAATAACTCTACAAATTGAGAACACCCCAATAAAATGAGTAGCTAAAAGAAAGAATATGACACTAGTAGAGGTTGCATGTTCCATGTTAAATGAATTAAAAACATCAAAATAATGTTGGGTGAAGGCTATTAATGTTGTTTCACAATATCGTTGTCAGATCCTAAGTCCTTGAAGATAAAAGTGGAGTACTGCATTAAGTAGTTGACAGCCAACATAAAATTTATCAAATAATCATGACATAAATCATTTAATATATTGTATTAATACTAAAGAGTTCCCTAGAAGCAACGTGCTGTATGGCCAGAATATAGTGAGTAGTGTGCAAGGATCATTGCACTAGTACCCGGGTTCAGTGTTAAATAGGCAAGGATTCCTACATCATGAACTAATGTGGGAAAAAAAGCTAGTCTAAGAAACTAAAATTTAGATAAAAACTTGGAATATAGATTCTCTTACAAGCAAATTAATGGAATTAATAGATATTATAATCCATAGAAAGATAAGTATTTTATACATTCAAGAAACTAAATGGGTTAGAGAGAAGGCTAACGAGAATGATAGTTTAGAATTTAAATTATGATATTCTGGTATAAGTCGTACAAGAAATGGTGTAAGTGTGATTATAGATAAGAGTTTGAAGAATAATATTATAAAAATTAATAAAATTAGATATAGAATTATACCTTTAAATATTGTTATTGATGTTATGATTATTAATATTATGAGTGTTTATGATCCTCAAGTAGGCTTGTATATATGCTCAAAATTAAAATTACAGAAACTTTAAAGAATTAATACAAATGATATTTTTGAAGAAAGTTTTTATTTGAGGGGATTTGAATGGACATGTTGGTAGGGAGTTATATGATTTTAAAAGTATTAATGGTGGATTTGGAGTGACTAATGAAGGTGGTAAAACCATAATAGATTTTTCTATAGCTTATTATTTTATAATTGCGAATACCTCATTTTAAAAAAAAGAGATGAGCTTCTCATCACTTCTAATAATGCATATAGTAAAACTCAAATTAATTCTTTTCTTATAAGAAAAATATATCATTTAAATTACAACGATTATAAAATTATTCCGAGTGAAAGTTTATATATCTAACATCGCTTATTAGTTTTGGACTTTAAAATGAAGATGCATAATATAAAAAAAAAAAAAAGTAAAACATTGTTCTAAGATTAGATGGAGGAATTTAAAGAATATTAACAGAAATATTTTTTAAAGTAAGATTTTAGATCTTAAAATTTTATCTATTCATAAGTTAATGTTATGTAAGAAAAAGTAGATAGTGATATTAAGAATATTATAAAAACTGTGCTGGAAGTATCAAAGAAAAAAGCTCCTAATAGTAAAAATAGTTGGTGATGAAATAAAAATATGGAGGAAAAACAAAGAGGATTTGTTATAAAAATTAATTTAGATATAAAAACTCTGATAATTGAGAAAATATAAAGAGACATGTAAGCAGTCTAAGAAAGTAATATGCAACGCAAAAAATTTAGCTTTTAATGATTTATAATTTATTAGATATTAATACATGCGAAATATATATGTATAAGTTAGTCAAACAAAGGAATAGAAGTAGTAAGGATTTTGTTCAAGTGAAATGAATTAAGTATGAAAATCAAAAAGTGCATTTATTGGAAGAGGATAATCAACAAAGGTGGATGAGATATTTTGCTAAACTTTTCGATAAAGATTGTGAGAATACAATTAGCTTCAGTGACCTTAGCATACTAAATGAAAATAAAAATTTTTATTTTTATCAGCATATAAGTAAAATTAAGGAAAATGAAGTGTAGAAAAGTTGTTGAATAATCAATAAGATTGCGCGAATTATAGAGGAATTAAGTTAATGTGTCATATTTTAAAACTATGGGAGAGAGTTATGGAGCATAGGTTACAACATGATACTAATGTTTCTCAAAATCAATTTGGATTCATGCCAAATAGGTCTATTATGGAAGTTATAAATTTATTGAGAGATTTGATAGAGAAGTATAGAGAGAAAAAGGAGAATCTTTGTAAGATATTCATTAATTTAGAGAAAGTGTATGATAAAGATCCAAAAGAAGTGCTATGGAGAGTTCTAGAAAATAAAGGGTTAATAATACTTATATTTAAGTCATTAAGGATATGTATGTAGGAGTTGTTACTTGTGTTTAAACACAAGGTGGTTTGACCAAGTTTTTTTTTCCATTATGTTGGATTACATCAAGGATCAACCTTAAGCCCATACTTTTTTGCTTTAGTCATGGATGTTCTCACTAAACATTTGCAAGAGTTTGTACCCTGAAGTATGTTTTTTGTTGATGATATTTTTCATATTGATAAGAATGTAGAGAGAGTTAAAGGTAAACTTGAATTATGGAGGTCAACCTCAAAGTCTGAAGGATTTCGTTTGATTAGATTTAAAACTGAATATAGGGAGTGTAATTTTAGTAATAATTGATTTAATGGGGGATTGTGATCTTACGCAATCGAGTCATTAATAAGCTATTGTTCAGAGTAATGGTGAAATAGATAGGGATATTATTAGCAGAATTCAAGTTGGATGATTGAAGTGGAGGAATGCATTAGGCTTGTTGTGTGATAGAAAAGTCCCCGTCGAACTTAAGGAAAAATTCTATAAGATGGTGATGAGACCTACAATGCTTTATGGTGCAAAATGTTGGTCGTTAAAAGAGAAGTATAATATTAAGTTAAGCGTTGCAAAGATGAGGATGCTCAAGTTGATGAGTGGCTTTACTCTTAGAGACAAGATACAAAATGAGCATATACGTGAAAATGTTGGAGTAGCTCTAGTGGAAGATAAAATTAGAGAGAGTTTCCTTATATGGTTTGGTTACATAAAACAGCAGCCTTCTGATGACACGATTCGGAAAGTAGATGTATAAGATTTAGCTTATATTAAGAAAGATAGAGATAGACTTAAAAAGACTTAGTTAGAAAATATTAGAAATAACCTTTCTTTATTAGAATTAAATGAGAATTTGACTCTTAATAGGACAAAATGAAGAAAAAGGATTCATATAGCTGACCCCACATAGTGGAATAAAGGCTTGTTGTTGTTGTTATAGTTCTTGTTGTTGTTGAATGCATCGTATATTTCTGATTAATTAAAAAAGAAAGAGCAACATCAATTCAAAGCCCACCCCATCTTAAGTGTTGTTATTCAATTAAAATATAGGTGACATTTATGAGAGAGAACAAAGATATTTCGATGAATTTAATAAAAACATTCAACATTTTTAGAATTTACAAGGATGGGTCATTAAAGCAAAATAAAATACTTCAGGTGGGAAGAATGCAAACAAATGTTTCACCAAAATTTTTAGCTGTTTTAAATAAATGCAAAACATGGATATGACAAATCAACAATCACAAATGCATAATAGATTATTTTCTAAGGAAAAAAAATATCAACAATCGAATTTTTAAAACAGTTCAATTGTTTCTGTTCATAGCTTTTTAACAATCTATTTTAGGTTTTGAACAAAAATTTAAATATTCAAGTTATAAACACAAGAATCAAGCGATGCTAACACCATATGAAATAAAAATTGATTTATTTTGAAGAGAATTTGATGTAGGCAAAGGGGGGGCAATTGATGTGCCTTGGCTTTGGGCTAACTTGATTCCTTTGTTTGGGCTTGGTTGTTCGGGTTTTGCTGCTTTGTTGGGGAGCTGCTATGTTTTCAACTCATTATTGTTGAGTTGCTGCCTTTATCAACTCATAAATGCTGCTATCCAGATTCTCTCCCCCTCCCTCTTTTTGGCCTTTTGGTTCCCTGCCTGGGCGGTTCCTTCCCCTTGGCATTGGCTGCTTGTTGGTTGTGTCCAGCAGGCCATTCGGCTTCTGCTCCTAGCATTGCCTGTTGGTCTTTTTTCTCCCCTTTTAATGGTTGGTTCGGCAGTGGCTGTTTGGGCTATTTAGCTTCCTCTTTTCACCTATAAATATAGGTTGTTTTGGACTGTTTGGCTCCCTCTCCTCTCCTATATATAGGGGTTGTTTTGGAGTAGAAAAAAGAGTATGTTATGGAGTAATTTTTGGATAGCAAAATCTGAGGATTTTTTGGATAGCTTGCAAGCTATGCCTCTTCGTCTTCTCCTTCTTCTATGACTTTGTCTCAGGCTTCTTATTTATTTCTTCTCTCCGCAATGGCCACCTCATTTGTATCTTTCTTCTCAATCAAGGAAAAGCTTCTTTAGGTGTTTTTATGTTCTATTATAAGATTTAAGTTATGTCATGCGATGTTTCAAAGTTTAAGTGTTGTGTCTTAATTATTGTATTACTTTTTCTTATTTTTAAAGGAAGACGCTTATCTGTTTGCAATCTTAGGATTTTCCTAAATTTTGTTTACATCAATTTTGTATTAGAGGCTAAGTTTTTCGTGTCTTCCTCTTTTTTTTTTTTAAGTATTTAGAAAAATGGAAAAACATCATGTAATTGAGCTTGAGATTGGAGAAAGTAAGCCAAATGTTCTTGAATACGATATTCCTATGAGTTGATGGATTCCGCCACAATGAAGTTCTACCGATCCGATTCAAAATGAATTATACAAGCTTCAGATGAAGATGCACTAGTTTACGGAAAAATACGAGAAGAAAAAATAATTTCTTCAAGCCAAATTCAAGCAAGAAAGAGAAATGATCCTGAGGAAGTATGCTGCCTTGATTCAAGATTTGAATGTGGCGCCTTTGGCTCGTTAGGAAAGTACTAAAGCATTCTCATCAGGAGATGAGTCCTTTCAACCGAGGAAGAATTTGATGTATGCAAGGGGGAGGAGGATTGATGTGTCTTACCTTTGGGCTGACTTGATTCCTAGGTTTGGGCTTGACTGTTCAGGTTTTGATGCTTTGTTGGGGTTGTTGCCTTTATCAGGTCATAAATGTTGTTGTCCAGGTTCTCCCCACCCCCCCCCCCTCTTTTTGGTCTTTCGGTTCCCTACCTGGGCGGTTCCTTCCCCGTGGCGTTGGCTGCTCGTTGGCTGTGTCCAGCAGGCTATTCGGCTGCTGCTCCTGGTGTTGTCTATTGGCCTTTTGCCTCGTTTTTCTGGTTGGTTCGGCAATGGCTGTTTGGGTTGTTTGGCTTCTTCTTTTCACCTATAAATATAGATTGTTTTGGACTAATTGGCTCCCTCTCCTCTCTTATATATAGGGGTTGTTTTGGAGTAAAAAAAAAAGTATGTTATGAAGTAATTTTTGGATAGCAAAACCTGAGGGTTTTTTGGATAGCTTGCGAGCTATGCCTCTTCGTCTTCTCCTTCTTCTATGACTTCGTCTCAAGCTTCTTATCTATTTCTTCTCTCCGCAAGTGACCACCCCATTTGTATCTTTCTTCTCAATCAAGGAAAAGCTTCTTTAGGTGTTTTTATGTTCTATTATAAGATTTAAGTTGTGTCATGCGATGTTTCAAAGTTTAAGTATTGTTGTGTCTTAATTATTGTATTACTTTTTCTTCTCCTGGTGTTGTCTGTTGGCCTTTTGCATCGCTTTTTCTGGTTGGTTCGGCAATGGCTGTTTGGGTTGTTTGGCTTCCTATTTTCACCTATAAATATAGATTGTTTTGGACTAGTTGGCTCCCTCTCCTCTCTTATATATAGGGGTTGTTTTGGAGTAGAAAAAAAAGTATGTTATGAAGTAATTTTTGGATAGCAAAACCTGAGGGTTTTTTTGGATAGCTTGCGAGCTATGCCACTTCGTCTTCTCCTTCTTCTATGACTTCGTCTCAAGCTTCTTATCTATTTCTTCTCTCCGCAAGTGACCAACCCATTTGTATCTTTCTTCTCAATCAAGGAAAAGCTTCTTTAGGTGTTTTTATGTTCTATTATAAGATTTAAGTTGTGTCATATGATGTTTCAAAGTTTAAGTATTGTTGTGTCTTAATTATTGTATTACTTTTTCTTATTTTTAAAGGAAAACGCTTATCGGTTTGCAATCTTAGGGTTTTCCTAAATTTTGATTGCATTAGAATTTCAAATTGATTACTTGTTTTGGACATCAAATGGAGAGTGCAAATTATGTGTTGACACTCAAAGTAGTATTTCAACTAGTTATGTACTATCGAATGAAGAACAAATATATTAATGTGGAGAAATAGTTTTCCATACCATTGGCCCTAAATTTAGAGAAGTTATTGATAAACCTCCCCGTAATGAGCTCAAATTTTTATGGTTTATTACATCCAGCTCAACAATCATTATGACATAGTTGTATTAATCAACGCAAGTTATTGGTCATATGAAGAATGCTCAGTACCAAAATAGATTTGCATAAATATTTCAATCAGTTTTTGGATTGCTAAAATAGATTAATCCAATAGATAATTTAAATGTATAAAATATAGACTATTGCACTAATGATTGTAGTGTTGTATTACAAGAACATGTCATTAACATTGAATGTAGATATTGTAAAGCACTTGGGTACAAATCATAAATTGAAAAATAATGTAAGAAAAAGGACATGCCATATAAGAGGTCATTTTATTTGTTTCTTATTCACTGACTAAAAAGATTATTTGCATCTATAAGTTATTTTGGACATATGAGATTGATGAGGACATCGTCAGCGATTTCGACACATGTACATTCAAGAGACGCTGGAGATCGACGGCCACGATCATGATCTGTATTTTCATCATTTTATGTAGTAGTTTATTTTTATTTTATGTTTTTCCGTTTTTGCCCTTATGGATATTTGGTCGCTATTGTAGCCCAAGGGGCATTTTAATCTTTTGTTTTCTTTGTCTTTTGAGGCCTATTTATATGGCCATTTTCCTATGTAATAGTTAATTTTTGATGAAATGAAATTTACTACTTGTGTTCTCTTTGTGAGTGCATCCCTCTCCCAAATCTCTCAGTGAGTTTTGGGAAGAGCTAGATCTCTTTGTGAGTTTTAGACCTCCTCCAAGATCTCTAGAAGACTAGATCTCTTTGTGAGTTATAGTTTTCGTGCTAGCTAATCTTGTGAAAATTCAACGAGAAGACATTTGAGGTTAGTAAGTTCGTAGTCATCAAATCCCTAGAAAATTCCATCTCTTTTTCCCCACTGTCCTTGCCGCCGCCTGCTCCAAGCAGCCCTAAGCCGCCGGCCACCCTGCCTCCATCTTCCGCCGGCCAGCTCAGCCGCAGACGGCCACCCTCCTGCCGGCCAGCCGCCGGCCTCCCGCCAGCCAGCCTCCTGCCGGCCAGCCCAGCAGCCCCCTCTCCCGCCGCCTCCTCCATCTTGAATTCCTATTATTTGAATTTCAAACCCTTGATTAAACACTTTCCTAATTGGTTCTCCTTCATTATGTAAGCCCATTAATGAAATTAAAGCCAAATTCAAATTTCAAATTTGAATTCCCTCTCATTTCAAGTTTTGAGAAGTTACTTAAGCCACAATTAAATCTGAAATTAAAAAAATTCATATTTAATTCAATTACTTAAACTTGGGCCCCACCTTCATAGCTCCTTAAACTCTCCTCCTATCCTCATATGGACGGCCCCCTTTATTGGCCTTCTCTCTCTTCCAATTGACATAATTACACCAATAAATCAGCCCAATTTCCTCCCATTGCAGCCCCCCATCAATCCTCCCTTTGGAATTATTTTGAATTCATCAAATTAATTCCCCTCCCCTCTTCCAAAACTGAAATATTTCATATTTCAGTTTTTGTTTTCTTGGGAGCCTTTCTCTAAGCAAGCATCTCAAGGGCTCAAGAAGAGAGTTCTCCACGGCCGATTCCGACATCGACCATGGCTTCGTCTTTGATGATCAAGGAAGAACGTATAAGACGTTGGATGCTCACCATGGACTATCCGCCACCGGCTACCACTCCAACGGACTACACTTTGTGCGTCATTTGTCTCCTAGTGGCATCGCTCGGTTGCTCTCAATCTTCCTCCATTAAAAGTGCCACCAACAAGAGAGTGAGTGAGAGACCCAAGGTGAAAAGTTCTATTTGTTAATTGTGGATTATTGTTTCTCTCCATAACATTACCATCTAATTCTATGTTGTCAATTTGATATTGTCCCACTAATCTAGTTGTAACCACATGCCTTACTTAATTTCGAATTGATAATTCCGAGAACTTAATTTGGGTAATCATTAATTTTATAACTAGCAAAGCTTTAACAATCTTATATTAAAATCCCCAAGCAGTTCTTGTTTCCATGCATCACGTTTCACATCAGTTTGGTATCAGAGTATGGCTAGCATGCATTACATGTGCTAGATGCATCATAGGAGTCTACTTAACTTTCCCTTAGTTTGTTTGCATGCATACCATCGCATAGTGATTTTTATTCACTGTTTGTGCCTGCTGCCATCTATATTTCTGCATCGTTTTAATCACTTCGAGCAAGTCTATCTCATTGTCTAAGTGTTGTCCTTATCACAACAACATCCCTAATTGTTTAGGTTGCTGATAGGAAACACTTGGATCTCCAAGTGTTTCTCACCAAAACCCAAAAGATCTAGGATAAAAACTGTTGTCCACACAGTAAAAACAGCCAAAAAACAGTGGAATCGGAGAGAATACGAAGGAGAAAACGTAAGAAAAAACAAAGCAAACACTTTTATTCTAATAAGGGATGAAAAGCACTTGCAAGATACAACTTTCCTTCAATTCGAGAGGAAGGAAAAACTTTCCAAATCTCTAGCCGTAGCCTAGAGCCCAAGAACACAAACCCTAGATCTCAAAAATGATTCAAATTCAAGATGAGCCCCTCTCCCTCCTAATCCTCCTAATTAACAATAAAGGATTCCTACAAATTACCTAAACAGCCCTTTGCATTCAAAAATTTCCCTCCCACATAATTAAATCAGCCCTAAGTGGGGTCCACCTTGTCCGCCCCCTCCTCTGGGCATTTCCGCCCCCGCCTGGTGTAGACCCGGGCTGAACCGGGTCCAGCCGGCCCCTCCTGGGCCGGTTCACGCGTAACATTACTCCCCTCCCAAAAACTCACCTTGTCCTCAAGGTGAAAAGAAGGGAATTGCTCCTTCACTCTTTTAAAAGGCTCCCATGTAGCGTTGAAATCAGGGAGGCCTCTCCATTTGATCAGCACTTCTTTGTTGCCCATTTTATCTTGTCGGACTCCTGCAAGCTCTAGTGGTTCTACAACCACTTCTAAATCCTCCGTCATAGTAGCTGGTAGTTCTGCACTCACTGCATGCTCCCCAATGGCTCTCCTCAGCTGAGACACATGGAACACTGGATGTATAGTGGTTGAGGGGGGTAACTTCAATCTGTATGCCACTTCTCCAATCTTATCCAACACTTCATAAGGGCCAAAGTACCTCGGTGCCAAATTCTCGTTCTGCCTTCTAGCCACTGTCCTCTGCCTGTAGAGTTGTAGTTTTAGGAACACCTTCTCCCCCACTTCAAACTGCATGTCTCTCCTGTGTGAGTCCGCCTGTTTTTTCATGATTTGTTGTGCCCGCAGCAGATGTCTCTTTAGTTCTTCCAGTATCTTGTCTCGTTCCTCTAGGTACTGCTCCACAGACGATACTGGTGTGCTTTCTCTTCCATAGTGCACTAGGTGCGGAGGGTCCCTCCCATATAGTACCTTGAATGGGGTCATCTGGGAAGCGGAGTGGAATGAGGTATTGTACCAATACTCAGCCCATGGCAACCACTTTGCCCACAATCGTGGGGTTTCGGAGACAAAGCACCTCAAATATGTCTCCAAGCTTCGATTTACCACCTCCGTTTGTCCGTCTGTCTGTGGGTGATAGGCTGTACTTCTCTTTAGAACTGTGCCCTGCATCCTGAACAGCTCCCTCCAGAACTGGCTGAGGAACACTTTGTCTCGATCCGACACAATCGATTCAGGCACCCCATGTAGTCTCACCACCTCCCTGATAAAAGCTGCAGCCACTGACACTGCGGTGTATGGGTGTCTTAGGAGAACAAAATGTGCATACTTACTAAGCCTGTCAACCACCACCATAATGACTGTGAACCCTTCCGACCTTGGTAAGCCATCAATGAAATCCATGGATACTTCCTCCCAAACTCTGTTTGGAAGTGTCAATGGTTGTAGTAAGCCTCCTGGAGCCATGGCCATGTACTTGTTTCTCTGACATACTTCACACCTGGCCACCATCTCCTCCACATCTTTATGCATCCCCTTCCAGTAGAGCTCGGATGCTAGCCTCTTGTAAGTCTTCTGAACCCCTGAATGTCCCCCAACTGCACTGTCATGAAACTCTTGCAACAAGTGGGGAATGTGTATGGAAGTCCGTGGCATCACAAACCTCCCCTGATACAATAGTCTCTCCCCCTCAATACAGTAGCCCGGATGACTACTCTTGTCCTTCTCTAGATCCTCCCTGATCTTCCTCAACTCTTCATTCAACATACTTTCTTCCTTGATGGACCCCCAATCTACCATTAAAGGAACTGACAAAGCTAATTCCTGAAGCTCCCCCACATATCTGGATAAGGCGTCGGCTGCTTTATTTTCCAAACCAGGCTTGTATTGGATCTCAAAATCATAACCTAGTAGTTTAGATAACCATCTCTAATGTTCCTCAGTCACCATTCTTTGTTCTAGCAGGTATTTCAAACTTCTCTGATCAGTCCTCACAATGAAATGTCTCCCCAAAAGGTATGGCCGCCATTTCTGTATAGCCAAAACGATGGCCATTAGCTCCCTCTCATATACTGACTTCAATCTAACTCTGGCTGACAGTACTTGACTGAAGTAAGCTATTGGCCGGTGGTTCTGCATCAACACTGCCCCCAGCCCATACCCTGAAGCATCTGTCTCTACCACAAAGACTTGGCTAAAATCAGGAAGTGCTAGGACTGGGACTGTAGTCATGGCTACCTTCAGTTTCTCAAATGCCTGCGTTGCTGCTTCACCCCAAGAAAATCCATCCTTCTTCAGTTGCTCCGTCAATGGCCATGCGATAGCACTATATCCCTTCACAAATCTCCTGTAGTATCCAGTCAACCCTAAGAACCCCCTTAACTCCTTTAGGTTCCTAGGAATGGGCAACTTCAGCATTGCTTCTATTTTATTCTGATCCGCTGCTACTCCTTCTTGGGACACCACGTGCCCCAAGTACTCTACACTGGTCTGGGCAAAGCTGCATTTCTTCAGGTTGGCTTGTAACTGGTGTTCCTGCTATACTCCCAAAACCACCTTCAAGTGTTCTAAGTGTTCCCCCTCAGTTTTGTTGTACACCAATATATCATCAAAAAATACAAGTACGAACTTCCTGAGGTACTCCCTGAAGACCCTGTTCATCAGAGACTGAAATGTAGCAGGAGCGTTAGTCAAACCAAAGGGCATTACCAGAAATTCATAATGCCCTTCATGTGTTCTGAAGGCTGTCTTTGGAACATCCGCCTCTTTCATTCTGATCTGGTGGTATCCGGATTTTAAGTCTAGCTTGGAAAACACCACTGCCCCAAATAGTTCATCCAACAGTTCATCAATCACTGGAATTGGGAACTTGTCTGGTACAGTGCCTTTATTCAGAGCCCTATAGTCCACACAGAATCTCCAACTCCCATCCTTCTTCTTGACCAGGAGGACTGGACTAGAGAAAGGGCTTACACTTGGCCTTATGATCCCTGCCTCCAACATCTCCCGGATCAGTCTCTCTATCTCATCCTTTTGGATCTGGGGGTAGCGGTAAGGGCGAACGCTGATCGGTGTCTCCCCTTCCTTCAAAATAATGGCGTGCTCCAGCTCCCTCTGAGGTGGCAAACCCTGTGGAGGTTGAAAAACCTCACTGAACTGTTGTATGACTGGTTGCACTTCAAGGGGAATGTCTCCCTCTTCCCCCACACTGACTTTCTCCAATCGTTGCAGCTCCACCAAGTATCCACCCCCAACCTCCTGGATGGTTAGGATCATGGACTTGAGAGACACCCCCGTCCTAGACAGGCCGACATCTCCCTGTATCACCATTCTCCTTCCCCCCACTACCAGTTCCATCCTCAGTTCTCCCCAGTTCACCTTGGTCTCCCCCAAAGTCTGCAGCCACTTCATTCCCAAAATCACATAAGTACTTCCCAATTCTAAAGGAAGAAAATCCTCCCTCACCTGTATCTCCTGAATGGTCAGCACCACTCCTCTACAAACTCATCTCCCCATTTCCACCTTCCCCGTGCCCATCATCACCCCATAGCCTCCGGTATCCACTAGTGCCATACCAAGCAACTCAACAAGCCGGGTGGAAATGAAATTGTGGGTTGTCCCACTATCTATCAGAACCACCACCTCGTGGTCAGCTATCACCCCTTTCACTTTCATAGTGTGACTCGAAGTGAATCCCACTATAGAGTTCAGGAAGACTTCTGCCACATCCAGGTGCATCTTCTACTCCTCCTCCACTTCTGACCTGCTCCCACCTTCCTCTTCGTCTTTCTCGTCTTCGCAAACAAGGAGAACCTGAAGAGTCCGGTCCTTGCACCTATGTCCCGGCATGTACTTCTCATCACATCTAAAGCACAATCCCTTGGCCCTCTTCTCCTGCATCTCCTTATCAGTAAGCTTTTTAAAATTTCCCCCAGGCCCTCCTCCTCCAGACCTCTCCCTTGGTACTTCTCGTGTACCTCCTGGTGCAGCTCCCTTGGAAGCTAAAAACGTGGTCGTCATCTTGTGGGATCCCCCAGAGCTGCTGCCTCGAGTCCCCCTCTCCAGCTGCTTCTGGTCCTCGACCAACTGTGCCAACTCCATGGCCTCCCCCAGGTCGTGTGGTCTCATCACTCTAACGGCGGCTCTGATTTCTGGTCTGAGTCCCTTCATGAAATTCCCCTCAAGCACGGTATCAGAAAGACGATCCAACCTGCTAGCTAGGTACTCAAACCGGTCTCGGAACTCTGCTACTGTCCCTTCCTGTGTCAGCGCAAAGAACTGCTCGTAGAAATCCCCTCCGCTGCTGGTTCGGAAACGCTCTAGCAGGCAATCCTTGAACTCCCTCCAGCTTCGAATAGGTCGCCTCATGTCCCGCCACTGGTACCATGCCAGTGCTTTCCCTTCCAAACACAGCCCTGCCGCTGTCAGCTTCTCCTCCTCTGTCAATCCGTTGACTGCAAAATACCATTCCACCTTGTAGATCCAGCCATGGCCATCTTCCCTCTCAAAGATGGGCATCTTCAACTTCCTCACCTTCGGATCCCTTCCGTTACCCCGGTACTCTCCATAACCTCCCATGCCTCGAAGAGGAGGTGCTCCCCAAGTGTCCCGGTCCTCCCTCCGACGTTGGTATCCGAGTCCATCATCATATTCTCCTCTTCCCCTTTCAAAATCAGCACCTCGACGCTGAAATTCAGCACCTCGACGCTGATATTCTTCTCCTCTATTGCAAAAATCTGCACTTCTCTCATATTCCCCCCTCCTGCCTTCAAAATCAACACCTTGATGCTGAAAATCAGCACCTCGACGTTGATTTCCCATGCTCATCTCCTCTCTAGAAAGTGGCTCTAGAGGTGGCATGTCGTCGTCTCCCTCAAGGATCTCTACATCCTGATTCCTCCTCCCCCCACGCGGGTTCGGATTTCCTCCTACGCCGTGGTCTCCGGTAGTCTCCCTTGCTTCCGACGTCGTCGGATTAGTTTTCATCTCCAATAATTTCTTCATCATTTCTTCCATGGCCGTGAATTTTCCCTCCAACCTTTCGTTGTTGGTGGTGATTTGATTTTGAAAATCAAAAATTTTTTCCTCCAAATCGGTTTTTAATTGACCGACTTCACCTTCCAAGTCATCCACCTTCTTTCCGGCCATTGTTCTTCCAACGGATCCACAGAAAACTTCTTCCGGAGACGAGGAACTTGCTTAAATTTCAGAATTTCAGCCGCCAGTGGCCCCGAATCGCGGCTCTGATACCAATTTGATAGGAAACACTTGGATCTCCAAGTGTTTCTCACCAAAACCCGAAAGATCTAGGATGAAAACTGCTGTCCACACAGTAAAAACAGCCAAAAAACAGTGGAATCGGAGAGAATACGAAGGAGAAAACGTAAGAAAAAACAAAGCAAACACTTTTATTCTAATAAGGGATGAAAAGCACTTGCAAGATACAACTTTCCTTCGATTCGAGAGGAAGGAAAAACTCTCCAAATCTCTAGCCGTAGCCTAGAGCCCAAGAACACAAACCCTAGATCTCAAAAATAATTCAAATTCAAGATGAGCCCCTCTCCCTCCTAATCCTCCTAATTAACAATAAAGGATTCCTACAAATTACCTAAACAGCCCTTTGCATTCAAAAATTTCTCTCCCACATAATTAAATCAGCCCCAAGTGGGGTCCACCTTGTCCGCCCCCTCCTCTGGGCATTTCCGCCCCCGCCTGGTGTAGACCCGGGCTGAACCGGGTCCAGCCGGCCCCTCCTGGGCCGGTTCACGCGTAACAGTTGCTTAGACAAACATGTTAGCTTGCTGTCCCAGTTATTCCTGCACTGATTAGTGACATTTAGGTGACATTAAAATTGTGATAACTTGCTGTCCACACCCTAGAGTCCATCTAAATTGCTTAGATAACTTCGTCCCTCATCTTAGTTTGTTGTCCAAACAAAATTTGCACCTTATAGTGTCATTTTAGAAGAGTTTAACTTAGTGTTTAGGTGCTGCCCAAGCCTTAGCAACCTCCCTAAACACCGGGTGACTTAAACCCTTCTTGAATCTTGCTGTCCAATACTTTTCTTGCACCTTATAGCAAGTCGAAATGGTGTTTTCCCTTTGTAGAGTGTGGTACCTTGCACCCAATCTTCACTAGGTTTCACTTGACACTTTTTAATGGACCCGATAAGACTCCAAAAGAGTTTAGATGACATCGTTAACCTAGTGGGAAATATGACTAGAATTATGACGGAGAAACCCGTTGACTATCCCCACTCTAATTACATGCCCCACTCAGCTTATCACCCGAGACCTGAGCCTAAACCTCCACGACCTCACTTAGAGTCACATTACCGTTTACCTACCTTTGATGGTTCCTCAAACCCTTACTACTTTAGGGAATGGGCTAGACAACTAGATGACTATTTTGAATCATGTCATATCCCTGAATCCCACCAGATTAGCATTGCTAAATCTCACCTCAAAGGTCAGGCTCTTCAATTTTGGATGAAATTGGAATATCATAGAGAGTCTCGCGGTGAGTACCTTACTTGGAGAGACATGAGACGAGAACTTAAGTTGAAATACCGACCCTCTACTAGTGACCGTCATCTAGAGCATTACCATGCCTCGTTTGTTGGGATGACCCGTGGACCTTACTGTGGTCCAGACCACCCACCCATTAGTAACATCCGGGTTGCTGTCCCACCCTTTAGGTCCTCACATAACCTAGATGGCCGACCCTCTATTGGGTCTTCTTTTGGACAAATCTCTTATGCCTCCCCACGTGGACTAACTTCTGGCCAGTTCAGTCGACCTTTAGCCTCCCCAGCCTTTGACCCTACACTTGTCATCTTAATAAAGAATTGCAGTAAAAAAAAGAAATCTACTGAACCCGACACGGAATACACCCATTTCGTGGATACTAATGATAACGAAGAATTCTTTGAGGATGAAACTAACGAGATTGAATCAGACTCCCTGAATGACTTAAACCCTGAGATAGGAAAGCAAGAACCTTTAAATATCGACACCTTAACTCACCCCGATCCTAGTCTCCTCGAGGATAAGCCTTTGGACAAAGTATGCCTGGATGATAGTAATGTGATCTCGAAAGGAGCCAATCGGACTTCGAACACTTTGAATTTAAATTTGAAAGATCCTGATTTAGTTGTAACACCTAATGGGATGACTCCGGATAATTCTGATTTAATTTTGGATAGTTCTGATTTAGTTTTGGATAATTCTGATTTAATTCTGGATAATTCTGATGGCGACTTAGATAATCTCGAGTTGGAAGTAAGTCAATCGAATTTATCACCGAATTTAAGTGAAACGGAGCCCATGGATCTTAGGGTTGCAACCAAACTTGAGTCTCTTTCGGAAGACAGTACCTTGAGTCTGAAAGTTTTTGAGTCAGATTTGAGCAATGAGCCCCCTCTTGTTTCATTAGAGTGTAACTTTAGAGCTGCTCAATTGGATTTATATTTGGCCGAGTGTGTCATTCCTGATTCATATATTTTGCCCGTTATAGCCTCGTCCTACCAGGATAAGGACCACTTCTATCCTAGTTGGATGAATTTATTAGATGACACTACCACCACTAGGAGACTGCTGTCGACCATAACTGAAACCACCTATAGAAGTGCCCTGGTAGCTAAGAGTGTCTTCATTCCTCCCCCTACACCAGTTCTCTTAGACCTGAACACTTTAGATCCCCTCATTTAGTGGCTCTTCCACATTTATTTTAACTATATGTTCGTGTTAGTTAGTATGTTGTGTGTGTGTATTTTATAGTCTGTGGTCCTCCAAAATTGTCGATGTTTAAAACTTTTGTGTGAACTCACGATTCTTATCATTCATCATTCACACCGAGCCTCTTGCATCCACATTTGCATTTCATCTTCAAGAACTGCAGAAGGATATTAATAAAAAGAATAACCAAAGCAATGCCAGTTATAAACTTACTGCCGATCTCAAGAGACGGTTCAAAGAATTTGATATTAGAGATTTTGTATTGGTTCGGATTCGTCCGGAGCGGTTCTCACAAGGGACCGTTATAAAGTTATATGCTAGAGGCGTTGGACCGTTCAAATAATAGCAAAAAAAAATTTAATAGTAATGCTTATGTGTCAGACCTTCCTGAAGGTTTTAACTTTAATCCTATGTTAACATCGAAGATCTTGTAACCTTAGAAGGTCCAGAGTGTAACCCTCCTATTCTACGAAATAATGAGCCTTGTGTGAACCCACCTGGTGAGAACCCTCAGCCTAACTCCACTCCCAAAATTGCCTAATTTACCCAATACAGAGAAGATTGAGACAATACGTAGTGATGAACTTAAATTTCCACTAGAGATGATGGTCAACAAAGTTATCTAGTTCAATGGGCAGGGAGACCGGAAGCGGAGAACACATGGATTGATCGTGACGAGCTGCAGCGAGTGGACCCCGACTTACTAGAGTGGTACGAGAGCTCTATAGATGCTTACTCGACGGGGTCGAGTTTTCTCCCACCTGGGGAGAATGATGAGGACATTGTCAGCGATTTCGACACATGTACAATCAAGAGACGCCGGAGATCGACGGCCACGATCATGATCTGTATTTTCATCATTTTATGTAGTAGTTTATTTTTATTTTATGTTTTTTCGTTTTTGCCCTTATGGATATTTGGTCGCTATTGTAGCCCAAGGGGCATTTTAGTCTTTTGTTTTCTTTGTCTTTTGAGGCCTATTTATATGGCTCTTTTCCTATGTAATAGTTAGTTTTTGATGAAATGAAATTTACTACTTGTGTTCTCTTTGTGAGTGCATCCCTCTCCCAAATCTCTCAGTGAGTTTTGGGAAGAGCTAGATCTCTTTGTGAGTTTTAGACCGCCTCCAAGATCTCTAGAAGACTAGATTTCTTTGTGAGTTATAGTTTTCGTGCTAGCTAATCTTGTGAAAATTCAACGAGAAGACATTTGAGGTTAGTAAGTTCGTAGTCGTCAAATCCCCAGAAAAAACCATCTCTTTTTCCCCACTGCCCTTGTCGCCACCTGCTCCAAGCAGCCCTAAGCCGCCGGCCACCTTGCCTCCATCTTCTGCCGGCCAGCTCAGCCGCCAACGGCCAGCCTCCTGCCGGCCAGCCCAGCAGCCCCCTCTCCCGCCGCCTCCTCCATCTTGAATTCCTATTGTTTGAATTTCAAACCCTTGATTAAACACTTTCCTAATTGGTTCCCCTTCATTATGTAAGCCCATTAATGAAATTAAAGCCAAATTCAAATTTCAAATTTGAATTCCCTCTCATTTCAAGTTTTGGGAAGTTACTTAAGCCACAATTAAATCTGAAATTAAAAAAATTCAGATTTAATTCAATTACTTACTTAAACTTGGGCCCCACCTTCATAGCTCCTTAATCTCTCCTCCTATCCTCATATGGCCGGCCCCCTTTATTGACCTTCTCTCTCTTCCCATTGACATAATTACACCAATAAATCAGCCCAATTTCTTCCCATTGCCGCCCCCCATCAATCCTCCCTTTGGAATTATTTTGAATTCATCAAATTAATTCCCCTCCCCTCTTCCAAAACTGAAATGATTTCATATTTCAGTTTTTGTTTTCTTGGGAGCCTTTCTCTAAGCAAGCATCTCAAGGGCTCAAGAAGAGAGTTCTCCACGGCCGATTCCGACAAAAACCACGGCTTCGTCTTTGATGATCAAGGAAGAACGTATAAGACGTTGGATGCTCACTAGTTATCCCATGGACTATCCGCCACCGGCTACCACTCCAACGGACTACACTTTGTGCACCATTTGTCTGCTAGTGGCATCGCTCGGTTGCTCTCAATCTTCCTCCATTAAAAGTGCCACCAACAAGAGAGTGAGTGAGAGACCCAAGGTGAAAAGTTCTATTTGTTAATTGTAGATTATTGTTTCTCTCCATAACATTACCATCTAATTCTATGTTGTCAATTTGATATTGTCCCACTAATCTAGTTGTAACCACATGCCTTACTTAATTTTGAATTGATAATTCCAAGAACTTAATTTGGGTAAGCATTAATTTTATAACTAGCAAAGCTTTAACAATCTTATATTAAAATCCCCAAGCAGTTCTTGTTTCCATGCATTACGTTTCACATCAGAGATGGCATCATGAGAGATTATATAAAAGCATATTGAGTGATCCATCAAAAATTAAGGCAAGAAGACTAAAAATTAAACTCGTGATACCTTTAAATAGTAATATTATAGATAGAACTGGAAACAAAAAACTCTTGAGGAGTGAACTAGAAGTAAAAAAAAGCGAAGTTACTATGAAAAACAAAAACTAGAAGTCAAAATAAAAAACTCAAATGTAGAGCTCTAACGCAGTTTTTTATTCCAACAAAAACTATATGTTTAAATCTTGGGTGTGAAAAACTACCCCTGCCATTATTGGAGCAACTTCTTTTTCCATCACTTCTCGAACTTTTTTCTGCAAGGACCGCTCTTCAAAATTTAGCAGATCATCAAACTGATAATAATCGGATACTGTAAAATGAAAACCTTATTCTGTCAACATTGAGGAAAATAGCAATTGAGTCATCTTTTTAATGTTTATTTCTATAAATCATCAGATAGGATAATTAAATCAACAAAAACATTGCAACATTACAATCATCAGACCGTGCAGTCACCATCTTCCATCATTATCATCAAGTAATTGACCCCAGGTTATCATGATTCGTGAATATTTAAAATAGTATGCCTAAAGAAAGATCAAACTGTGAGGTACTTCCATAAATCTTCAGACATACCTATGGCAGGAAATATTGTAGCTGGGGTTGCCTGAGGGAATGCAGCAGAGATCTCCAAAGCAGGCAATCCAACGGTTGAATCCATAATTGCTTTTGTATCATCACCTAAGATGTGAATTGTTTGACAACAATCATAGAATATTCCAAAACAGAAAAATAAAGGCTTTTTCGAGACAAATTATACAATATCAAGAGTTTCTTTTCATATCCACTTATAATGTCATTGTATGGGGGACCATGTGGTAGACAAAAATGCAGTATCAACAACAGCTTACTATGACTAAGGCTTCGTTTGGGACGGCTTTTTTACTGCTTCTTAAAACAGCTTCCTAGTACAAATATTTTAATTTTTGTACTAAAAAGTTGCTTTAATAAGCATTAAAAAAGCCGTCCCAAACCAAACCTAAATTTTTAAGAATTCAGAACTATCACTTATACCAATTAATGAATTAAATTGTTTTGGGAAATGCCAGCAACCAATTGTAAGTGACCAATTACACTCAATCAATTTATTTCATTAATTAGTAAACCTGAATGAGAGGGACAACCCAACCATAAACATGGTTTTAATTAACACAAAAAATAAGGAAGCAAATCTCCGAGCACTGTTCTCATAACTCCATCATATGGTCATTTTAACCCTTCCTTACAAGGATACATATTTACCATCTTTGGCAAATACGGCTGGTCTTGTAAAATAATATGCAGGTAAAGTTTTTTGCAGTTGTATGAAGCAAAAGCACTTTTAAGCTAAATTTCTCCCGACTAGGTTAATCCAGATGATCGACGAGTAGAAGAGCATTCGCTGAAGAATTAACAAAAAGAAACAAACTTGAAAAAAGCATTAACCTTGCTTCTGAGAAGTGGCAGCAGCCATGGCACACAACGACGAAATGACTTGATTGAAGCCGACTAAAGAAGCTCGGAAACTGCTTGAGGTAGGTCCACAGAAATGTAGAAAGCAAGACAACTAGAAGGTAACCAAGAAATTCAAGACAAAAATTGGGCAAGTCGAGCCAAGAAAAAACTATCTGAATTCTGACTGGATAACGCTGCCACCAGCGTCCAGCGCGATGGAATGGACCCATATGTGCATTATTTTAATATTATTATTAGTTTATACTTTTAATCTTTTATTACTAGAGTTAAATACGCATCACATAACCCATCTTAATGTTTGCTCAGGAGGCACAAATAGGAATTTTTATTTGGTTCGTACGATTACCGTGCATCCCAATGACCCAACCCAGATCGGATGCGAAAATTAAAAAAAAAAAAAAAACTGAAAAGAAATCCGCAGACCACTTTCTAAAATTCAAAATCGAGCCTTTTCAATTTCTCTGTTGTTATTCATCGTCATTCGAAGATTTGCAGAAGCCACGCCTAAGATCAGTATTTTGTTGTGATGATAGAACTATTCCGAATGGTCGGATATGTGGGATCCATTTTCCTGTTAAAAAACTCTGTAAATTAAATGTTTCAATTTAGGATTTGGTTTGGAACTTTTAATGCCCGACGTAAAAACATTTTCTCTCATATTTTATTAGAAAATATATGTTGGAAATATGATTATTAAGTGCAGTACCATTGTGTATCGTTGTTCGGTATACAATTATATAGATGTTTCAAATATTGTTAAACTTTCTGAAAGATGCGTATTATAGATTATTTGTGGTTTTTATAATATAAAATAAATGTCTATATCAAATGAAATCTCATGTACCAATGGTTGGTACCTCTCGGTATGAAAACTTAGAACCGCACAGTACCGCTCGGCACCGAGTGGCTGTGGTAGGTACCACGCTCAGTACCATGATGTAGAGCAGTACCTTTAGGTTATCAAGTTTTGAAGTTGTCTATAACCAAACTCAGTAACAGTATGTGGTATTGATTGGTACCGTTAGGTACAATGCTCAGTAATACGCTCAATTTCGTGATTGATAGGTACTTATATGTTACGAAGATTGGAACTTCATGGTATCCAAACTAGCATGTCGATCGGCACTACTCGGTACTCCTCGGTACTGCTCGGTATTGTTTGGTATCGTTTGGTACATGCTTAATACATTGATAGCTCTATACCTTTAGGTTCATAAGTTTAAAACTTATCGGTACCGCTGCTCGGTACTGCTCGGTACCGACAATACCTCACTCTTTTCTTAATTTTGTTAACTTTGTATCGTTTCTAAGTTTATAGGGATATTCTCCAAAGATTTATTTATGATGAAGAACTTCAACTTTTAGATAAGTTTATAATCATTTGGTTACTACATTTAGACAACAATTCGTTGATAGACTCAGGCAGCTCCACATTAATCAGTTATTGGTTTTGCCTCCATTATGTCAGAATGTTCCCTTGGTGCATATGCTGCTGACCAAGTGGGAGATCTAGGAGTGTTTTGTTATCAAATGATGGAGGCTACAATTCACTTCAGATGAGATTGCTCTTATGCTTGGACTGCCCAACAGAGGTGTAAATTTATGCTGGTGAGTGATATAATAAGTGGCAAAACAACAAATGATGTTATGTATGAGATTAAAAGTCTGGATGTTTCCACTCCATTAGAAGATCTTGTGAAAGAATTCATAATTGACTTACTATCAAGCATTTTCTTTCTCATGACCAACTTTCGGATACCTACTACAATCCTTAATGTTGTTGAGAATGTGGATGAATTTTTAACTTACAACTAGTCAGCATCCATTAGAAAAGTCCTAGTGATGGAATTTATGCCATTGTGAGGAAGACTTCCAAAGGCACTCCACTAGGTTATATTAATGGGCTTTTAATCATTATAATTATGAGTCAATAATTCATGTCGATTAAGTTTGTTACTATAAAGCCTCATTCAATTTAGTAGGCTAACATAATTTTGCTCAATATTTACATATTTGATTTCTAGAGCATACAAAGAGTCCAAAGACCAGTGGATGGCCTATCCCAACCTCATTTTGTTCATTGGGATAGCCACATTATGTATAGTGAGAAAGGTGACCAAATTATTTGTTGATCTTGACGATGCTCGTGTACTGATTAAAGATGTACTAATATTCAATTCATATGGAGCTAGATCTGATAAATAATATTCTATAGATAGTCCATCATTTCAAAGGAGTTATAGAAGAGGAGAGAACATTATTAGAGAATTCTACCATTCTTTCTCTAGAAAGAACTACATGTCCACCTGACAAGCAACTCAAAATTCAACTCATTTGCCACTCTAGCCCTAAAATCACCCCCAGGGCCCCTAGTCCAGCCAGATCCACCAAGATTCCCAGCCCCGCTAACCCGTAGCACCCCCTCCCAGAAAGAATCGTCCACTGCTATTATTTCAAAAGATGATAATTGGTAGAGCCTACACCAATCCATCACTAAAGTGATTGCATAAAATAACTTACTCGTGAAAATGCTCTCCAAGGTTAAATCCACATTCGGTCTACTACAAAGGCGTATGTAGTCTCTGGAACAATCAGTTTTTGAGCTAAAAGAAGAAAAACATTTTGAAATATGAAGCTATAGAGAAGTTTTTGGAAGACCATTTCCCTGCTGCATTTAAATGTTATCAAACTTGAAGGCATGCATAATCTTCTTCAAGTACCATTACAGGAGATAATATTATTACCTCGTCAGCTGCCCCAATTGTTGAGGAAGTCACACAGCCAAAAGATGTGGCAGAAGCCTAGGAAAAGGTTAATATTAGTGAAAAAGCAACAAGCATAACTAATGAAGAGGAAGAGGGCTTTGCTTTACCATCCCATGCTAGAATAGTAAGATGGGTGCAGCGAAGGATTGATAGGAAGAGGAAACTGGTGGAGACTCCATTCACCACTGGTGAGAGAAAGGGTAGAAAAATCAAACTTATAGTGAAGAAGCATATGACACATTATTGAAAGGCGGATGCTAGTAAGATTGTTGAAATGGAAGGTCATATAAGCAAGGGAAAAGGTCAAATAGATAAAATAAATAAATAAATTAGGAAGTGGCGGACATAAATTGAAGAGAAATATCTTACTGCTGCTTTTAACATTCTTGAGGTAGATGGTGAATCTAAAATATAATCACGACCAGCACCGATTATACTGATTTCCTAGGTCAGTTATTAATAAATGAAGAAAATACCATCTTCATCGGCACCTATCTGAAGTAATATAATGATAAGTGAGTTTCATTCATTATTTTATAATGATTATTATTTTAACTTGTTAATATGGAGTGGTACTGAGTAGTATCGAGCATGTACCTAGCATATACTGAGCACTATCGACAGATACCCCACATATATTTAGCAGTAACATCTTTTACTGAGCAGTACTGAGTATTACATAAATGCTTTGTACTGCTCTGTATAAGCTTAGTATTGTTCGGTATTGAATGTTACCCAGTTGTGCAAACAGTCCTTTGTTGTGTATTTATTTTCACCAATGACCATTTTTTAAATTTCTCAGGAATGACATTATTTTGATGGCAGGAAATATTGTTATTTATAGAAGTCAATTTGCCGAGATTATAACGTTAGAGTACCTTAATAACAGCCATGATGATGCATTTGGTATTCTACTAGCTGAGAAGAACCAGTTATGCCCTGGCCTCTACCAACCATTCCTACTTGTTTTTAGCTTATATTGGATTAGTTAGTAATTTATAATGTTGTTATGTTTTTTTTCCTAAGTTAATTTCTTTTATCGTTATGCCAGAGTTATTATGTATATAAGGCGAACATCACAGTATAAGTCTCCCATAACACCAAAGAGTTAGTTAGGGCTACCAATCTAATGCTTATCCCTATCATACTCACTCTCATTGGGCCTTGATAGTTGACAACCCGAAGAAGAAAGTGTGGAAATTTTGTGATTAATTACCAAAAAAGATTCACATAGCCATACTTCTTGAAGTTGTAAGTGACACTCACTCATTAATACTACATTATATAGAAATTCTTATATAATGTATTGACTTTTGTTTATTGATATCTCATATTTATGAACAAACATAAAATTCTTTTGATCATGACATGCATCCATGGCCGATCCAAGAAATTTCAAGTGTGCCAACCCAGAAGAACAATGTGGACTATGGGATGTACATTTATAAATATATGGAAGCTGTTATCCAACTGCAACCTGTTATATGGGCTGATCTAAAAGACTAGTAAGAAAATATGCTAAAATTTAGGGCATAATTTGCATATGTCATTATTTGTGTTACCAAGAAATAAATAGTTTTTCACTCAATTTTTTCATAATACATATTTACACATTTTTCATATTTACACAACTTCTTAAAAAGTGGTACATAGTGTATAAGCATTTGGTTCTTGGTTGGTACTTCATAGTACTAACCAAGCCCAAATGGTGGTACTAATATTTAATGAAGTAATCGGTGCATGCGTTGTTGTAGTTGACTTAGAAATGGATAACAACCAAAATACATCATCAACTCAAATTGTATATCCTGCCATTCAACCATGTTTAGGAATTTTTTTCTGCTACCTCCACACAACTTTTTAAGAAGTTGTTTATACAGGTTCGCAATAAATGCATCCTCTGTTGAATCCCAATATGATAAAAAATAACACTTACTATAAGACATGGTGATCTTTCAACATATTCGAATTTTCCACATTCATTTTTGGAATGACTTATCTCATGATATTGCATCTGGAGAAAGTTGGTACTAACCACGTGGTGATATTTCTCAAAAAACTTACTCTCTGTTAACCTCTGTATAAAGAACAAAAAAAGAAAAGAGGAAGAAATCTAGCGTACAAACCTTGCACCCGCTGAATCCACGAAATCCTCCATAATACTTGCTGAAATCCCGCTGTTCAGCGTCGAATCATTCACTTCTCCGTATTCCCTGCCGAATGCATAATGAAAGTGTTAATCCATGAAGAAAGGCTCATGGGTATTGTAAATCTACAAAATCGGGGCTGTTTCGTGCGGCTGAGAGGAGCAGTCGGGCAAGGAGGTCGGAGGGAAGCAACGACGGGAGCTCTGTGAGAGGGAAGGAGATCGGGAGCTGGGGTTGTATGGAAGGAGCGGGATGCTTACAGGAAGGAGAGCAGCGAAAGGCTTCGTTTGGGTCGGTATTTAACGACGCGACTGGGGCAGCGATCGAGAGCGGGATTTCGGCAGGGAATACGGAGAAGCGACTGATTCGGCGCTGAACAGCGGGATTTCGGCAAGTGATATGGAGGATTTCGTGGATTCAGTGGGTGCAAGGTTTGTACGCTAGATTTCTTCCTCTTTTCTTTTTTTGTTCTTTATACAGAGGTTAACAAATGCCCCCCAACAAATGTGGTATGCGTCTAGAGCGAATCACGTTTGTTGTGAAGCTATATGGGGGCTATTAGAACCTATGAGATCATTCACAAAATCAAACATGACTTGTCTCCAAGCAATAACTAGTAAGAATCATCATTTCAACTCAATGGTCATCGTACAAGAGCTCCAATAGATGATAATATTGAATGAGTTATGAATGTTGTGATACATTTACAAACAATACATGAAGGTATAACAACCTCTATACGAGGTTAAATTGCAAGCATATGTGTCAAATAACCAATGAGCTATAATGCATGCAATAGATAGCTCATAAAAGTGGCGATCATGCAGAATGCATAATGAAAGTGTTAATCCATGAAGAAAAGCTCATGGGTATTGTAAATCTACAAAAGGAGCTACTAACACTCTCCACGCATCTCCATCCTTTGGCATTTACGAAATTTCTAGTTATGTTATCTGGAATAACCAACACCTCATTAAATGAAATTTAGAGTACACAATTACATCGTTCATTCAACAAATGAATGTAACATCTATATATTTTGTTTGCATTAGCAAGTTGCTTAAGTGGACTGTCAGAACTTTATGTTCATGCATCGAACAGGTGGCGATGTTTACAAAGAGTTTTATCAACAAACCTAGATGTAGCTAAGTATCTGACCAACAAAGTTTAAAGGGCATAATGCAAATATAGGTAAAATTAGTACATAAACTTATCTAAAAACACATACGTTGTGGTGCATGGAAATGGTTACCAAAGGTGAGAGCTATTTACCTTCCATGAATCACAAATGCATTTGAAGAACCAATTATACAAGACATTTACTTGTAGCCCAAAAATGATTGTTTGATTCTTGGAGGAGTAAATACCATTCAGGCTTGGAAGAACAAATGACAAGTCAAAATTCTACTACTCAATTTCATTCAACCTAATTGATATTTATAGAAAGGAAGTAAGATTAAATAATAGAAATTCTGCAACAATGAAGAGTTAGTAACTTAAAAGTTGCACCAAACCTTATTAAATTACAATAAAAGTTACAACTACCCACCAAAATCATTAAATAAATAGATTATTCACACCAAAAACTCGCCATTAATACAAGGCCAACAATACAAATAATATTATCAGGACCCACTAGTACCAATCCAAACCAAATTATAGTAAAAAGTACCGAACGATACACTAGATATGGAGCAGTATCGATAGGTAGTGAGAAATACCTATCGATATCGAGCAATACCTAACGGTACCAAGTGGTACATATCAACATTATTGTATCTTTAAAAAATTATACATCATCCAAATTTCTTTGAATCAATTATTCTCATCATCATTCTTGTATATTTAGCCATTGGCTAACTTATTGGTCATCGAAGAATGTACTCATATATCAAGCATTTTGGTATGTTTTTGAATGATGCTTGGCTCACTAGATTCCCGGTTGCCAATTATTCTGTAGTATAAGTGTTTAGCTATATATGTTTCATTTTTTTTTATTTTCCTTTTTACAAATGACCCTTGAATCTTGCATTAGAGATGCCTTTAGGCCAACACTTCAATGAGTCATTCAATTTTTTATGCCCACCCCCAGCTGTGCTGCCAAGAAAGTTGTGGTTTTTTTCTTCCCTTCTAAGATGAAGTCTACATTGTCAGTCATGTCATCACAACCAACATATATACTGTTCTGAAATCTCATTCTCCTATGCTCATGTGCTAATTTGATATGCAAATCTAGTAATATAATTTTTGAATATCATACCACTAGATCCCTCATGAGATGGGGAAGCATTCTTTCCCATACATGTCATCGTCCGCCCAACATAAATATCTTTTCTAGCTTTGGCTAAACATCAGTGTAATAAGTACTTCAAAGGAATATTAATAATATCTAACTATCTTATAACTCTTATGAAATGAGAACACAGTAAACCCATAATCTCGAACATCCCACATCTCTAGTGTATGGTACCCTTAATTGCATCAAAATGAACAGCCCAATGTTACGACTGAACACATTTGTCGACATTCTTGATGAAAAATATGGATGAGTCAGGTGAAGTGTGATATATGCACAGTCCACCAACACCTTATAAGAACTCTTTTTAAAAAAATGTATATAATTTTCTGAAATAAAATCAGACGGCTTACTTTAGTATTGGGCTATTTTTAATTAAAGGTTGTATCTCGGACTGGCTACATCTGAAATCTTTATCCTGTTCATTCCGATGGAAAGTCTTCATTACCTTCTCTAAGCCTAAGAAACAATCAGTAATACAACTTATTGGCTTGAAAATTCCATGGCACACATTATTAGTAGACTCACTATGTTGTGTATAAAGAATGCTAAGGTTAAAAATTTTTTGTTGAATATTATTGACCACTTGTGCCTAATTCTATATAGCTCTTTCAACCAGTCAAGGTTCTAGAGGTCCCCTTCAGTGAACATTTTAGCCCAATTTCTCAACTCATCGTCAGAATCACACTTGCTTAAAAAATTATAAAATAGACCTCTAACTTTGATATTGTTTTTGAAGAAGCACACCTTGCAAGGAGCCTTCTTTACTGATATGCCATTAGCATAGTCTATATCGTGTTTGAGGTAATGCAATTTTTATTACCCTAGCTATTGCCTGGTTTTAATCAATAAATCTTATTATGGGATGTTTATTACATATTATTCATAAAAACGTTTTAATTAACCAGGTAAATGAATCGATTGTCTCCTCAGATAAAAAAGCCATCCCTAATAGAATATTCTACCAATGATTATTAACTCAAACAAATAGTTCAAAAGCTAAATTATATTTATTAAGCCTATAGCTAGTATAAAAAAATTATCACATCCCTAAAGCTGTCATAATCTATTTTCTACAACCCATCAATCCAAAAAAATTAATAATCTATCATCCTCATTAGTTTGGACAACCAATGAAAATATGCTGTCATGAACTAGTTATTCTTTGAACAATTCAATTAGGGAATTCGTGTCCCCATTCTCAATCTTGGCCCTTCTCTCTTTCTAAATGTTGTTGTATGCATCTCCTTAGAGAACCCCACACTTCCTACACCTCCCACTTCATCAGATAAGTAGGTAAATGCATCAAATGTTCTTATCCTAGCTTCTGTCATTGATTTCAAAACAGATGCTTTCTCATCACTAATGTGCCTACATAATTTAGGCAAATATTGATCTTCCAGCCTAGGAAATTCATGGTTATGGCTTTAAATAGCTTTTTACACTGACCAAACTCCATCTTCAATCACTTCAAATTTAATCATAGCTTGACACCTAGTTTTTGTGTTTGATTTTTGTTATTTTGATTTGGCATTTAAGTCAATGCCCTTCTTAATTCCAACTTTTGAACATACAAAGTCCTTTGGTTTTATTTTCCTCAAATTATGCTAGTAAGAATGATGTTCTTTAATAATATTAAAACCATGATTATGAGCATAATCACATTATATATCATATGTTTCCTTCTGATATAAACTTGGCAATACAAAAAATTTATGGGTACAAAGTGGAACCTATTCGTGAAACTGAGAATTGGTACCGAGCAATGGTATTAGGTAGCGATACCAAGAAACGATATCAAGTAGCGGTCTCAGTACCATGATCAGTACCGATTCTCGGTACCAGGATGGGTACCACGAGACGATATTTCTCATAAAGTGAAGAGGTACTGAGAAGTGGTACTACTCGGTACTGAGAAGGGGCTGCGAGAAGCGGCTTCACACATAAGTAGATAGAGCAACACAAAAGAGGTGCACACATAGTTTCATTATCAAATGATAAATTCTAAAACCTCTTTAGAGTTAAGAACTTACTGATTATATTCTAGACTTATCTCCCGTACATCGCCGCAGTGAGTCTTCCTGAACGTTTTGGGTCTCTTCCATCTCCTCGCACTCTTTGATGTCATCCAAAGAGAATTTCATTTTCATATCCTCTTCCTCGTTGTTCTTTATTAGCTCTCTTCTATGGAGAAATCCTGTCTCACATCTTAAAAATAGTTCGCCAATATCATAAAAACTTTAAAAAGGCGCGTTTCTTTTAAATTTTTGCATCCGATCCTGGTTGGGTTGTTGGGCCACGCAATAATCATAAAAGCACATGCTAAATTTTGAGTTTTCATCGAGCCAGATCGTCGGGTTGTTAGGTCACTACGTGGCGTCATTTAATTGTCATCCAGATGTAGAGCTACGTCCGGTGTCTGCAACCAATAAAAATTCCACGTGAAATAGAGCATATAAATATTTTATTTGTTTATCTAGGATTATAAAGTAACTCATGTTGCTCCATTTGGATTTCTTAAATGTATATGTGTGTGTTTGTGTGTGTGTTAAAACCCACAAATGGTTTACACATTAATTATGAAAAATAAGTTACAAGGTCCTTAAAAGGGATCGAATACTAAATAAATGCTGTTGGACCTACAACCAAAAAGAAAATAAAACCTAAAGAGTCTAAGATCCCCTACTAGTTACATATAGAAAAGGAATTGTATGGCTGCAAATAAGTAACAAAAAGAATAAACCAAAGGCAAAGGATACACAAGATAACATCAACAGCTGCAAATGCCCACAACTGTAGAAGGAAAACAACTGGATTGTCAAATTCAAACGATAATAGCATAAAATAACAACCAATCCAACCTAAACCAAAAGCAAGATCCTTGATCCGAACCTATAATAAAAGACAAAACTCTAAAGAAAATAAAATAAGCAGAGAAATGAAAAAAACAACTAAAACGAATAACAAAACAACAGAACCACCAAACCAACTAGGGTTGTCAATATTTGACACGACACGAGAACTCGACCCGGACCCGACCCGAAAAATCCGGGTTGGTGCCGACCTGATTTCAAAACGGGTCGGGTTTGGTTTGACCCGAGGGGTTGCCGGGTCAACCCGCCAACCCGTTTTAACCTAACCATGCGGACATGCCCTGCTGCCGCTGCTGCCACGCGACCACGCGCGTGACCAGGTCCCACGCACTCGCCTAGTCGCCCCGCGACGCGACGTCGCACGACCCCGCGCGACCCGACCTCGCTGGCTCGCTACTGCCGCGCGACTTCGCCTGACCACGCGCCTGACCACGTTGCCCGACCACGCCGCCCGCTCCGCGCGCGACCACGCGCCTGCACTCGTGCGACCACGCCTTCTACCTTTCTCGGGTCGGGTCAACCAGGCAACCCACCGGGTCGGGTCCGGGTTTGGATTTCTGACCCGTTTACCTAACCGGGTCGAGTTAGGGTTGGCCCGTTTGAACCCGGGTCAGTTCCGAGTTCGACTCGAACCCGACCCGTGACCCGAAATTGACACCCCTACAACCAACAACCAAAGCCAAGCAACAACAAGAAAACCCGAACACCAGAAGAACCCAACACCAACAGATCCAACCATTAGAAGTACGATTAGAGAAAACATTAGATCTAGTAGGTCTACTTGCATAATACTTGAAAGGATGCACAATTTTTTTTTTCTTGTCAATAAAATTTGAAAAACCATCATTACGGTTGCACCACATTAAAAATCATAATCCTCCTGAAAGCCATTACCAAGAACAACAATAATAAGTTATGCATATATGTGTTTGTATGTGTGTGTGGATGGGTTAGATGATTTTATTATGCATCATGTTGTTTAATTAATAATTAATAATCCCATGCAACATTATATATTGACAACTCAAGCTCATGTGGAAAGTGCTTCCACCTCAACGGTACCCATCAACTGCTACCTTTTTAATTTTATGAATGAAATGCATTTTCATTCATTACAATAATTTTTTCTTACTGTTATCTACATTGGATGGTTCATATTTTCATCAGCTATGTATAAACGTGCTTTTTTGGATTTATTAAATCCATTCTTTTAAAAAATCATATATAATTATATTAAAATAAAAAATTATTAATTTAAATTGAATGCTATTTTTGAAATATTAAAACCATATTTTTGCAAAATGTATGCATATTTTCTTATTTTTCATATATCCCATAAGAAAACCATTAAATGGTTTTAAAGTTTTAGTTCATTTAGATAAATATTATTTTTAAATATTTTAGTCCATTTTAAACCATTTAAAAAGAATTTAGGTCATTTTAGCATTTATTGTAGCTACGCAAGTAAATAACTATATCAACAAGCATGCACATTAGATGTTTGCCATATATATATATATATAATACTATCTTATTAACATTTAATGTGCTCACTTGCTGATATCATTTTCCTTGCACGACTGCAATAAATGCTAAAATGAGCCAAATTATTTTTAAATGGTATAAAATGGACTAAAATATTTAAAAATAAGATTTAGTACTATTTATTAATATTGATTTAAAATGTTGATATGAGTTTTGAAAATCATGTGTGTTCGCGCATGCTTGCATTAAATTTTGAAAAATAAGTTTGGCATATTTTCTTAAATCAGAAAAATCTGTTTGCCCTTGTGGTTGGTATATTTTTGTGCCTCAAGTGTACTATATAAAGCACTTTTATAATTTAAATTTGGAGAAAACCCTTACAATATATTCATAGCTAAGTTCCACTAAGCAATGTGTAGGATACCCCTTAAGGCATCCATAGATTTAAAATGTTCCATTATGGATATTATCACACTATGACCTGTGTTAATACTTGATTGGCTTTGTTGTTCTAGAATGATATTATTCTCTGATGTAATGAAATATAGATTAAGATGGAGTTGTGTTATTTATGATAAGAAAATTTGAAATTCTTTATTATATATTGATTTTATGCAAAATTATAACTTTCTCTTTTAAGAAATCTAAGTACACTTATGAATGGCGACGGAGTTGATTTGAAAGTTATAGCAAGGAATTCCTGAGAAGATGGCATGGATACAATTTTTTATTTATTGACCTTCACACCAAGCTTTGTTTCAAAATTTTGTAACTGTTGAGAATAAAAATTGGCCAACATTTCACTGCTCTCATAGGTCCCCAACCTAGACTCATTAAACCTTGGTCATGCAAATCTTTGGCTTCATTATGGACCTGGTTGTTGTAGAAGTGTATATATATACATTACTATAATTTTCACTTAGTTAATGAATTATATATAAGGTTGAAGTGACTTATCAAAATACATACCATTTTTTTGAACCAATATGGAAATTCAGATTCCACTCTCTTTTCCTGCTCTATTTGTGAAGTTGTATTCAGAATATTAATAAACTTCCTATAAAAATTTTGAAAGTATGATCTATATGTATGAGTCCATCAAATGTATAGAATTTAATTGAAGCTTTCTTGAGATGTTTTTGAGGTGCAGTAGTCCTTGTTGATTCTAACTCTGTGCCAAAGCAGTATGGGCAAAATTGAGTAGTCTCATACATCAAGTGCTTCACAAATTGATCCTTCAGGACAGGCTTTATTCTTTATAGTCTTCTTAAGTTTATTTAAATACCTGATTGATGTATGGATGTGAATTAGAAATTTGCTAATATATTTTGATATGTTATGTTTGCATAAATTTCCTCTTAAAAGGATACATCCACTAATATTGAACTTATCCACCAACTCTAGCATCGTATGGTAAATGCACGAGTAGATGTTCCATGGAGTCAAAAAACATTGGAGTAAATATATTCTCAAGCTTGTATAGAATGAAAGGAATGTTATTCTCAATATGGAATAAATCTTCTTCATTTAGTCTGGATGAACATATGTCATTGAAGAAGATGCTTAGTTCTATCAAGGGATTTAAGATTAAATCTTGAAGAGAATTGAAGTAATTGATAGCAAACATTTAATGATGTTGTGATGGTTATGACTTTCCAATCCAAATAATCTACCCGATCTCATATCGATATATCTACTAATGTTGGAAGCATATCCACTAGGTAGATTTAGGCTCTGCACCCATTCACAAATTTCTTGCCTTTGATCTAAATTAAAGGTGAATGGAGCTTTTGGCTTTGGAAGTTTACAATTTTCCTCATGAAATAAATAGATCTACAAGAGGTGGGGGGGGGGGGGGGGGGGGGGGGGTGAATTGTGAAAACTTTGTTGCAATAATTAAAACCTAAGCAGGAGTTCTAAATTTTTTTAATGTTTTTAAATTTTTAACATGAAAATTTAAACTATTACGTAGTCAAACAACTGAACTCAACGTGCAACAATAGAATCCTTTCTTCCACAAATTTCACCAAGTAGATATTATGAAAATTAAGTGCAAGTAAAAGTAAATAGCGATAAGGAAAAAGCACACCGGAATTTTATAGTGGTTCGATCAAATCATGACCTACGTCCTATCCCCAGAGTCCTCCGCTCTGGGAATTTCACTACAAACTATAGCTCTCCTTTTGCCCCCCTAGGCAAGGCAGAAAAGCCCTTACAATACTCTCTTTCACCAACCCGGCGTGGCGGAGTGCCAAGCGCTGTTTTCACCCTCCTGGTGATAGCAGAGAACCTTCTCATTTTTCTCACTTCTAGAGAAGGCAGAGTACCTTCAAGGTCACAGATATAGAAGAGTCTACCCCTCAGAGAGCCTCCCATAAGTTCTTCCCGGGCCACAGGAAGAACAAGATGCAGCAAGAATGGAGCAACCATGTGATCTCCCTCACACCTCTTCTCCCTCACCAAGCTCACCTTTTCCTTCCTCTCTCAAACCCTCAAAAACTTCTCAAGAGCTCTCTCTCAAGGATTTTCTCTCTAATCACTTTTCCCTCTTTCTCTCTCTCTCTCTCAAAACATAACAATTTTGACACATAAAATGGGCTCCAAAATCCCTGAAAATTTTAAAGTAGCCGTTACAATTGTATAGTGCGATTTCACATCGTACAGTATGACATGTATAAACAAAATAGGCTTCATCTTGGGACGAAGGTGTACGAACACTTCAAAATCTAATTGTATAGTATGATAATAAATCATACGGTACAATCCTCAATACTACTGCTCGTACAAGATGATAGCCAGGACGATCAAATGTCATCTCTGTTCATCATATGGTATGATCTACATCGTACAGTACGAATGGTCAAAATCAAGGCATCGTCTATGACAAATTCTGAGACGATCAAATGTCGTCTCTGTTCATCATATGGTACAATACAAATCGTACAGTATGATGAGACAAAAATAAGGGATCGTCCAGAAAAATCTCTAGGACGATCAAAATTCATCTCTGTTCATCGTATGGTACGAATGTGTTCGTACGGTATGATTTTCAATTAGTGATTAAGCCTTGATTTATTCCATTAATCATGGGTTAATTTAAGTAAGTATTTAAAATAAATTGCATAGTATGAAGTTCTTTGTATAGTACGAACGACTGAGAAAAACTTACTTAAGTTAATTTGACGGCTAGGGTTTTGAATTTGGAACACATCGTACAGTACGATCTCATTCGTACGGTACGATCTATTCACAGAAATCATTTTAAAAGCTAATATCATACAATACGAAATAAAGCCGTACAGTACGATCACCAGAGAAAGAAAAACTACATTTTTTTACTTTTAAAACTCTCTCCCCCTGTGTGTGTGCATGGTTGCTCAGACTTACATGCAGTTTGTGGCTAGACTCAAGAAAATAAAAATTAAAATAAATAACAAATTACATTATCAGACTCATACTCCTAATCTAGCCAGTCTTAAGTCTTCTTGTTGTCCTGAATAGCTTGTGATCTTCCTAAAATGTTAGCACTTTCGGACAATAGCAAACAATAAATGATATTCAATGAATAGTAGTTCAGGCGACATTATTTGTCATCATCAAAATCTCAAACTCGGGGTCATGGGTCGCAACACTTCATCCTTCAACTCAAGCTTTTTTCTCCTACAAATATCCTTCAAATCCATCATAGCTTTTATAAAGATTTTCCCTTGATGTCCATCATTATCTTGAACACATTATCAAAAATATTATTCTCTATATGCATCACATCTAAATTATGCATAATTAAAGTTGTTTTCCAATACGAAAAAGTCCAGAATATACTCTTCTTTGAAAAATTATGAGTAACTCCATACCTGCACACTTTGTAAATAACTAATGATGGAGAATCAACTATCTTGGGTATGATATTTACTCTTTTAAATATTTTCTTGCTACTTAGCCTTGGTGGAGGCTGTGTTGTATCCACTATATTTTTAGTGAAAGTATCCTTATTTCATATAAATGGATGGTGTGCAAGTAAGAACATTTGGTGGCAGTAAAACCAAGTATTTTATCCCTATGCTTTAGAGTGAATGATTTAATATTTTTCATGCAATATGGGCAATCAAGTTTACCTGTAGTGCTCCAACAAGAAAGCATACAGTATGCTAGAAAGTCACCAATTGTCCAAAGTAATGTTGCCCTCAATGTGAAATTTTGTTTGGTGCAGACATCATATTTAATAATTCCTTCATTCTATAATAAGTTTAAGTCATCAATTAAAGGTTACAAGAACACATCTATCTTTGCCTTTGGATTGTGTGGGGTTTGAGTTATAAGTGTAAGAAATATGTAGGGTGTCATACACAACTCTAGGGTAAGATTGCATGGAATAATTATCACTGGCCGGCATGAGTAAGCTGAGGCAGATTAGATAAATGGAGTAAAATCATCTGCATATAAACCTAATATTATATTCCTTAGTTTTACAACAAAGGTAGGATGCGTACAGTCAAAGTGTTTTCAGGCTTCTTCTTTTAATGGATGTGTTAAAACACTAACTTGCGAGCTATTTTCCTTATGCCATCACATATGTGCTATAGTGCTCATAATCATTATAATATGGGAATGATTGGTAAGTAGAACAACTGACTAATTAGCACATTCTTCTGCCTTCTTTTTTCTCGTAATTTGATTTAAACCCTTGTGTGTTACAATGATGACATGGAAATATGATAAATTATCTCCATAGTATAACATACATTTGTTAACACAATAATCTATTTTAACAACTATCAAACCAAGTTTGGAAACTAATTTTTTAGTCTGGTATAAGTTTGTTGGAATTAAAATATCTATCGAGTTGGTCTCCTTAATTAGAGGCCAATGAATAGATTAAAGAATTCTCTGGGTACATTATATTCTATCTTAATGCTTAACATCGTCACAATAAAAGATAATACTAAGTGAGTAGTGTTACGCAATGTGTAATAAATCATAAAAGTTTTATTCCTCTTTATTCAGGGATTCTTTTGTATATTATTTAAAATGTGGCCTACTTGCATCATAAATCAATTCCTCAAACATCCTAATTATATCTTCTTCAAATATGTTGGAATTTATAGACGGGCCGCAGAGAGAGTCAAAATGAGGCTTGTTCTCACCAAGTGAATTCTATTACCAGTATTTTGATATGAATCCTCTGTAATATAGATTAACATTAATCTCATATAGTGTGAGGTAGGCTTGTTTTTTATGGTAGAAACATGAACAACGAATCCTTTCCTCTAATATAATGGAAAGTAACTGACAAGCTGCCTGAATGAAAAATTTACTTCATTCATAAATTTATATATTAATGTCTTATGTCCAGAAAATAACCAATTATACATCAAATTTATATAATTTTAGATATTGATAGCAGGTTTATGCTATAATTCCAGACAACCAAATAATAAGATTTGTTTCAATTTAAAAAAATTTAAATGATACACAATGGTGATGATTTCAAGAGTTTTCATGGATAGTTGTGCTACTCATTCGTGCACCTACTTTCCAAATGCACTTGGGTCCTTAATTTGGACCCATTTAGGCTAGGATTAGTTGAATTAGGTGTCATTGGGTCTGTCTTTTTATGACATTCAGTTAGATTATAAGTTTGCTGAAATTGGAGTTCGTATGACCTCATCAACAAATTAGTACCTAGACATTAATACTTCCTCTCGTCTAACTCCCATTATTGACTATTATTGAAATCTACACCATAATAATGCTCAAACAAGTTTATCGTTGGTAATGGATCTACTCTACCAATTTGAAAAATTGGGCAAGATTTCATACTTACTCCCTATTTTAGTTCTCCCTCTCTTTTTTCTTGTAGAAGTTGGAGAAACTTTAAATGAAATGAAATGTGAAAAATTAGTAGGATCTCATGATGATATTATAAAATAAGTGTAGAAATTTCCACACAATCAATGAATTTATTTGCTTACTAAATTCTAAAAGAAGTGAAGAAATGCCTAGGAAACTACATTATACTAATATTTCTCAAAATTAGTTTATATTCAAGCTTCTAGGTCTATTATGGCAGCTATACATTTGCTTAGATGTTTAATGGAGAAGTATAGAGAGATTAAGGAGGATTTACATGTGATATTTATTGATTTAGAAAAATCATATGATAAAGTTTAAAGCGAAGCGGTATGGAGAGTTTTAGAAAAACACAAGACGGTTTGACAAAGTATTTTCCTATTTTGGTTAGATTACTTCAAGGATCAACTTCAAGCCCATATCTTTTTTTGCTTTAGTCTTGGATGTTCTTATGAGACATTTGCAAGAGAATTTATCATGATGTATACTTTTTGTTGATTATACTCTTCTTATTGATAAAACTAGAGTGAGAGTTATTGAAAAACTTTAATTATAGAGGTCAACCTTAGATTCTAAAGTTTTTGGTTTTAGAAGATCTAAAACTTAATACCTTTGTTTCCCTCCTTTTTCCAAAAATCTCATATTTAATAAACGATTAGAATGGTGGATTTAAGGGATTTGGTGGAAGACGCTTGAAAGGGAGAAAGTTACCTTTACAACGAGGGAGCTCACATTGTTATTTCCAATCCTGATCCAATAGGAAGGACGTCATCGAAGGAGAGAAGTTGAACATCGATGAAGGAGATGAAGAACATTAGTGAGGGGGGAGGTTAAAGAAATGAGCGAACATCGGTGAGAATTGGCAAGCAAGGAACGACAGCGACAAAGGAAACGAAGCTATGTTGAGCGAATGAAAGAAATGAGCTGGATATTGGTTTAGATAAACTTATTTATGATGGATATACGATTAATTTGTGATGGAATTATGGAAGATTTGTGCTGAAAAATCTCTCACAAATTTGTGATGAATTTTCCATTGTAAATTCGTTGCAATTACTTCAAAAATTTTGTGATAGAAATTTCTGCCCCAAATCTATCGCAATTTGGTAGAAATTTTTTTTTGTCGCAAATCCCGCAGCAAATCACTGGTTTTCCTTTAGTGTAAGGCCTGCAACCATTAAGTTAACATTTTATTTAGTAATGTAGAAAGTATCTTAATTCTTGAGTAAAATTATCTCAATTAATCTCTTAGTTTAATGTAGTTTGATTTGATTTTTATTATATGTTTCTGATTATGACAATATTTCTTCAACTTAAGGAGTGAATGAGTTTTACTAGTTTTACTTAATGTTTGTGAGATTCTAATTTGACAGAAAAAAATAAGCTAGTTTGATGTTGAATCATATAAAAATACTTTTAGCTATCTATAACTTAGCATGTATTTCTTATTTATCCACTTAATTATCTTGTATGGTTGAGTGTTCTGGTGGTGATTATAGAATTTCATGTACATGTACTCTTATGTAGGGGAGATCTAATTAGTTTTTGCTTAAAGAATATTTCTTTCATATATATCATTTTATGTTCACATCGCAATGTCTTAGTTTATTTGACTTTACTTTTATTTAATTTGATTATCTTAGATTTTAAAGTTGGGTTAATATATTGATATTAAGCTTAAAAGTTGAATACTTACTCATTTTTGTTTTATACAAGGTCATGATTATTCACTTGGGAGGATTTATATTATAGACTTTTATTACTTTATTTTAAGTTTATTTATCCTAATCATCTATTAGTGCAAAACCTATTTAATTTGATATCATATGCAAGTATAAACCATAAAAATATGTATATGTTGTTAAACCTACGCAGTTGTCCCAAGGCTAACCAAGAGGAGGGTGAATTGATTATTTTAAAAATTATCTTGGAAATTATAGAAAACGGTTTTATATTTTTTGTGAGAATAATTTTTCAACCACAAAAAGTAAAATGCTGAAATAAAAATGAATACAAAGATTTATAGTGGTTCGGTCCAACAAGACCTACGTCCACTCCTTGAAGACTCACTTTTCAGGTATTACACTATTACCAAAATGACTCTCCTTTTGCCCCTACAATAAGGTGGAGAAGCCTTTATAATTTTTCTCTCTTCCAACAATCCCCGATGCGGCAGAGTACTGTTGTCCTTTCATAACATCCAAGTGTCAGCAGAGTACTGTCATCCTTTCACACCCTCCAAGTGTCTACATAGTACTGTCGTCCTTTCACACCCTCCAAGTATTGATAGAGTACCGTCATCCTTTCACACCTTCCAAGTGTTGTTAGAGTATCATCATCCTTTCACACCCTCTCAGTGTCGACAGAGTATCAAACCTACTTTAAAGAACTTCTCTTGAGCAACTAGAAAGAAGAAAGGAAGAGAAGTAACAAAAATACAAAAGAGATTCTTACCTTTGAGTAACATTGTGAACTCTTCACACTCCACTTGAAAGAACTCTCTCTCAAACACTCTTCCAAAATACTCTTTCACTTGCTCTATAAGAAATCACGAAGAACAGTCTCTTTACAATCAGTTTCTAAGGACCTTTTATATGAAAGACAAAAAAAATCATGCATAAAACTAAAAATTTAAAATTTGAGCGTACATGATCGTACAGTACGATCGACATTCATTCTGGATGAACGGTTCAAAATTGGCTCGTATGATCTTGTACGAAATATCTTCATACAAGCCTATCATACAATATGATATGCATATAATACTGTTCAAATAATTATTAAAAAATTCCTATGTGTGGATGAAAATATTCCCAACATTTTTGTACTCTATATGTCATCTTTATGAAATCTAGATCATCCCGGAAGAATAGTTCAAAAAATTAACATGTTTGTATGGACGAAAATGATCCCAACATTTTTGTACTCTGGACGTAGTTTGTACGAATTCCAGATCGTTCTGAATGAATAGTTCAAAAAATTAACATGTTCGTATGGATGAAAATAATCCCCATATTTTTGTACTCTAGACATCATCTTTATGACGCAAACTTCATACAATACGAACAATACTTAGAATTTTTTTTCCCGTCCATGCTTTGATTAAGTGCTTGCTAGAGGAAATAACCGAACAAATCATCCCATACAAATTTAATTGGTATAGTACGATTAGTTTAAAAAATTATAAATATTCTTACACTCCTCCAGTGTGTGTGCACGGTTACTCAATTACAATCACACTTTTTCAGACTCAATAAAAATGTAAAAATATAGACTCCATTTATAATGAACTCTAATATAATATGATTTGAAGTCTTCAACAGTCTGGAGTATGATTTCCCTAAAATGTTAGTACACACAAATAACAAAAGCAATATATCCAATATATGTTAGGAGAAACAATAAATAAAAATAATAATATTTAGAATCATAAAAAACATATATGATATGAAAACAAATTTATAAAAATTAAGTTGCAATAATCTCCTCCTTTTTTATGATGGGAAAATACTTATTATTTGATTTAACTTTTAAAATAAAAATTTCTCCTTACCTCTCCCTAAATGAATGAACATATAAATATAGGGATTCCCATGAAGATCAAAAAATAACTCTAAACCTTTTATTTTTTATTTTTTAAATAAGAGGCATGAACACAAAATGAAAGATAAAGACACGAACATAAATACAAGCAATTGTGTTGCTCCCCCTTTTGACATACCAAAAAAGATTGTAGAAAATGAAATGAAAGATGCCAAACGATAAACCAAAAGGATTGACCTGAAAAATTGTTTTAAAAATAATTGCAATAACAATATTAATTTCATAAAACTAAAAAGAAATATTCAAAATTTTAAATCAAAGAACAACCAAGATAAAAAAAGTTAATCAAGATTAAGATTCATGATAGACAAATTAAATAAAGATGATTATTACAAAAATGACGAAATGAAGATTAGTTAACTTCAATTTCAATATTGAATATAATGTGTGAATTAGAATGATTTGTATTAGAGATTAAATGATAGTGGAAAGAATAGTAATAAAAATTTTTTTCAATTGGCGACGTTATGCATCTTTTCAAATATTTGAGGCACACTTTGTGCATCCAATTTTATTTGGGATAATTTTGTGCCTCTTTTCACTTTACAAACCATTGTGCAATCTTTCGATTTTTGCACACATTATGCATTTCTTTTGATATACCCCTTTTCTTATTCTTTTTAAAATTAGTAACATTAAATCAAATTTATCTAATAACAAAAATATGAATATTGGAAAAGAAACAAAAAATAATAAGATATCAATATTATAATAATGATATTTTAGTTATGTTTGCCTAAAAGAACATGAGATTGATTTTCTTAACTAAATCTAGCTATAATTTAATTTAAATTTTTGAAAAATTAGATTTTGTAATGAAATTAATTTAGAGCACATTTTTAGATCAATTACAAAAGATTTTTCATATAGGCATACTAACATTTCAAACAATGAGAAACAAACACAAGTTCCCAAAACATGGCATTTTTATATTGATATAAAAAGATTAGTTAAATGCAATACATTGATATCAATCTAAAATAAAAACATAACATCATCACCTAAACATCACAACACCAAACAACTATAACAAAACATCACAACACCAAATAACTACCACAAACAAGAAATAGAAAAACATCATCACATCACTAACAAAAGACTAGTAAAAGCACTAACAAAGAAGTATATCTAAAACTCAGAGGGGCCCTGGTCTGGAGGTGGTGGCTAAATGAACACAGAAAAGTAGCTATTCATCATTATTGACCTGTTTATATATAAAAAAAATCAAAATCAAATCAAAAAAATCAAAATCCTTACCTACTCACTGCCAACCCACGTCGCTCCCCACGTCGAGCGGTCTGTCGCACGTCAAAGCCACGACCGACGTCGTTTCTCCCCACGTCGCGGCAGCTCGCACGAGTTGGCGTTGTTAAAAGGAGGTGAGAACGAGGCCTTCGGCCTCCACAGGCAATTCTCCCGAGCTCTCCCCTCTCGATTCTCTCTCGACCAAGCTCGCCACGCTCCCGCTCCTCTTCTCCGATCCCTCTCCGAGCCCTTCTTCTACCCCTTTGTGCTGTTCGACTTAGCTCACCCCGACGACTTTCCCTTCTATCGGATCGGAAGTCCTCCATCGAGCTCCCTCTGTTCCGCTCCCCTTAGCTCCGTTCGGTCCAGCCGACGCCTCCACACACACATAGAGAGAGAGAGAGAGAGAGAGAGAGAGAGAGAGAGAGAGAGAGAGAGAGAGAGAGAGAGAGAGAGAGAGAGAGAGAGAGAGAGAGAGAGAGAAAGAGGTAGATCTCCCTACCTCTTGTCCAAGCCGGCGTCTTCCCCGACCCGCTCCTCCGGCGACCCGCTCCCGACGACGTTCCCTATCTGTCAGATCGGAGGCTAGAACGGGAGCACGGTTACTGTGAGGGTAACTTCACCCCTCTCACGCCTTCTTCAGCCAAATCCCGTGAAGGGATTTTAATATTATATATATATATATATATATATATATATATATATATATATATATATATATATATATATATATATATATATATATATATATGATTTTAACTATAATTATATTAATTAATTAAAATTAATTATAATAGTTATTATTAATTAGTTGTATTTATAAAACTAATTATTATTAATTATTATTAATTAATTACTATTTATTAAAATTAATTAATAAGTTAGCATTAATTCTAATTTAATTAGAATTAATTATAACTTATCATTTTAATTAATTTTAATGAATTTTAATTAATTATTTTAATTAATTATAATTATTTATAAATAATTAATTAAGAATAATTAGTTAATTAATTTTGGTTAACTAATACTAATTATAATGTGGCTTGCTTCTCCCGCCTCGACATCCTCTTACCTTCCACCCCGACGACCGCCGGTCCACCGGCCCCGAAGGTATAACCCCTAAACTCAGGCTTCCTTCCTCGACGTGTACGACGGACCGGTAGACCACCTAAGCACGCCTTTGTTGAGCGTGGTAGGAGGAAATCCGGTCCGACGCCTACGACGAGGTGGACAGTCGCCTCCCTTCTCGCTCTCTTACCTCGTCATGCTTGTCGAGTCGGTGGTCTACCTATGCACGCCTTTATTGAGCGTGGTGGGAAGGGCAACTGGCGCGACACCTACGACAAGGTAAGCGAGCGACCCTCACCCTCCTATCTCGACATGCGTGTCAGACTGACAAACCACCTAAGCATGCCTTTAGTGAGCGTGGTAGGAGGAAAACTGGTTCGACGCACACAGCGAGGCCAGGCGAGCCTGGTGTACCCTTTTCTTTGCACGGCCGGAACAATTCATAAGTACCCCCGGGCGGGGGGATATCAACTGCTCTTCTTCTTGTAACAGGTACCGTCAAAGACCCCATGTACGCCTTTATTGCGCGTGGTGGGAAGAAAAATCACGGCCGTGGTGTCCTCGAAAGAGGGCACCTACCATGCACGCCTTTATTGTGCATGGTGGGAAGGCCCAATTTTCTCGTTGTTTTCCCCTAAACAGGGGAGACGCCGGGAGGCTGCCAAAATTTTGTGTGAAATGTTACTACACTTGGACCTATTTTGAACTCAAAAGAAAAAAAAATTGGATCAAATGAGAAAGAGCAGTGAACTTTTGGAACATGAACATGAACAGTAGATTTGTGGACCGTCGAACTTGATTGAACACGAGCAGAGGACCTGAACAAAACATAAATGATTTCTAAAGATCAAATCCAAATGAAATAAAATCATACCAGAACCAGAAACCAAATCAACTTGAGCATTAAAATGAACATACAAAGAACTCTAGAAGACTCTGAACAAGCACTCGAACATGTACTTGAACAAATGATATTGAACTTGCAAGATCTCAAAAAATTTTGAGTAATCATTTGAACATACATTCGGACTCAAATTCAAATTAACTAAGTATGGAATACACTACAAATCGAACAAGACTTGGACTGCAGGGGACCTATATTTGAACTTGATTGAACTCAAGCAAAACTCAAATTGAACAACAAGAAACTTAAACTTGCAAGACGAGTAAGGACATGGACTGAACATTTGAACTTGAAGATTTGGACTACATGGGACACTTGAATTTGTACTCTGAGCTCAAACTATATAACATCAAGTGGGGGTTATGAACTCAATGAACTCAAATCCAAAGGAAGCTGAAAAATAACCTTGCACACTGAGATCACGAAACTGATTCGAATTGGACATGGAAGGGTTCATACTTGAGTCAGATCCAACACCAATCAAACTACAACACCTCCTACGGATGCATTCGATGTAGCACACAACAAATGCAAATGCCCACAATCTACAATAGAAGGCTCATACGCATTCAACCTACGACCTGCAGCAAATACAATCATCCAACCACCTGAGATTGGTGAAAGGTGGTTTCAATGCAAAAGTAAGGGTTCTCCTACAAATACTACTAGGAGGTCGTAGCGGATACAACTGATCTCCAGCAAATGAATACTTGTGGATAACAATAATATGTATGTCGTATGTACAACGAACCACTGTGGACACAAGTACATCTCCTACGACGATCCCTACGAGGTCAAATGAACTATATTGGAAAACAACAGTAGTAAGTTGCAAAGTTCACATACAACTGTCGTATGTGCTAATATGATCTCAAATACAAATAAATGCTTGTTGATTGAGATGGAAATACTAGAGATTGGCAACCAAGGACCCATTCCTACCAACAAGTGCAAATACACAAAAAACCCACCCGAGATTGATGAAAGGGTGGATATGATGTAGAATAATGGGTTTTCTACAAACGTTTTCAGGAGGTCGTAATAGATGCAGCAGTCCCCTACAAATGTATACTTGTGAATAACAACAGTGTAGTAAGTACAATGAACCACTGTGGGCATAAGTACAGATATCACCTACGATAGTGGTGATCAAGATCTACAAGTACATTGAGTACAAGGGCAACTCGATGTACAAAAAGTACACTCCATGACAGAATCAAAAAAGAAGTTTAAACAAATTAGAACCAAACTTTTTGGTGTTCCAAAGTCTCTTTTTAGTTCTATACTTAAGAAGAAAATAGTTCTAGTGCCCACAAACACCGGAAATAGCAAGTCCACTACGTCGAAGAGCCTAAAAGGAGTTCTTTCCAAATCAGCAGTCTTTGACTCCAAAATCCAGAAAATCCATCCCCAGTGAATGAGAAAGGGGGAGTCAACATCAAAATCCAATGCCACCGGATCTGCAACATCTATGAAAGCAGATAGAAGGCGTCTACGATCTACAACGCAACGCCACCGGATCTGCAACATCTATGAAAGCAGACAGAAGGCGTCTATAATCTATAACGCAACGCCACCGGATCTGCAATATCTATGAAAGCAGATAGAAGGCGTTTATAATCTACAACGCAACGCCATCGGATCTGCAACATCTATGAAAGCAGATATAAGGCATCTATAATCTACAACGCAATGCCACCGGATCTGCAACATCTATGAAAACAGACAGAAGGCGTCTACGATCTACAACGCAACGCCACCGGATCTGCAACATCTATGAAAGCAGACAGAAGGCATCTATAATCTACAACGCAACGCCACCGGATCTGCAACATCTATGAAAGCAGACAGAAGGCGTCTATGATCTACAACGCAACGCCACCGGATCTGTAACATCTATGAAAGCAGACAGAAGGCGTCTATGATCTACAACGCAACGCCATCGGATCTGCAACATCTATGAAAGCAGACAGAATGCGTCTACAATCTACAATGCAATTCCACCAGATATGCAACATCTATGAAAGCAGACAGAAGACGTCCATAATCTACAATGCTACGCCACCGGATTTGCAACCTTTGTACAAGCAGACAGAAGGCGTCTACAAATGTGTCTAAATCAATATAAAAATCACCCGCATGGGCCCCGACGAGCGTGTTATTGGTATACACGTGACGCATAGGGATGCTGCGCAGGTCGATAAGTGAATTCTAGTTCAAACCCGATCCTTCTATACAGATTAATAGAAGTCGATAGGGTTCGAACCTTTAAACGAATACACGGCTGTTGCGACTAGTGTATTTGTTTCAATACATTCGTATTATGCATTCCAGGCCTACAATAAAAAAAATTCACTAAACAAAAGGCATGAAGCCTACGAAACCCGATCCTCCTAAATAGAGAAATAGGAGTAGACAGGGTTCGAGATATCAAATAAATATGCGGTCACGAAAGTTGACCAGAATATTTATCTTATATATTCATATTCGGCTTTCCAGGCCTTTCAACAAAGAAAATTCATGAATAAAAGGCACAAAGCCTACGAGGAACCCGATCCTCGATCAATAGCCCGGTCGAGTTGACAGGGTTCAATCAACTAAAGTGGAAATGACCCCAAATACCCAATGATGGCCGTGTTGAATGCAGATCTCAATCGGAGGGGTTCACAAAATATTTCAAAATGCCCTCAAACTTCTACAAAATTCAAATGTTTTTCAAGTGACCTCGAGGTCACCATGATGATGACCGTGTTGAATGCTAATCTCAACTGGAGGGGTTCACAAATACTTTTAAATGTCTCCCAAAAGTCCATTCAAAATCCAAGCTCTACCCAAAAATCCAAAACTCTACAAATCCCAAATTCCAAGATATTTAAAATTGAAATTTATCCATCAACTCTTAAAGCAAAATCCATCCACCCTCCGCAACCGTTTGCCGGGGTGGACAAATCAAAATCTACTTCAGCTCACAAAGAGCAAAATGCCTAGTCAAAAATATCACTAGGATCCATTCTCAAAATAATCTCCTACCAGTAAGGACGTGGTACGTGTCCTCTAACTGGCGGTTAGCCGCCAAATGGCACCGCAGGATAAACGGTTACGACGACCCGGGGCCCTCTGAACCGAGTGGTTTTGCCGCCAAATGGCACCACAATATATCGGTTATGGCCAGAGCCAATACGCTCCTTATTGGTATCAAATCCTTGAGATATGAATCAATAGGATATGATCGATAGGGCACAAAGCCCTCTGTTAGCTAAAGTGGATTCAAATTTGTCCCCTTAGACAAACATTCAACCCAGGTCTACAAGGCTCCCTTGGACGAAGCAACCCATGGCTGCTGACAAGGATCCTTCTGTCAGGTTGGGTCGACTACCTCCTTTGACTAAGTAGACCAAGGACCATGATGGCCCGGGACGACGGAACCATGGGATCTTGATCGGGCCCATCATCCATTCCCCCACCATCCGCTTTAAGTGTAGGATGGTGCAATTTTTATTTAAATATCAAATCTTCTGAACCAAATTTCAAATCCAAAAACCCAATTCCTCAATTCCCAATATCCAAACCCTTCAAATTCCAAACTTCCAATCCTCAATACCAAAACCCATGCTGCTACTATATGCCAGATAACACGTATACTCTACGTATTTGATCGATGACTAGCCTTAATCGAAAGTTCTCTCTCGTTATTGGGAGGGGTAATTAACTATAGGGGCTTGCGCCTATAGGAAACCAGAACTCAGATCATAAAGTCCTCGCAAAATGAGGGAGAAATCTCTGGGTAGTGTCTTATCTACAAACCCATCTGCCTTCCAAAATTTACCCCGGAACTTAGTCCGTTAAAACTCCCCTCGCTCAAATAAAAATAAATAGCGCGGAGGGGAGGCTGGGGCCAAATTTTTGGAGCCCACAATCATAACTACATTTGTGTTCACCAAGTCAAACTGACCTCGGATCCACCCCACATCCTCTTGGTTTCCCACATCCTACTGATTTAAATGAGTCTCAATTTAATCAAAATGTTGATCAAAGTGAGTCTCCAATTGATCAAATTGCTGGACCACTTCCTGAAATTAATTTTGGTCAGATCCTTATATAAATGCTGGATCTTTCCCTTCTCTCTCAGTGTCATCACTTGAACTCCAATCTCTCCCAAATAATGAACAAAAAGTTATTAACCTCATTTTTGTATGAGGTCATTGTGACCTCTCCTACACTTTATACCATAAGATTTCCTAGACCCTAGATTCATTCCAGACCTTAGATCTTAGGATCCTTCTAGTCTTTAGACCCTAAAATAAATTAGATCTTAGATCAATCCAAACTCAATATTTCTGTCACCTTGAAATCTAAGATATTGGCACCTGATTTGGAATCTATCAAGTATATGTTAATATGACATGTCTCTAGTGCCAACCCTCCAAATTTAAGCTCATTTGGAGGGCTCTAGCCCCAAAAACTAGGTTAATTTCTAAATGTTGCAAAACTTTCAAATATTTATGATCTATACCACTAGGCATATCACCCAGTAAAATTTGACCTTGGATCCCCCTCCAACCCCTTTAATCTTTTCCAGGCCTTTGATATTGACATGTTAAACATTAATCTACATTTTTTTGAACTCACCTTGACCTAGAATGGGCATGATGTCAAAATAACCAAAATGCCCTTTAAGGGTTTTTTTGGACTTTTGACCAAATTTAAATGTTATTCAATCTCACCAACCTTTGAAACCCCTTCCAATCAATTTCAAACATCATTTAGCACCTATCAAACCAAGTCATAGCCCTTGGGTCAACCTGGTTGACCAAGTCAACCATGGTGGACTAAGGTGCTCCCTTAGGGGCCAAATGCCCATTTCAAACCCAATGCCCTTTTTTTGGCATGAGACCCCTTCCATTGAGTTTATATAGTCAAGTTGAATTCAATGGAACCAATTCTTGGTCCTAGGTCAACTTGGTTGACCAAATCAACCAAGTTTTACCAAACATCCCATACACCCCCACCTCATCCAAACTCTTTGACCAAGGCCATCTCAACCCCATTTAGACCCATGGGGTGATCCCTTAGGCCTCCAAGAGACCCCTCTTAGAAACCCAAGCTTTGGGTTCACTTGGGTTGGCCATTGGCTTGACCCAAGTTCCCAAAGAGAAGTCCCCCTTGAGCCACTTTTCAATCCTAGCCAAATTGGATCCAACCCAAGATACCATTGGGTCTCACTTGTCCTAATGCATCTTCTCTAGCCAACCCAACCATTGAGTCAACTTAGGTCAAGAGTTAGGCTAACCCAAAGTGGCCAAAACCACTTGGGATTGAGCCAACTCCCACCCGAAGCTTAATTGAACCTAGCCAACACTTCCATTAGGTGGCTCTAGGTCCAACACACCTCCCCCAACTAGCCCAAGTCGTTGACTTGGGTCAACTTTTGGGCTAACCCAAAGTGGCCAAAACCACTTGAGATTGAGCCATCTCCCACCTTAGGCTAGTTCCAAACCAATTTCCACTTGCATTGGGTGCACCAGACCCAGACTCACTTCCCATATCAAACCCAGAGTCTGGTCTAACCTGGGTTGAGCCCAATTTATCCAAAATTGAGCAGGTTTAGGTCAACCTGAGCCATCTTCAACCCTAGGCCAATCCAAACTCAATTTCCACTTGCACTGGGTGCACCAGACTTAGACTCACTTCCCATATCAAACCCAGGGTCTGACACGATAGCGGTGTCGTCGAGGGTACCTATTTAAAAATGTAGTTTACTTCCCCCCCCCCCCCCCCCCACTCTGAGGTACTTATGAGAAACCCTACATCGTCATAGGCGTCGCACTAGGGTTCCATCCCACCACACACAATAAAGGCATGTGTAAGCAATTTTCTAGTGCACAACGAACTTTGAAATAGGACTTTCAGGTGATTACCCACCTCATCGTAGGCGCCGCACCGGGATCCCATCCCACCACGCCTAATAAAGGCGTGTATGGGCAGTTTTTCCGGTGCGCCGTGAACTTCAAAAATGGGCTCTCAAGGTTTTGAGTTTAAGAATTTTATACCTTTGCAATGTTGGTGGAGACGACTAGGAAAAATGCACAAATACAAAACTTTTTTTTTTTTTTGCTAAACTCTCTATTATAGAAAGAGAGTAGAAAGTTACTAGCTTGCTTGGGCGAGGAAGAGGTGGTTGAGGTCTCCTCTTACTATGTGAAGGTTAACTTTCTTTATTAGCACAAAGACATTTTCTATTCCACTTTCTGAAACCAAGTCTCTACCATCAGCATTAAGCCTTTCAATAACCATCTCCACCCTATCTGGCATCTTTATAGTGGTTTGAATTTGTTCCTCTTGAAGCTTAGCCTCAGTTGCTTCAAGTGCAGCCCTCAATTGTTTCAATTCAGATTGTGATGCAACAGACTTAACTTCAAATAGAGGCTTCACTCTTTCTATTTCATCATCTTTCACAGAAGATTGGAGTTCTTTCACCATTTCCTCAAGTGTATTAATTCAAACTCTAGATTCTTTCAAATTGGATGTTGCAGAGCTTAGGTGTCCTTGTAAACCATTTCCTCATTAATTTGAACTTTAAGGTTCTCAACAGTGGAGAGGAAAGTCTTCATATCTTCTTTTAAGGATACTTATTCAGTTTATTCACTCTCGAAATCCTCCACATGGGATGTTTTAGATTTATCTAGCTGCTGCTTAAGCCTTTGAATCTCATTCATGGAAGACCCAAGAGCTACATAGTCATTTGAATGCTCTTCCTAGAGGGCTTCAAGCTCAGATTGCCATACCTTATCACCCTCTTGAGTAATTTGGCGAAGCTGTTGAACACGATCATCCTCAATAGCAGAAAACTCCACAAGCTTGCATTCTATCTCCTTAAGCTTCTCTTCCATGGTTTTGAGCTGTTTCTTGGCCTTCTGCTGATCCATTTCTAGCTTTAGACGGATGCATCTGATATTGCCTATGATCTATGTGATAAGGCAATGTGATACGTTTCTGGACTTATGAATAAGCCGGCTCACTTATAGGTGTTGTCTGCTCCACCTCGGTGTACGGATGGCCGATCACTGTTTGATTTATGCAAGTTCATCTGTGCCGTTGGGCTATAACCAACTCTCTGTTATATACTGTAGCACCTGAACTTATGATGATGAACAAAATGCAATATTGAAGCTCTGCTTTCTTCTTCTTCTTCATTTTTGCTTTTCTGATTTAACTGTTTATGCAGGTTCTGGATTCCGGCTTCTTCACTATGAAGGTTTCTTCCTTGCACATTACAAAGCTCCTCTATCTGTTCTTTGGTAGCTTGTAGTGCTACTACATTGTGGCAAGAGATGTGAGTGCCAGTTTGTTGGAGTGTGTCAAATAAGTAAGGCAAGATGTCTCTGCCATAGTCGGTGTCATCTGAGATAGGAATGGCATGTAGCCAACCAAAAGCTTGTATGAATTTTTATGAAGAAGAGCTTTGACATGGAATAATAACTTCTTCATGGACCTCTTGGTGGCGGGAACCTTGCTGGTAACCATCGTATGTTTTGATCCCTTCGCCTCAGAGCATAGGGCCTGCATAACTGTTGTTTCCTTATCCATATTTGACTGCCATGGCATGCTTTGCTACCTTGTCATGAACCTTGCATAGTTCTATTGAAGAAACATCCACATAAATGGATTGTTGGATCTTGGATCGATTGTGAGGCTAGATTGCTTCCGTTGGATCGTGAGAATGGTGTTAGGTTGATTTAGGGTAGGTTTTGGCTGCTGGGTGCAGACTTTCTGTGGCAATGGGAAGCTTACGGGCTATGAAGGAGGATCAGAGGGAGATTTCAGGAGTTTGGGTCAGGAAAAGCTTTAGATTCAGGAGGTATAAGCTGTTGTGAGGGAGGCGGGAGGATTGAACCGTGGGAAGTGGGATCTGCCTTTGAGCATGATATCTGAAGTTAGGAGCTGCTTTAGATTTTTGGAGTTGCTTGCGCAGGCAGCAGAATCAATGGAAATAACATTGAGGCCTCCTATTCAAACAGGGTGAGCTGCAGGATATCCAGGAAGTGATCGCAAAGCACAGCATTCAGCTGGATTTACGGGATTTGATCACGGATTTGAGGTAGAAGCATTCGAGATAACACCAGTTTGCATTAAACTCTGATTTGATCCTTCATTTGACTTTTCATTTCGGCCAAATAGATATTTGATTTTAATAATGAGAGACTATTGTTGGTATCCTCATTAATTTGAGATGGCAGCAATGCACTGATCACCCAAAGTTGTCCCGTTTTGAGTGCAATCTCTCAATTTATGTGTAATTGTCTTGTTTAACGTGTCAATTTCATCGAATATTAAAATTAGATGAAATGATAGTGCATTTAGGGTATTGCCAATGTTCTAGTTGCAACGACGTAGTCTGTTTTGAGATAGGACGTCGTTTGGGCGACGCCGAGGCATACTTATCTCGAAATGCGTGTTGTTGCTTTGGAACTGTCTTGATTTGCGAATTGAACTCAATTGAATAAATTGATAGTGTATTTAGAGTGTTGATGGTGTTCCGGATGCACTGGCGAAGTCCGTTCATTGATCGGATATCATTTGAATGACACCGAGGCCTAGTTTTCTAAAAATAGGCGCGCTTTGCCTCTATGTTCGTATCGATCCCCTCGCATGCCCCTCGATTTGTTAAATTGAATGTCATCATTAGGTATTCTAAGATATTTGGGATGTTCCAATCGCAAAGACATAGTCCATTTTGCGTTAGGACTTCATTTGGGCAACCTCGAGGCCTCTTTCCTCGGTATGCGTGTTTGCCTCAAGATTCGTGCCACCACCCAGATGATCCAAATTGATTGTAGAAAATATAGTTCTTAAGTATTTGCGTTATTCCAATCTTAATGGAGAAATCCGTTTCGCGAACGGACATCATTTGGACAGCGACGAGGCCAATTTTCATCAAAAATTTGTGCTATTGTCTCGGTATCCATACCAACAATATGGATGCTTTAAATTGAATAGACAAAAAAAATATAATTTTCAATGGTTGACAATGTTTCGAACACAACGACAAAGTCTGTTTGACGATTCAACATCGTTTGATCAGCCTCATGCTTTAATTTTGGGTGTCGGTCATCCCTTTTGACCGATCTCATTCGATTTAATTAGGAGGGGCCTCGACCCAGCAGAATTCAGTGTCCTGATCGTAACGATACCATTCGTTTGGCATTCGGATGTCATTTGACCCATTAAGTGATGTGTTTTGTCAATGCATGCATTGTCTAAATCATCGTTTTCGCCTATTTTTGCATGATTTTATGTGTAGGGGTCAACATTTATCTATTTTTAATTTTAACATTTTTAGTAGTCCTCTTAACCTTCTAAATAAGGGACTTTGATGCATTTGTGGGACTTGTTTCCATTTTTACTATTCATGGAGTGACTTGATGTTCATCTGCTTTGTATGTTCAACTGATTTCTCACTATTGCTCTCTTACTGTATCTAGTCAAATTGATCAATAAGGTCAGATATTTCCTACAGACAAATTTGAATTCAACAAAATCATAACTAAAACTAAAAAAGAGTTAAAAACCAGCTCAGGATGGGCGAGAGCAGGAGGTCGGGCCTTGCATGCGAGATGAAGGATTGGACGCAGTCGGCGCGGCTTGGCTTGCTCGAATGAGGCTTGAGGGTCTTCGACTGAAGCCGAGATGGAGATCAAGAGAGATGTCGCCTGGAGGAGGGTAAGTCCTGAAGTCTCTTTTTTCTTTTCGTTCGATTTCTGCATGCATGTGTTGTCCGAATGGGGGGAAGAGTTGTTTTTGTGTCATGAATGGGGGCGGTTGTTCAAGGTCGTGGGATTGTGGGAGAGAATGTGGGTCGGCTGTGTGGTTTCAGTTAGAGACACGGGTTAATGGCTTGGTCCGAACGGAGGTGTCGGGTTTGGCCGACAGTTATAGGTCAACACCCACTAGAACAATAAGCTACCCAAGAAAACGATAGAACACCAATCCACATGAGAGAACTGCCTCATCTGTTATTCTATTTGATTTAATAGTTATGGTGAAAGTCCAACCATGGCAAGTACAACGTCATTATCTGTACAAAGAAACAGATAATATATTTAACACAAAGAAACTAAAAGTTTAACGGGCCTTATATCTAATGGCAAATTAGTTTACTAATTTCAACCATTAGAGAAAGTTTTGGCTTAATCTAATCCACTAATTAAAACAATTAAGGAAAAGTATTGGTTGCAAGTTGACATTCACATTTCTGCTTTCCAACAAGATATCATATGGATCATTAAAGTTGCAGGAGTGGGGGAAGCACCACTTTCTCCTGTTATTATTGGATCTCCACCTAAAGGGGATTCGAGGCAAAAAGTTAAATGAAAGCAAATTATTACTGGTTTCTTTGAAAATAATGAGCACCAGTTGGTGCAGCAGTCTTCATGTCTTTAACTTCACTCTTACTCAAAAACCACTAAATACTTGTCAAAAACTATACACAGCCCATTCCTCACCCTATATGTACTCTCATTGTCAATTTTCATTAGTTCTTTGAGGAAAGGGCGTGCAATAACAATTAAATGAAGATACCTAAGGGAAAGCTTCCACTCTCCATAATGGCGATCGTTATATGCACTGTGGTATTTGCAGGTTTAATTTTCACAGAGGATCTCTGGGCTATGACTGGCAGGTCAATTTTTAAGCACAAATCCTGTTCTAAGAAGGAAACAGTGACAAATTCTAGTAAGAATACGACAGGTAAAAACTACTTGTGTATGGTTTGCATGGCTGAATATCTGAGATAAGTATTTGATATATTTACTGGTAATCATCAGAAGTGAGGGAGAAGCAAAAGGTCACCTCATTTGACGATGATTTCATTGACGAAGATGAGAGTTATTTGAATTCTCATCAAAGTTGCAGCATAGAGAACGGGAAATGGGTTTTTAATACCTCAGCAGAACTATTTTATACTGATGAGAGCTGCCCATATTTGGATAAGCAAATAGCATGCTTAAGAAACGGAAGGCCTGACAGTGACTACTTGTACTGGGAGTGGCATCTTGATGACTGCATATTGCCAAGGTTTGTGTAATTTTACTCTTTTTCACTCAGTAACTGAAGGAAAGAAGTTAATGATGTTTGGATTTTTTTTCAGGTTTAACGCTACAGCTCTCCTTGAGAAACTCAGAGGAAAGAGATTAATGTTTACTGGAGACTCATTGCAAAGAGAACAATGGCAGTCCCTTGTCTGCATGGTAGAGTCTCATATACCGTCAGATAAGAAGTCGATGAAGCGTAGTCCATCTCTATCTGTGTTTAAGATTGAGGTAATATGCCAGGCATATAACGGGTGAGCTAATGTGTTTGTTTAGGCTTCGTTTGGGATGGCTTTCCTACTGCTTCTTAAAACAGTTTTTTAGTATTAAATAATTATTTGTCGTACTAGAAATATGCTTAAGAAACAGTAAGCTGTCCCAAATGAAGTCTTAGTCTTAGAAGTTTAGAAATTGTTAGCGGTTATTAATTCCCTATTAAGGTGCTTAAGGAGTCATTAGAAGTTTATAAATAAGCTTCCATTTTGAGAGATTAGAGCATCAGTAAAAAGTAAGAAACAAATGGAGCTTTGGTTCTCGCCCACTTTTCCCTCAAATTATTTGGAGTTGCGAGCATCTTCAATTTCAAATGGAGCAAACTACAATTACCTGCTTATCGATAGATTGTTAAATTCTTCTTTGCAGTTTGTGTTTAGATCCGTTGCGTGATAATACTAACACAAACCATTCAAAGATTGAATTTTGTCTGCAACTGATCACATGGCTTTCAGGATTACAATGCTACGATCGAGTTCTACTGGGCACCTTACCTCATCGAATCCAATTCTGACGATCCTATCATCCCAGACACAAAAAAGAGAATATTAAGGGTGGATTCAATCGCCAAACATGCACGGCATTGGGTTGGGGTGGACATCTTAATCTTCAATAGTTATGTTTGGTGGACCAGTGACCCCAAAATGAAGTCTCTGTAAGTTCTAACTTCAACATTAACAGATTACACAGTCATTTACCTTATTTTGATATTTTCATGAAGTTTTTTCTAGGTGGGGATCATTTTCCAATGGCGAAGAAGGGTATGAAGAGCTGGATTCTATTATTGCTTTCACAATGGCACTTAGGACATGGGCCAATTGGATAGATTCCAATGTGAACAGGAGCAGCACAAGGGTCCTTTTCTCCACAGCTTCCCCCACACATATGAGGTATCTCTTCCATTTTCTTTCTGTCCATTCTTATGAGGTACAAGACCAATCAAATATGTAGTTCTTAACATACAGGAGCGCAGATTGGAAGAAAGAGAAACCTACTCGATGTTCTAACGAGACAAAGCCTGTAATAGAAAGAGGATACTGGGGAACTGGCTCTAATAAAAGGATGATGGAGGTGGTTTCAAGTATAGTTGGGAGGATGAAGTTCCCTGTTACCTTTGTCAATATAACACAGCTCTCGGATTACAGGAAAGATGGCCATGTATCACTTTATACCGGAGAACTCTCAGACAAGGAGAAGGACGATCCATATACGTATGCAGATTGTATCCATTGGTGCTTGCCTGGAGTCCCTGACACATGGAACCAAATATTGTATTCATATCTGTAAGGTGAAGCAAGTATCAGTGCCGTAGCTTGGTTTGATTCAAATTCAAGGAAGATTTTTTGTATCAAATTCGAAAGCCAAAATTTTTTTTGTATTCATGTATAAGTTATCTATTTATTGAACAATAAATCTGGAAAAATGAAGCACATGTTCCACCTTGAAAAAGAGGAAGATCTGGTATTCATAGTGCTTCATTAGGCTGGCTCGCCAGCCATGAATGACTGAGGGGTGATTAATGAACAACTAGAGCAGCTCAGCCTGAGGGGTCCAGGTTGTTAAGCCATTATTAAATCCATTGAATGACCTTGGCAGAGTTGAAAGCAAAGCTTGGACCACCAATCACCCTTGGAGAGCCTGCAGAAGCACATTTGATTTTTGATCTTGAAAATTATGGAAAACGTATATGAAATGAAGAAACGAAAGTACTGACTATTTCTCGTGGCAATAATAGCCTACTAAAGAACATTAGGTATAAATATGCCACTTCAGTTGTTGTTCTTTATGGGATAGAAGAGGTCAGTATATTTCATAATTTTGTCAGACACCTGAGCATTAATAAAATAATGTGAAGGATTCCAAATCGTTGCAACTACAGTATGGGATGCTATGGCACTTTGATCATTTTACAAGAGGGAGTTTGGCTTCTTTCTCCCTAACCACTAGGAGCACAAATTGTAGCTAAAGGCTCCGTTGGGGATGGCTTGTTTTTACTGATTCTTAAAACAATTATTCCGTACAAAAACTAAATTTTGGATGGTAAACTAGGCTTATATCCAATTGCCACTATTGGACCACCATTACTAAACCACCACCATTACTAAATCATCACCATCACACCATCATATTTCAAACATTGACATCCTAACATCATAATTAGACCATTAGCATCAGATCATTACATCTAAGCATCACCATCAGATGGCCTTAAACCAGCAGTTGCCAATAAATTATTGCCCTCTGATAACTAACTATAGTTACATGGCTGAGTACTCTTATCACCATTCTCTAATCACCATCATCAAGCTATAATCCTCGAACTACCGTCCCCTAACTATAGTCCTTTACCCATTGTCATCTAAATATGGTCATATGTGTTAGCACATATCAAATGAAAGCTCACTTATATAAGCAAGCCGGCTTATCAGTTCACTGCTCCACTTCCCTTGCTAAGGCGATCATCATTGCAAGTGGTGATACCGAAAAAGCTGTTATCACAGCCTGCAACTATTGACTTTCCTAACTAACTTTGATTCTTCTTCTTCACAGCTTATATATCATTGTATCAAGCATTAGGAATGTTATGGGAATATGAAGAAACCTTCAACTCTAAACTTCTCTACATTTCTCTGTTCTTAACTCTTGTTTTGCAGGTTATTTCATGGTATCAGAGCAAACCAAGCGTTGATATCTCCATAGCTTCCTCTTATGGCTGAGAGTCAAATTTCAACTTCTGCAGCTTCCTCCGCTCAAGCAGTATCCGAAACTGCAGCTGCAACAGTGGCAGCGGATTTCATCTTCCCCGCTCCCCTGAAGTTCATCATCTCCAACATAAAGCGTATAGTTAATATCCAGCTCAGCAATAATAATCACGCGATCTGGAGGCTTCAGGTTCTAAAAAATTTCTCTGCGAATGGCTTCGAGGGATTTCTCACTGGCTCTCATGTATGCCCATCGAAACACATTTCCAACTCCACCGGAGACATCACTCTCAATCCCAGCTATCAACTATGGCAACTGACTGATCAAAATCTTGTTGCGGCATTGTTTTCCACCATCTCTCTGAGCATCCTACCATACGTTCAGACTCTTTAAACATCTCACGAGATATGGGATACATTGGACAAGCGACTTCAGCCTACCAATCGATCAAGGGTTATACAACTCAAAAACGAGTTGTATAGAATCGATATGAAAGATCTCACCATAAATCAGTACTTAGCTAATGTGAAAACTCTGGTTGATAATATCTCCGCAGCTGGGTCATCCGTGGATCTTGAGGAGATTATTTTACACATCTTAAATGGCCTGCTATCCGCCTATAATGGGTTCAAGACTGCCATTCGCACCAGGACTTCAGCCATTCCTTTAGACGAGTTGTATTCTTTGCTAACTAGCGAAGAAATCAACATAATGAATGATCGTTCTAAAGATGCTATTATTCCATCTGATTCTATAGCTCTCACTGCTTTCAAAGGAAACACAAGCAAATCTGCCCAAACTGATACTGTTAAATCAAATCGTGGTCTCTTCTCCACAACCAGAGCTCCGACACCCAGATTTTATAACTCTGCTCGTCCACCGATAAATCTCTCAGCACCACGTATAATCTGTCAAATATGCAATAAATCTGGTCACTCCGCAGTAAGTTGTTGGAATAGAGCAAATTTACAATATTCCGCTCCACCACCTGCTGCTCCAAGGAGCTATTTTTCACAACAACAGAACAACCCTCCTATTGAATGGTATTTGGACTCCGGAGCATCGTCGCATCTCACCTCCGATCCTCTTTAGCTGCAAAACTCTCAACCTTATACCGGCAGTGACAGCATCTCAATTGCCAACGGTTCTTCTCTTCCAATACAGTCTACTGGGCAAGGTCTTCTTCTGATGCCAAACTCTCCACGTAAGCTTCTGTTATACAATCTCTTACATGTTCCCTCTCTAACACATAATCTACTCTTAATTCATAAGCTTACCACTGATAATGATTGTTCCATTTGCTTTGATTCTCATGGATTCATTATAAAGGACAATCAGACTACTCAACCAATCCTTAGAGGTCAGAGCCTATATGGTCTCTACGTTCTTCCCTCCTCATCAAAAATCGCTCTACATACTTCGCAGCACACCACTTCCACCTGGCACTCTCTGCTGGGACATCCTCATCTTCAACTTCTTCAACATCTAGCTAGACAAAATACTACTATTTGTATTTCAAGTTCTTCTACGTTTACGTGTGAATCATGTAATGTGGCCAAAAGCCACAAACTATCTTTCAATTCTAATGAAAAGAAATCTTCTTCCTTATTTACTCTTGTACATTCGGATGTATGGGGTCCTGAACCCACTTCTTCTTTAAATGGATTTAATTACTATGTTCTCTTCTTTGATGATTATTCTTGATTCTCGTGGCTCTATCCTATACACCATAAAGCCGAAGTCTTCAGCAAATTTCAGCACTTCATACAACTCATTAAAAATCAATTCAATGCAACAGTAAAAAATCTACGATCTGATGGTGATGGTGAATACCAATCATCTAATTTTAAAGCTTTTTTAGCACAACATGGTATTCAACATCAAATGAGTTGTCCTTACACTCCCGGGCAAAATGGACTAGCCGAGAGAAAACATCGTCATCTTATTGAAACTACTCGTACTCTCCTTCATGCTGCTCACCTACCCCTTAAATTCTGGATGGAAGCCCTTCTAACTGCGAACTATCTTATAAATCGACTCCCATCTAAAGCTCTCCAACTAAATAATCCTTATTACCTTCTTCATCAACATCAACCCTCCTATGCTCATCTCAAAACTTTTGGCTTCCTTTGTTACCCTTGGCTTAGACCACTCTATCACAACAAACTTCAACCAAGATCATCCCCTTGTATCTTCGTCGACTACTCCTCATCTCATAAGGGATATAGATGTCTAAATCTTCAAACCAAAAAAATACACATCTCTAGACATGTTGTCTTCTATGAGGATAACTTTCCATATAACAATCTTCTACCTTCACCTCTCTCCACACCAAATTACTCTAATACTTCACCACTCACTCTAATTCCTGTCTCCACCATATCTGCTCCTATTAAGTCACCCTTACCTCCATCAAATACCCCTCCCTATACATCTCCTTACAGCACACACAATAATAGTTCTCAACAGACTATCTCAACTTCCAATACTAATTCTCCTCCCACCTCTTCATCTACCTCACATCATCCAACTGCCATACAACCACCCTTACATCCAATGCTTACCAGCTATAAAACTGGTAACCTCAAGCCCAAACAACAACTTGATCTCCTTGCCATACATACGATTCCCTCCACTCCAACATGCTTCACTCAAGCAATCAAATCCAACTCATGGAGAAAGGCTATGTCGTAACAATTCACTGCTCTTTAAAAACAGGGCACTTGGTTCCTTGTTTTACCACCCCCCAACAGAACTGTGCTTGGCTGCCATTGGACTTTTCAAACCAAACTCAAACCAAATGGTACACTAGACAGACACAAAGCCAGACTTGTTGCACAGGGCTTCAATCAAGAGTTTGGCGTAGACTATACCGAGACTTTTAGTCCAGTTGCCAAAATGCCCACCATAAGAATCATGCTTACTATGGCTCTACATCGGAACTGGCCAGTTCTCCAACTTGATGTATCCAATGCATTTTTACATGGATCATTATAAGAAGAGGTGTATATGAGACAACCGCAAGGCTTCATAGATCCAAATCATCCAACCCATTGTTGACCTCATTTTTTGTATGAGGTCACTCTTAACTCCTCCCTGAGTCCTATATCCTAGGATTTTCCTAATTTCTAGCCCTTAGGCTCAATCCAAATCTTAACTCAATCCAAACCCATAACTCTTAGGCTAAAGACTTAGGTCCTAAAGCCCTTTCTATGTGATTTTTCCTTCACCTTGAAACCCAATCTTTTGGCATTTGATTCAGGGTCTGTCAATTTTACATTGATGTGACATGTCTCTAGTGTCAAACCTCAAAATTTGAATCCAATTGGAGAACTCTAACCCCATAAACTTAATCAAACTCCAAATGTTACAAAACCTTCAAATATTTACAATCAATGCCATTTGGCCTTTCACCTAGTGGAATTTGACTTTGGAGCCCCCTCCAAATCTTTTGATCACTCCTAATATCTTGATATTGACTTGTTAAGCAATGATCTACATCTTTTTAGATTCAAATTGACCCAGAATTGACTTGAGACCAAAATGACCAAAATGCCCTTAAATGGGGATTTTTGGACTTTTGGCCTAAATTCAACTTGATTTGAATTATCAACCTTTGAAATCTCCTTCAAATGTCATTCCAATGAATCCTAAATGACTTTAGGAACACATTGAACCCAAACTTACTCTTTGGTTTGACCTGGTTGACCAAGTCAACCATGGTTGACTAAATCAACCCTTTAACTCAACACTTGTCAATTTTAACCATTTTAGTGATTTTGAATCAATTCAACCCATCAAAATTGGTCAATTATACACCCTTGACTTCAAATTCCTTGGCATGATGTCTTGTAGCACTCTTGACCTCCCTCATGCACATCCTAGTCACCATTGACTAGTCAACAAGTCAATGGATAAAAAATAACCCTTGAAATGAGACCATAGCTTGGCCACCTCATCATCCCATAAAGCAAACCCTTTCTCCAAGCCAAAATGTCCTTTTTGACTGATGGGAATAGACTTTTTCCCTCCCTAATTGATCGTTAAACAAGCTCTATTAACCAAGCCAAGCATTGGTTCATCCAAATGAGGCAAAAGGTGTGGTCCCTCTTCACATGGACCAAGAGATGTCACTCTCAACCACCAATCCTATTCCATAGCTTTGGGCAGAATAGGGGACACTTGGCACTCATCCAAAACCTCCCCAAATCAAATCTCAATAATCCAATCCAAAAGCCAAAGGTAAAGTGGGTGAAAACTTGACCTAAAGGGGGTCTCTTGATCATTCCCTCTCATATGATCAAAATCTCCAAACTCCAGCAGCCCCCAACCATCTAAGAGCTCCTCCTAAACTCTCCAGCACATTTCAAGTCCTTCCCAAGCTTTTTTTCAACCATTTCCAAGCCTCAAATCACTATTTTAGTGAGGAGAGAGCATTCTAGAGAGAGAAAGAGGAGTTTCAACTATGACTTTCGATCCAGCAAGATCCGGCTTTTGGAGTCTTCCGAAAAGTTATAGAGGATTGCTGAAGCTTTCCAACAAGCCAAAAATCTCAAAAATCCGACGGTGGGATCGTAAGTTATGCTCATTTTAAGTTTAAATTTCAATTTGAAACTGTAGCGATTTTACAATGAATGGAGCCTCCAAAATCTAGGCATTGTAAGATCATATTGCCCTCTAGCTACAGTTCAAATTTCGTGCAATTTCGTCAAGTATTTTGAAAGATATGAGCGTTTAAAGATTTCTATTCAAAATGAACTAGAGAAGATCTGGACCGTCCGATCGAAAATCAGATGGCTCAGATCTGGGTATACCGCCCGGCTTCCTCCAGGTTTGAACGTGGGTCATCCCACGGTCTGGGATGGTGACGTGGCGTCACGCCACACCGCCACGTCACCGTCAGCTGATTTGACCCAAATCTTAATAAAAAATACTTTAAATGCTCTAAATCTTCCAAAATTCACAGAAAATCGAATTTTCCACTTAATAGGGCGTTCTTGGGCTCGTTGGAAATATATTTTAATGTAATATTTATTAAAATTAAAATTATATTGATTTGATTTCTGTATTGTGAGATATTTGAGTTTATTTGAATTTCATTAATTGCAATTTTCTCACAATCCAGTGATCAAATGAGGCCCAAATTTTGGTGGATGATTATTGAGTATCTTAGGCATGTTCAACAATTTTTCTAGGTTCATATGCTCAATAGATTTTTGTGATATGAATTTTTAAGGTAAATGGTCTATTTTGGATCCTAAATTTTGAAAATTCATAACTCCTTAGACTTTTAGTATTTTTTTGTGATATTTCTGTGGTATGATTGAATCTATGTCAGGGTTAGACACACCAAGTTTCATACCTATTTGAATAGTAGAGACACCTATGAAAAATAATTAAGGAAATGTCTAGAAAACTTAGAAAATTCATAGGTGATTGTATACAGACCCAATAGGGGTGAAACTTAAACATAGTAAACGTAGTGACATCAGATACCTTAGGTTTAAATTTTACTCAATTTGGAGGTCATTAGGTTAGAAAATCGAGCATGTCAAATTTCAGCCTCTTTAAGGACTTAAAAAATTCAATAAATTATCATAAATTTATATTAATTCCAAAAAATATCCATAATACCTATAATTAACCATATTTCAACTCTTAATCATTGAAAATTAAAATTCATTTAATTTGACATTAAAATCTACTTTAATTTAATTTTAATCAAAATTAATGTTTAATCAATTTTAATTAATTAAAAATTATTAAAAATCCCAAAAAATCTTTAAACACTTGCTGATCTCTCCTTAGATCATTTTTTATCTTTGGAGTTGATTTCAAGAAGTTTAAGACTCATTCGGGTTCAAATCATTAAAATGGCCCTTAATTGAAACAATTTAATAATTTCAATAAATATTCAAACTTCCAAAATTCATAACTAATTGAAGAAAATTCAAAACCAATCAAACTCAGTGGCTAATGACTCTAATTAAAATCTAGTATCTTCCAAAAATTTCAAACCCCCAAAATATGGTCAAAGTCAAAAAGTCAAAATTTTGGTCAACTCTAGGTCAAAATCGTGTCAAAACTTCCAAAAAATCATAACCTTTGATAGAAAACTCCAAATGGAATGTACCACCTGTCTAACAACTCATAATAAGGTCTAGTATTTGTTAAAAATCTGAAAACTTCAAATTTCTTTCTAATTCTAAAAGTCAATTTTCACCTCTTAGTTAACACATCCGGATAATCTCTTAAAACCCATTAACCCTTTCAATTCCAGAATTTTCTTAATAGGTTAATAAAATTCTCAACTAATCCATTAAAATCAGTAACTAACTCCCCTTAATATCAATTCACTCCTTTAATTCTAACAAATCTAAAGTAACTTAATCAACCCCGATTACTACTGGGTAACCCAGGCCTACGAGGCTATTAGCTTAGCCCCAAGGAAGGTGAAATAAACTTCACGGCCTCGGTGTGAAACAAATGTGGTAATCAATCAAATTTTAAAATATATTTAATTAAAAAAAATCTTGATCTATTAATACTTAAACCTTAATTTAAATCCCCTTTTTAAGCCTTAAAAAACCCAGAATTTTAGACAACTTTAACTAATCACCCATTTTATGATCTACCCCTGCCACACGACCTTCTACACACACTTTAGATGATGTGCTAGGACAACCAACTCTAGATTTAGGTTAGGCCGGTGTTTACTTTACTGCTGTGTGCCGGATTTTTTGTAGTTTTCACTGCATGTTGTGGATGAAATTGCTTTGCTGTGTCTGCTTACTTTTCTGCACTCTGTGGATGGTTGATGTGTTTGGAGACTAGGTTACCCTTAGGTTAGGAGCGATCTGAATGTTCACACAGTTTTCTGCAGGTGGCCACGCTCATGCAGGGCAATAAAAGGGAGCTAAATCAATAAAAAAACATCAATTGTTATAAATGTTTGCACATGTGTTTCAGCTGCTAAAGCCCCCAAATAAAAGGAGCGTGGCCAGTATGTTTACTTTTTTTTCTGCACATATATAATTGCTTGGGAATAACTTTTTATATATATATTAACTGCTTAGGATAACCTTGCAGGAGAGTCTAGATTTTATTTTCAAATAAATATAATTTGTATAATTATCAAGTGTTGTGAAAGTTAGTTTTGAGTTGGGATACATAGGTCCAAAGCTTGGATTCCAAAGAGGAAAGGATGCCCTTTTGGGAAGTATTCCTTTTTCCATTTGGAAATCCAAATTTGGATCACACTTTTTCTATACCTAAAGAGGAAAGAGTGGCCTTCCCCTTAAAAGGGAAGTGCCCTCTTATCCATTTGGGTAGTTCACCACGAAGAATCCAAGGAGTTTGAAGAAAAGGAGTCCAAAGAGGAGCAAGATTGAAGATTTAAATATTGAGAGTATCCCACTCAAAACTACTTGCGTCATTACTAGGTTTAGAATTCGGGTTGTTGTTAGTGGTGCTCGGCCACTTTACTTTCTGTAAAATTCTGGTTTGTAATAAGCAAGACAACTTTGCCTATGGACATTTATTGATTAATTAATATTTGATGTGATGAAATGATTGCCTCTAGGATTGTCTGCTTTTCTTAATTTTTTGGCGTTTGTGTGCCGCTTTTATTTTTGCCTGGACTCGTGAGGGTGTGAAAAAATTTTATATTCATAACCTTAAAGTTTAAAATTTTAATGAGTCTAAGTAACATAGAAAGATAACGAATCTATGAAATTAGCCGGGGATCGACCCCGGGGTCGCATGCATATTTCTGCATTTCTTTCCTTGCTTTAGACCCTTCCCCGCCTCCGGGTAGAGTTCGGATAGTCTGACCTATGAGGACGAGGTGCCGGACCTGGGGAAGTCCAGTCTTCTAAAAAAATTATTTTATAAGCCTGTTTTTAAAATTTCAAGCATATTTGATTTAAGGTTATCAACTAGCATGCATTGCATTAGATACAAATTAAAAGAGTCAAAATTTTAATTGCATTGTCCTTAACATTTTGCACCCAACATAAGTCCAAGGGGCCAATTAGGAGAATCTCTAGATGTTGGCCCAAACTCTCCAAAACCTTAAATACAACATCCCTACCTCTCTTTCATAAAAGACCAAACTCATTTCTTTTAAATCGATTAGGTGGTTAGCTGGCTCCCCAATCCAGGCCAGGATAAGTCCAGGTTCTGCACTGCATTAGTTAGGTTCAGACGACTGTGGTCCAGTGTCCAAATTAGATTTAGGATCCGGGGCAGATCTTTGATTATAAGACCCTAAATTTCGGGAATGTAGTCCCAAATTTCTAATAAAATGCTCAACTCTAATTAAATATCATTTCAATCCAAAACATAAAGCCCAACATTTAGATTAAGGTTGGACACTTCCGGATGGTTCTGGAATCTCAAAGTGTCTCCTACCTCTCCTCCTTTGACTATGTTAATAACTGCTCAATTTTGATCCATTCCCTTTTGAGTTTCTAAAATTCATCTCTTTTTGATATCACTCCTAGAAAATCTAATAAAATTTTGCCACTATTTTAATCGAGAGTTTTCGTAGGGGATTTTATCTCCCTACGATGTAATTAACTACGAGGGATTGTGCTCGTAGGAGATTTAGAACCACACACACCTGATTTTAAAAATTAATTTTTCAAAACTCAATTGGATTTCTTTGGAAAAACTTAAAATACTAGTGATCATTATTATCATATTCAAAGAATTATCATCGAATGATATTTTCTCCCTTCGGGGAGATACATCTTTCTTTGATAAGGGCTTTGGATGTGAACCTAACGATCACATTTCTTGAATATTGTAGCTAGATATTTAGTTGAATCTCATTTTGACCCTTCGGGACCATATGAATTTCTCTTTAGCATCCGGTCATAATATTCAAGATGAATTTCATAATTTATTAATCTGAACATCGTTATGAAATTTTATTTTCATCTTTCGAGGTGATATATTCTTTTTAACAGGATGATTTGATTTTAGAATTAGAATTTATCTTTAACTCACAAAGAAACCCAATGTTTTCAAAATATATTTTCAAAATTCCACCAACAAAAATGGCACTCCCGGTGGGACCAATCTTTCTCTCCATCTTTAATAATGGCAAAATTTTGTTTCATCGGTTGTCTTAACTACCTTTCTTCCGTTGGTCCATCTACCCATTTCTTTCTTGGGTGAGTGTGGCCAACATCTAAAAGAAAATACATTTCAAATAGAGATGTGAGTGAGGAAACCTTTGTCTAAGCCGGGCTTTGACATTTTGCCTCCACGTTAATTGGTAGAGCAAAAGAGTCAAGCCAGGTTCCCTGAATTTTCTTAATCAATTTTATAAACTCTTTTGTTGGGTAAAACCTAACATGCTGAGGTCCAAGATTTAGATAAAATTAATTATGCTCAAAATTCAAAATTTTAATCCAAAATTGACTAATTCAAAACACTTTTCCTTAATTCCAGGATACTTAAATACTTAAATGGTTGGAAAACTCATCTTCTCCCTGGATAGAAACTTGACAATAGAAGGAATTACCTCTGGCAAGTTGATCCAGTTTGGGATAGAATTTCAAAACTTCAAGTTATCAGTCAACGGAGAAGAAATGATTGATCTCTCTGCTGGAATACAAAGGGATGTCCCCTTAGTCGAGATTACTTTAGGGTCAGGAGTTGACTCCCCCATCTCTATGATGGAGGTCATTGTCGCCCCTTCGACCACTGTGCCCTCTACTCAGGAGGATAAGAACCAAGAACCATTAACAATGGAAGGATTACCATCTCAATATGAGATTGGGTCAAGTTCTAACACCACTGTTGCCAGCAAAAATAAGTGGAAGAGATGCCTTAAAAGGGTCAAAAAGAAGGTTGCTAAGGCCAAAAGGACTGCTGAGGTAGAAGCCTTGAAACAAGCTAAATTTGAGGCCAATCGAGAATTCGTTGCTCCTTACACCTACCCCCTCCATGGTGGAAATGTTTTCCACCCTACTCCTGTTACTCAAAGGAGGGAGGTTGTGAAAATGAGAGTACGATCTCTAATACACCTTCTTGACTACTACGCATAGAGAATCAATCAAGAAAGAACCAAGCAATCACCTGCAATAGACCATAGGCCCCTAGTTGAAGGTTATGACCCATCCACTCTACTAGATGAAGTTTGGTCACGTTACTACACGTGCCCCACTACGTCTTTTATAGAGGAGGATGTGCAAAAACCACCCGGGGTGCCACTCTCATAATTGCTAGGTTACTAGTAATTAGGGAGGGAAATAATAATGGATATGAGATCTTATCAGATAGTGACACCATTTGAATTTAACTTCTAGAAGGGTCCTATTGTGATAGATCCTTAAATTGAGATGATGCATCATTAGTTAGGGATAGTGCAGACCCCACAACAATCTCTTCCTCTTAAGAGATTGTGGAAATATAATTTACATTGATTGGCCTTGCCACCTGGACTTATTATTTTGAAGGAAATCATATTATTTCTCAAGTGTAATGGGTCAGAATAATCAAGATTGTTGATCCATCTTTTTAATGAAAATTGACATCTACTTTAAGTCAAAAATAGGAGAGAGTTATGGTTGACCTCACTGGATCTTTAAAGGCCCCTCCCTCCCACCGCTTCTGCGAGTTAATTTGATTTTTGAATTGAAATTTGTATCAAACTTAAGTTGGTTTTTGAAATGAAAATCTTCTCAGTCTTCTCACGGTTTTATATCTTATAGGCTTCTCTTGCATATTCTAAATCTATTCAATGATTTTTTAAGTCAAGCTGATATTTTCTTATCAAAAGATTGGGTCCAATTTGAGGATTATTCTTCCTTGGATAAGAGAATGAATTTCCTTCTCTTATACTTGCGATATAATCCTGGATTAAAATAAAAAAGGAGCTACCATGTTAAGGTATTAAAGAAAGTGAAGCCTTGTATAAAAAAAAAGAGAAGAAAATTCGAAGGATGCACAAAGTGCATTAAAAAAAAAGGGCGCAAAGTGCGCCAAAGAAATAAAAAGATGTGCAAAGCACGTCACAAAAAAAAGTGAAAGAGGCTTTCTTCTTTTTAAATCCTTAAATTTCAAAGGTCCCGATCACCCTTAATAGCTTGACTTTCTAAAATTTTGAATCTAGATTTATTGTCGTGCATAAATGGTTTATTAGATAGGAAATTCTATGCAAGAGAATTAAAAAGATTAAATTTCTTGATCCAACTTAAATCCTTTTGAAATTGATTTTAATTCAAAATTTCTATAAGGGGAGAACCTAGTTCAATTTCTATGAAATTTGATCTGGGTCAACAAAATCCAAAACCCTTGGCTCTTTTCGGGTTGATTGGGGTCACTCTACTTCTCACTATACTTTTGAATTTGTTCCCACTTGTCGTTCTGACAGGGTCCAAATGATTAAGAGAAAATTTTCAATAAAAAGAATGAATCTTTTACTCCTAATAAGAAATCAAATTCCATTCTTGAGAGATATATGTGAATCTTTAAACATAGGCATCATTTCTTTTAAGATCCACTCCATGAAATAACACTCTATATTGGGTCCAAGCTTGTTCTCATATAGAGGTGTGTTTTACATGGCTATAAATTGACTTTCAAAACTGAGTCACAATTGAGTAGAGTGCCCAACTCCGATTGGAGGAGCTCGAAGGTCTCGATGAAAGTTGCTTTGAACTCAACAAAATTTGAAATGACATAAGTCACGTATGATTCAAGCTCGTGATAAAATTGTGTTACCTCAGGACTTTCCAAGTAGGATACTTGGCCATAGTCATTTGGAGACCAATTTTAGTCCACCATAAGATCGATGGAAGCTTTGAATCAATATTGACTGGATAGACGACCTTAGAGATAATCTATAAGGGAGGTTCATGGCAATGGATTAATTTTGAAGATACCACCAAATGCTTCCTTTCATTTGGGCAGTTCTTTAAGAAGTATCATGCCTGATGAGGATCAAATTAAACATCAAAGTCACCCCTTCAAATTCAAAGAAATCAAATCAAATTCAAAATCATCAATCATTGTTTCCAATTCTCTTTTTCTTAAGGTTAGGTTATTCCTTCTCTTAGGATTAGACCCGCTAGTGGTGGAGTACGCCCTCCGTGGCACCATCCTGGCTTTTACCTGTGGATCAGTGGTGGAGTACGCCCTTCGTGGCACCATCCTGATTCTCGCCCGCTAGTGGTGGAGTACGCCCTCTATGGCACCACCCTGGCATTTGACTTGGGGATTAGTGGTGGAGTACGCCCTTCGTGGCACCATCCTAATTCACACTCGCTAGTGGTGGAGTGCGCCCTTCGTGGCACCACCCTAGTTTGTCAGTTTTGGTCCTCTGTGTGGAGCAAATTTCCTCCCCACATGACCACTCGCTAGTGGTGGAGTACGCCCTTCGTGGCACCACCCTAGTTTGCCAGTTTCGGTCCTCTATATGGAGCAAGTTTCCTCCCCACATGACCATCCCAATTAATCTGTCTACTAGGAGTAAGTCTTCTATCAGCATCCTATAGACTTAAGGTTGGATGATGCCCTTCCTTAGACCCAAGGCTTAATATTCCCTACCTTGATTTCCAGTTAATTTGTCTACTAGGAGTAAGTCTTCTATCAGCATCCTGTAGACCTAAGGTTGGGTGATGCCCTTCCTTAGTCCCAAGGCTAGGTATTCCCTACTTTGGTTTTCCAGTTAATTTGCCTATTAGAAGTAAGTCTTCTATCAGCATCCTATAGGCCTAAGGTTGGGTGATGCCCTTCCTTAGACCCAAGGCTAGGTATTCCCTACTTTGGTTTCCTAGTTGATTTGCCTATTAGGAGTAAGTCTTCTATCAGCATCTTGTAGGCCTAAGGTTGGGTGATGCCCTTCCTTAGACCCAATGTTAGGTATTCCCTACCTTGGTTTCCCAGTTGATTTGCCTATTAGGAGTAAGTCTTCTATCAGCATCCTATACACCTAAGATTGGGTGATGCCCTTCCTTAGACCCAAGGCTAGGTATTCCCTACCTTGGTTTCCAGTTAATTTGTCCATTTGGAGTAAGTCTTCTATCAGCATCCTATGGACCTAAGGTTAGGTGATGCCCTTCCTTAGACCCAAGGCTAGGTATTCCCTACCTTGGTTTCCCAGGTGATCTGTCTACTAGGAGTAAGTCTTCTATCAGCATCCTGTAGACCTAAGGTTGGGTGATGCCCTTCCTTAGACCCAAGGCAAGGTATTCCCTACCTTGGTTTCCCAGTTGATCTTCCTATTAGGAGTAAGTCTTCTATCAGCATCCTATAGGCCTAAGGTTGGGTGATGTCCTTCCTTAGACCCAAGGCTAGGTATTCCCTACCTTGGTTTCCCAGTTGATTTGTCTACTAGGAGTAAGTCTTCTATCAGCATCCTGTAGACATAAGGTTGGGTGATGTCCTTCCTTAGACCCAAGATTAGGTATTTCTTACCTTGGTTTCCCAGTTGATCTGTCTATTAGGTGTAAGCCTTTTATCAGCATCCTATAGACATAAGATTGGGTGATGCCCTTCCTTACACTCTTTAAATTCTATTCAAAATTTCCATTCGGTCAACGCCAATGTGTGTAGCATAAGTTTCTTCTACTAAACACATTGGGGGTCCATTTGTTGACCTCATTTTTGTATGAGGTCACTCTTAACTCCTCCATGAGTCCTATATCCTAGGATTTTCCTAATTCCTAGCCCTTAGGCTCAATCCAAATCTTAACTCAATCCAAACCCATAACTCTTAGGCTAAAGACTTAGGTCCTAAAGCCCTTTCTATGTGATTTTTCCATCACCTTGAAACCCAATCTTTTGGCATTTGATTCAGGGTCTGTCAATTTTACATTGATGTGACATGTCTCTAGTGTCAAACCTCAAAATTTGATTCCAATTGGAGTACTCTAACCCCATAAACTTAATCAAACTCCAAATATTACAGAACCTTCAAATATTTATAATCAATGCCATTGGGCCTTTCACCTAGTGGAATTTGACTTTGGAGCCCCCTCCAAATCTTTTGATCACTCCTAATATCTTGATATTGACTTGTTAAGCAATGATCTACATCTTTTTAGATTCAATTTGACCCAGAATTGACTTGAGATCAAAATGACCAAAATGCCCTTAAATGGGGATTTTTGGACTTTTGGCCTAAATTCAACTTGATTTGAATTATCAACCTTTGAAATCTCCTTCAAATGTCATTCCAATGAATCCTAAATGACTTTAGGAACACATTGAACCCAAACTTACTCTTTGATTTGACCTGGTTGACCAAGTCAACCATGGTTGACTAAATCAACCCTTTAACTCAACACTTGTCAATTTTAACCTTTCTAGTGAATTTGAATCAATTCAACCCATCAAAATTGGTCAATTATACACCCTTGACTTCAAATTCCTTGGCATGATGTCTTGTAGCACTCTTGACCTCCCTCATGCACATCCTAGTCACCATTGACTAGTCAACAAGTCAATGGATAAAAAATAGCCCTTGAAATGAGACCATAGCTTAGCCACCTCATCATCCCATAAAGCAAACCCTTTCTCCAAGCCAAAATCTCCTTTTTGACTGATGGGAATATGCTTTTTCCCTCCCTAATTGATCGTTAAACAAGCTCTACTAACTAAGACAAGCATTGGTTCATCCAAATGAGGCAAAAGGTGTGGTCCCTCTTCACATGGACCAAGAGATGTCACTCTCAACCACCAATCCTATTCCATAGCTTTGGGCAGCATAGGGGACACTTGGCACTCATCCAAAACCTCCCCAAATCAAATCTCAACCATCCAATCCAAAAGCCAAAGGTAAAGTGGGTGAAAACTTGACCTAAAGGGGGTCTCTTGATCATTCCCTCTCATATGATCAAAATCTCCAAACTCCAGCAGCCACCAACCATCTAAGAGCTCCTCCTACACACTCCAGCACATTTCAAGTCCTTCACAAGCTTTTTTTCAACCATTTCCAAGCCTCAAATCACTATTTTAGTGAGGAGAGAGCATTCTAGAGAGAGAAAGAGGAGTTTCAACTATAACTTTCGATCTCGCAAGATCCGGCTTTTGTAGTCTTCAGAAAAGTTGTAGAGGATTGCTGCAGCTGTCCAACAAGCCAAACATCTCAAAAATCCGACGGTGGGATCGTAAGTTATGCTCATTTTAAATTTAAATTTCAATTTAAACTGTAGCGATTTTACAATGAATGGAGCCTCCAAACTCCAGGCATTGTAAGATCATATTGGAATCTAGCTACAGTTCAAATTTCGTGCAATTACGTTGAGTATTTTGAAAGATATGAGCGTTTAAAGATTTCTATTCAAAATGAACTAGAGAAGATCTGGACCGTCCGATCGAAAAATCAGACGGCTCAGATCTGGGTATACCTGCCGGCTTCCTCCAGGTTTGACCGTGGGTCATCCCACGGTCTGGGAGGGTGACATGGCGTCACGCCACGCCGCCACGTCACCGTCAGCTGATTTGACCCAAATCTGAATAAAAAATACTTTAAATGCTCTAAATCTTCCAAAATTCACAGAAAATTGAATTTTCCACTAAATAGGGCGTTCTTGAGCTCGTTGGAAATATATTTTAATTTAATATTTATTAAAATTAAAATTATATTGATTTGATTTCTGTATTGTGAGATATTTGAGTTTATTTGAATTTCATTAATTGCAATTTTCTCACCCTTTAACTCAACACTTATCAATTTTAACCTTTCTAGTGAATTTGAATCAATTCAACCCATCAAAATTGGTCAATTATACACCCTTGACTTCAAATTCCTTGGCATGATGTCTTGTAGCACTCTTGACCTCCCTCATGCACATCCTAGTCACCATTGACTAGTCAACAAGTCAATGGATAAAAAACAACCCTTGAAATGAGACCATAGCTTAGCCACCTCATTATCCCATAAAGCAAACCCTTTCTCCAAGCCAAAATCTCCTTTTTGACTGATGGGAATATGCTTTTTCCCTCCCTAATTGATCGTTAAACAAGCTCTACTAACTAAGCCAAGCATTGGTTCATCCAAATGAGGCAAAAGGTGTGGTCCCTCTTCACATGGACCAAGAGATGTCACTCTCAACCACCAATCCTATTCCATAGCTTTGGGCAGCATAGGGGACACTTGGCACTCATCCAAAACCTCCCAAAATCAAATCTCAACCATCCAATCCAAAAGCCAAAGGTAAAGTGGGTGAAAACTTGACCTAAAGGGGGTCTCTTGATCATTCCCTCTCATATGATCAAAATCTCTAAACTCCAGCAGCCCCCAACCATCTAATAGCTCCTCCTACACACTCCAGCACATTTCAAGTCCTTCCCAAGCTTTTTTTCAACCATTTCCAAGCCTCAAATCACTATTTTAGTGAGGAGAGAGCATTCTAGAGAGAGAAAGAGGAGTTTCAACTATAACTTTCGATCTCGCAAGATCCGGCTTTTGTAGTCTTCAGAAAAGTTGTAGAGGATTGCTGCAGCTGTCCAACAAGCCAAACATCTCAAAAATCCGACGGTGGGATCGTAAGTTATGCTCATTTTAAATTTAAATTTCAATTTAAACTGTAGCGATTTTATAATGAATGGAGCCTCCAAACTCCAGGCATTGTAAGATCATATTGGAATCTAGCTACAGTTCAAATTTCGTGCAATTACGTTGAGTATTTTGAAAGATATGAGCGTTTAAAGATTTCTATTCAAAATGAACTAGAGAAGATCTGGACCGTCCGATCGAAAAATCAGACGGCTCAGATCTGGGTATACCTGCCGGCTTCCTCCAGGTTTGACCGTGGGTCATCCCACGGTCTGGGAGGGTGACGTGGCGTCACGCCACGCCGCCACGTCACCGTCAGCTGATTTGACCCAAATCTGAATAAAAAATACTTTAAATGCTCTAATTCTTCCAAAATTCACAGAAAATCGAATTTTCCACTAAATAGGGTGTTCTTGGGCTTGTTGGAAATATATTTTAATTTAATATTTATTAAAATTAAAATTATATTGATTTGATTTCTGTATTGTGAGATATTTGAGTTTATTTGAATTTCATTAATTGCAATTTTCTCACAATCCAGTGATCAAATTAGGCCTAAATTTTGGTGGATGATTATTGAGTATCTTTGGCATGTTCAAAAATTTTTCTAGGTTCATATGCTCAATAGATTTCTGTGATATGAATTTTTAAGGTAAAGGGTCTATTTTGGATCCTAAATTTTGAAAATTCATAACTCCTTAGAATTTTAGTATTTTTTTGTGATATTTCTGTGGTATGATTGAATCTATGTCAGGGTTAGACACACCAAGTTTCATGCCTATTTGAATAGTAGAGACACCTATGAAAAATAATTAAGGAAATATCTAGAAAACTTAGAAAATTCATAGGTGATTGTATACAGACCCAATAAGGGTGAAACTTGAACATAGTAAACGTAGTGACATCAGATACCTTAGGTTTAAATTTTACTCAATTTGGAGGTCATTAGGTTAGGAAATCGAGCATGTCAAATTTCAACCTCTTTAAGGACTTAAAAAATTCAATAAATTATCATAAATTTATATTAATTCCAAAAAATATCCATAATACCTCTAATTAACCAAATTTCAACTCTTAATAATTGAAAATTAAAATTCATTTAATTTGACATTAAAATCTACTTTAATTTAATTTTAATCAAAATTAATGTTTAATCAATTTTAATTAATTAAAAATTATTAAAAATCCCAAAAAATCTTTAAACACTTGCTGATCTCTCCTTAGATCATTTTTTTATCTTTGGAGTTGATTTCAAGAAGCTTAAGACTCATTCGGGTTCAAATCATTAAAATGGCCCTTAATTGAAACAATTTAATAATTTCAATAAATATTCAAACTTCCAAAATTCATAACTAATTGAAGAAAATTCAAAACCAATCAAACTCAGTGGCTAATGACTCTAATTAAAATCTAGTATCTTCAAAAAATTTCAAACCCCCAAAATATGGTCAAAGTCAAAAAGTCAACATTTTGGTCAACTCTAGGTCAAAATCGTGTCAAAACTTCCAAAAAATCATAACTTTTGATAGAAAACTTCAAATGGAATGTACCACCTGTCTAACAACTCATAATAAGGTCTAATATTTGTTAAAAATCTGAAAACTTCAAATTTCCTTCTAATTCTAAAAGTCAATTTTCACCTCTTAGTTAACATATCCGGATAATCTCTTAAAACCCATTAACCCTTTCAATTCCAGAATTTTCTTAATAGGTTAATAAAATTCTCAACTAATCCATTAAAATCAGTAACTAACTCCCCTTAATATCAATCCAGTCCTTTAATTCTAACAAATCTAAAGTAACTTAATCAACCCTGATTACTACTGGGTAACCCAGGCCTACGAGGCTATTAGCTTAGCCCCAAGGAAGGTGAAATAAACTTCACGGCCTCGGTGTGAAACAAAGGTGGTAATCAATCAAATTTTAAAATATATTTAATTAAAAAAAATCTTGATCTATTAATACTTAAATCTTAATTTAAATCCCCCTTTTAAGCCTTAACAAACCCAGAATTTTAGACAACTTTAACTAATCACCCATTTTAGGATCTACCCCTGCCACACGACCTTCTACACACACTTTAGATGATGTGCTAGGACAACCAACTCTAGATCTAGGTTAGGCCGGTGTTTACTTTACTGCTGTGTGCCGGATTTTTCGTAGTTTTCACTGCATGTTGTGGATGAAATTGCTTTGCTGTGTCTGCTTACTTTTCTGCACTCTGTGGATGGTTGATGTGTTTGGCGACTAGGTTACCCTTAGGTTAGGAGCGATCTGAATGTTCACACAGTTTTCTGCAGCTGGCCACGCTCATGCAGGGTAATAAAAGGGGGCTAAATCAATAAAAAAACATCAATTGTTATAAATGTTTGCACATGTGTTTCAGCTGCTAAAGCCCCCAAATAAAAGGAGCGTGGCCAGTATGTTTATTTTTTTTTCTGCACATATATAATTGCTTGGGAATAACTTTTTATATATATATTAACTACTTAGGATAACCTTGCAGGAGAGTCTAGATTTTATTTTCAAATAAATGTAATTTATATAATTATCAAGTGTTGTGAAAGTTAATTTTGAGTTGGGATATATAGGTCCAAAGCTTGGATTTCAAAGAGGAAAGGATGCCCTTTTGGGAAGTATTCCTTTTTCCATTTGGAAATCCAAATTTGGATCACACTTTTTCTATACCCAAAGAGGAAAGAGTGGCCTTCCCCTTAAAAGGGAAGTGCCCTCTTATCCATTTGGGTAGTTCACCACGAAAAATCCAAGGAGTTTGAAGAAAAGGAGTCCAAAGAGGAACAAGATTAAAGATTTGAAGATTGAGAGTATCCCACTCAAAACTACTTGCGTCATTACTAGGTTTAGAATTCGGGTTGTTGTCAGTGGTGCCCGGCCACTTTACTTTCTGTAAAATTCTGGTTTGTAATAAGCAAGGCAACTTTGCCTATGGACATTTATTGATTAATTAATATTTAATGTGATGAAATGATTGCCTCTAGGATTGTCTGCTTTTCTTAGTTTTTTGGCGTTTGTGTGCCGCTTTTATTTTTGCCTGGACTCGTGAGGCTCGTGAGGGTGTGAAAAAATTTTATATTCATAACCTTAAAGTTTAAAAATTTAATGAGTCTAAGTAACATAAAAAGATAACGAATCTAGGAAATTAGCCGGGGATCGACCCCGGGGTCGCATGCATATTTCTGCATTTCGTTCCTTGCTTTAGACCCTTCCCCGCCTGCGGGTAGAGTCCGGATAGTCTGACCTATGAGGACGAGGTGCCGGACCTGGGGAAGTTCAGTCTTCTAAAAAAATTATTTTATAAGCCTGTTTTTAAAATTTCAAGCATATTTGATTTAAGGTTATCAATTAGCATGCATTGCATTAGATACAAATTAAAAGAGTCAAAATTTTAATTGCATAGTCCTTAGCATTTTGCACCCAACATAAGTCCAAGGGGCCAATTAGGAGAATCTCTAGATATCGGCCCCAACTCTCCAAAACCTTAAATACAACATCCTTACCAATCTTTCATAAAAGACCAAACTCATTTCTTTTAAATCGATTAGGTGGTTAGCTGGCTCCCCAATCCAGGCTGGGATAAGTCCAGGTTCTACACTACATTAGTTAGGTTCAGACGACTGTGGTCCAGTGTCCAAATTAGATTTAGGATCAGGGGCAGATCTTTGATTATAAGACCCTAAATTTCGGGAATGTAGTCCCAAATTTCTAATAAAATGCTCAACTCTAATTAAATATCATTTCAATCCAAAACATAAAGCCCAACATTTAGATTAAGTTGGGACACTTCCGAATGGTTCTGGAATCTCAAAGTGTCCCCTACCTCTCCTCCTTTGACTCTATTAATAACTGCTCAATTTTGATCCATTCTCTTTTGAGTTTCTAAAATTCATCTTTTTTTGATATCACTCCTAGAAAATCTATTAAAATTTTGCCACTATTTTAATCGAGAGTTTTCGTAGGGGATTTTATCTCCCTACGATGTAATTAACTACGAGGGCTTGCGCTCGTACGAGATTTAGAACCACACACACCTGATTTTAAAAATTAATTTTTCAAAACTCAATTGGATTTCTTTGGGAAAACTTAAAATACTTGTGATCATTATTATCATATTCAAAGAATTATCATCGAATGATATTTTCTCCCTTCGGGGAGATACATCTTTCTTTGATAAGGCTTTGGATGTGAACCTAATGATCACATTTCTTGAATATTGTAGCTAGATATTTAGTTGAACCTCATTTTGACCCTTCGGGGCCATATAAATTTCTCTTTAGCATCTGGTCATAATATTCAAGATGAATTTCATAATTCTAAATCTGAACATCGTTATGAAATTTTATTTTCATATTTCGAGGTGATATATTCTTTTTAACGGGATGATTCGATTTTAGAATTAGAATTTATCTTTAACTCCCAAAGAAACCCAATATTTTAAAAATATGTTTTCAAAATCCCACCAACACCCATGTATGCAAGCTTCACAAAATAATCTATGGGCTTAAACAAGTACCGAGGCAATGGTTTCACACTTTCACAGATTTCCTTCAGACCATAGGATTCATCTTCAGCAAATTTGATCCCTCGCTATTATTCTACAAGAAAAGAGCTACTCAAATCTACATTCTTCTATATGTAGACGACATACTAGAATCGGGCAACAGTCACAGTAAAATTACCAAATTTATCACTGATTTACAAGCTCATTTTCAGCTGAAAGAACTCGGCCCTGTTTCTTTCTTTCAGGGTATCCACGTATCCCACACGGCTACTGGTTATTTTCTCAACCAGTCTCAGTATGCCCTAGACATTGTTAACTCTGCAGATTTAGCAGATTGCAAACCGTCTCAGACACCTATTGTTGTCAAAACAATCGAATGTTCCAAGCCATTTCTCAGATCAGATCCACGTCTCTATAGGAAAATTGTTGGCTCATTACAATATCTAACAATTACTAGACCAGACATCACATACGCTATCAACATTTTTTGTCAGCATATGCATCAACCGACTAAGCTGGACTTTACCCTAATTAAACGGATGTTGCGCTATATTCAGGGAACTTGTCATTTTGGTCTCCCCATAAATCCCGGTAACCTCCAGCTTATATTCTTTTCTGATTCCAATTGGGCAGCTGACCACAGCGACATAAAATCCATTTCTGGATTTTGTACATTCCTTGGCAATTCCTTAGTTTCATGGTGTGTAAAGAAGCAGGCTACTATCGCTAAATCTTTGACTGAGGCAGAGTATCGAGCTCTAGCATCTGCAACATCCGATATAATATGGTTAAGGCGGTTACTCTCTGATTTTGATGTGCAGCCTCTATTACCCACCATTCTCTTTTGCGACAACACTTCAGCACTTGCTCTTGCGAATAACCCAGTCTTTCATGCTAGAACAAAGCATATTGAGATTGACTACCACTTCATTCGAGAGCGCATCCTCTCCAAAGAAATTGAAGTCCAGCACATCAACTCCATAGATCAACTGGCTGATATTCTCACCAAACCATTGTCTCTAACTCGTTTCAAAACACTTAGAGACAAACTTACAATTCATTCACTTGAATCATAAGTTTGCGGGGGCATGTTAGCACATATCAAATGAAAGCTCTTATATAAGCAAGCCGGCTTATCAGTTCACTGCTCCACTTCCCTTGCTCAGGCGATCATCACTGCAAGTGGTGATACCAGAAAAGCTGTTATCACAGCCTACAACTATTGACTTTCCTAACTAACTTTGATTCTTCTTCTTCACAGCTTATGTATCATTGTAACAAGCATTATGAATGTTATGGAAATATGAAGAAACCTTCAGCTCTAAACTTCTCTACATTCCTCTATTCTTAACTCTTGTTTTGCAGGTTATTTCAATATGATCTCCATCATTCAACTATAAACCTTTGATTGTGATTAGCTAACTGTAGCCCTCTGAACATCATCATTTGATTATGTTTATTCAATCCACATCACCTAGTAACATTATTCCTCTAACCATTGTATCCTAATTATTGTCACCCATCCACCATTGCTCAATTATAGTCTTATAAGAACTATAACTCGACTATAGTCTTTTAAGCACAATCCTCTATATATGATCCTCTAACTGCCATCACCTAGCTATGATCCTCTAACAATATTCTTCTGACTATGATCCCATAAATATCTTCACTCCAATATGGTCCTCTATCCATTATCTCCTAACTATGATTCTCATGTAATGCCCCAAGACTTAAGAGGGGAATTTACCCTATCTTACATACAGAGCTCTTAAACCCCAATTGTTATTTTTACTACCAGAACTATCTAATCATCCCAAAAAATTAATAAAAATATGTATCAAGAATATAAAAAATCTTCTTTAGAATTTCATTCATCCAAAGATCAAAAATAATGATTTTAACAAAATATTTAAATAAATTCTAAGCTAAGAAAAAATGTGTGTACCTTACAGCCCAAAAACTCTTGCTTCTTATCAAAATTAACCTACTTAACAGGATCCTTCCCTTTTCCTTAAATATTTTAAACAACAATATGAGTATAGAACTTAGAGGCTAACTTGTTTCCATGATAGAGTTCAATTCACAACTTATAATTGAAACAAGCAAGATAACAGAGAATTTACATTTTTTATTCTAATTTATAATAAAATTGGATTTATACTTTTTAGAGCATAGTAATCAAATAAATTAAATTCATATGTTAATATAGATGCAAAAATGTACACAACCTAATATCTGCTTATAGCTCATTTTGACCATCTTTCGCTTGCTTTTGGAAGGTGCAAAATATGACCAGAAATGAGCAAAGTATTTCCATCATAGAGCTTATCTCAATTAGAACAAAATAGAGTAATGTAGAATTGTATTTGGCCCAAGCATAAAATTCATAATGCACTTTCCTTTTCATAATATAGCTCCAAAATGCCATGAAATGCACAATGATGCATATTCAGTGTATAACTAAGGAATTAAAATAAAGGTTGTTCAATTCGTCAAATTTTATAAAAATTCCTCAAATTTTTTATTCCTACTTAATGATTCTAAAATATTACAAAATTCATAGGGATTTCATAAAATACAAAATTATTATATTTTGTCAACTACATAGAGGTTAGAAATGGCACATTTATCCAAAATTCTTAGAAATTCATACAGAGCAAACAAACTAGTGGAAATTTACATTCTTATAGTCAACTTGTTTAGAATAGCGCAAACCAATAGGTGCTCCACTAAACATTTTGGTCACTTGTATCTTCTATCATCTAGATGAAATTTTGGACTTCTCTAGAGTTAATTTTTTCCCATATAACTTATAAAAGTTTACTAATTATAAATTAATTCAATTACTGGAATTCTTGAATGACGAGTGTTACATCTCCAAAAACGATGGCCTTACTATAGTTCTTCAACCACCATCCCTACCTTCCCTTAATAACAATCCTTTGACTAATGTCACCCAACAATGAATCTCTTACCTCCATTTCCAAGCTATGATCTATGACCACCATCTATTGACTTCAGCATCTCAATCAATGTCACCTAGATATAATCACTTGACCAATGTCACCCAACTGCAATAATGTTTGCTAACTTTTTTTCATGTTGTTACTAATAATTTTTATGCATGTTATTTCACCTAAAGAAGATGCACATTATTAGTACTAACTCTGACTCTTAATATTAACACTAAGATTTATACTAGACTTCATGGTCTCTGGTGTCCCTTTTTTTAACGAAGAATAACCAAACATATAATAAATTATTTGTTGAAGGCAACACCCACACCTTAAGGCTCTTTCAACTTTCATCATAGAATCCATTGGATATAATTTACTTCTACTATAAAATATAAATACCTTACCAAATTATAGGAAAAGGGCATCATTTTTATTGGTCTAGGTCTCATGATTTTTTCTATTTTTTATTTTTCATATAAAAATATTGATGTCACTTAGAATACTCTTTCATTTTTATTTGTGTTGGAACTTCACATAATGCTAAAGTGTTAATCTCTATTTCTTTATCTCTGTGAATCTTCTACAATGCAATAATAATATTCTTCATCTTCAAAGAGTTATATAAACAAAATATTATTATACACAATAATAATAGGATATCATCATCATGAATACATCATGATTGTAAAAAAGTATCTACTAACAAATAACATACCTAACCATCAGAAATATGCAATATATCTACTCAACTTGCTCCTTTCCCTTTCTCTGACCTAAAATTAACACATATAGAAAAGTAGGCATGAGCAACTTACCGCTCAATTGGTTACACAAAACTTGCCTAAATTTTAATAATAGACAAAATAGTAAATAAGTAGATCGCTCTATCATCATAAAAACAAAAATTGACTATCTATATAAAAATTTCTAATTGAGAAATAGAAGGTTCAAAATAAAATCATCATAAAAATTCTATTAGATATTATAAATAATACACATTTATAGATAACATAAATAAACTCATCATACCAAATTTAGTCTCCAATCACATCAAATAAGATCAGTCCCTTAGGTCTTTATACCTCCTAATATTTAACAGATAATAGAGAAGATACAGAAGTAGACCCTAATGACTCTCCATGAAAATCACATCATACATGACCTTATAATTCCTAGTGTATGGCATACATTATTAAACCCTTTCAAAATTGCAACCCTTATATCTCTACTTGAATGCACATAACGTTAATAATAGCTACTAACGTTTCCTTCAGTTAGATTTGATCACACCAACACAAATTTCACACTAAAAAGATATATAAATAAAATCATCCCTTGTAGAAATAAACATAATGACATATTTATAATAGGAAAATTATAATTTTGAGATAAATTTACGCACACTTTAACAATTGTTAAATGTAAAACTATTCAAATGTAATGTTCACAACAGTATATAGGGATTGTATCCTTCTATAACAATTTTTTTAAAATCCAGGCATGTATCAAAATACATAAAACTCCATACAATTAGAAATATAAGGTGATAATTCTAAAGTAATACATCAAAACATATAGAATAAAAGAAGCAACAACATTAAAATTATACAACAAAAGTTTCCAAGATCATAGAATTATCCCACTTTTGTGCCATTAAAGCCTAGAAATCTCATAAAACACCATTTTATTAAAGTAGAGATAAGGTAAACAATACCTATCTTTATTCAAATAGCTTTCCTGTTTGGCTTGTCAAAAGAAAATAGCCTAAATCCTCCAAAATTGACTTTCCCTCTCTTGAAAATCCTTTCCTTTTATCTAGGATGACATATCCATTGCTGTAAAGATTTTGAAATGGAAAAGTTTAGTGTTTTTTGATATTTATAGAAAATTTTTTCATAGCACTGCATCTCTTAAGGAGACAATGCTATAGTGCTCTAATGTTTTCTTTTTATTATTCCAAACATACAGATCTTGGCACCACATTGCATAGAGACCAGTGCGACAATGCTCCCAGAGGACCCAAATAGACCATAAATAGAGAACACAATGTTATAGTGCTCAAAATCAAGCATTGTAACACTCCTAGATAACTTATTATTTCTTCCAAAAATAAAGAAGACATTATTTAGTGCTTAAAAGTCAGCTTCACAATTCTCCTAAGCGATTTTCATGCACATGAACCTTAGGAATTATCTAGTGCAAAAATACATACATAAATATTAACAAAGAATATATGATTGAAATAAGTCAACATACCAGATTCATTTCAAGTTATAACAAGTTCTCCAATCACTCAATAATGTTCCTTGCAGTTTATTAACTAGGATTTTGTGAAACTCATAATGATTGACAACTAATTTCACTTTGTTGGGGTTTCTTCGTAATCATCTCCTCCATTGTTAGTTCCATCTACTAGATCACATTCCTTCCACTCAGACTAGTTTAGTTGTTGTTAAGTGATTACCGGTTATTATGCAAACTAGTTAAGAATTCTTTATGCTACCCACTCAATTTCGATAAGGTCCTTTAAGATTTGATTACCATTTTTATTTTTCTCATGGTAGTCATGGTAAAGATAAAACTTGATTTCATTTCATTTCTCAAAGCTTCTTGTCATAGTAATAGGATATTTAAAGTACTTTTATTCTAAATAAATGTCATTATTATAAGAATTGATCAATTCAAACACATATGAGGATTTTGTAGTTGAGGCATTGTCAAAGTTTAATTATTTTTGTAATTTTACTTCTTAAATGCAACTCCCACAATGAAAAGAATTCATTTAACCTTGACACTTTGATTTCTAAACTTTGGTTCATTTGATTGGTTAGTTTTCTACTTCTCTGTTAGGCAAATGATTATTGTTGATGGAGATAGACTCAGCATGGAAACAAACTCTTTAGCATTAATGTATTTTCTCATCTTTTATAATTTATTTACTACTTTTTTTGAAGGGGTCTTAGCTATAGTGAAATTAACAAGACACTCCTTCAGACCATGGACAAATATCCTCTTCACCAAAAAAAGGTATCAACATAAGTAACTTCACAAATTACTAAACATAATTTAGTAATATAATATATTACAAACTCAGTTTCTCTCCATTTGAGACAAAGGATTATATTTTAGCTATTTGGTTGTTATGGAAAATAACACAATTAATCAAAATATTATTTTATATAGTTAGTTGGTTGGCTATCTTTAGTTTTTTTTTTCTTTTCTTAGTTAGTAATTTTTAATTTTTGTACGGAGTTGATATTATGATGGTTGCCTTGTAACTATAAATAAGATTATAGTCTAATTATGGAGAGGATGAAAGTGTTTTTCTTTATTATTATCTTAAGATTTTGTATTGTTTATACTCTTAAGAAAACAAAAATTGATAGACCGGTTCTTAAATCCTATTAATGGTTCTCTTATTAAGAGCCTAATTTCTTCCTAGGTCATTTTTACATGTCTTCAAATAATGTTTTCTTATTATGGAGTTTGTTATACCCTCCATGACTGTCTACCTTTGATCAAAATCTATTTTTTTTTATTCTTCTCCACTTATAACACCACTCCTAGATCCCACCATGATGTTCATCACCTTAGTAGATCGAGCACCAACATGAACACTCTACCTATTATATCATGGTCCCTTTTATTTATATCATAGGCATTGGAAGAGCTTCTTCTCTGACGTAGCCTTATAATTAATTCCTCCAAGGGATTGAACTTGCTGAAGGAGTAGCCTAATATTTATTGGGAACATTAAGGGTTAATAAGGAAGAGTTTAAACTTGTGGTGGGTTAGCTGGTGTAGAACCCTTTTTAACTGAAAGCTTTCTTCGAGATTAGGAAATTAAGATTTGATAAGCATTCCAAAATCATAAACAAAAATAGGAGAGGACAAAACAAATTAAGAGGTTCTTAAAATATATAAATGAAGAGAGGGAGAAGCATAATCAATATTTTTCTCCACATTTTGCCCTTATTTTCATAAAAGGTGGTTGTGCTTCTTCTTAGTCATTAGCATATATAAAGTGATATTTTTATTTGTATGAAGTGTAATATATCTTGATATCACTTTTAAATCTTAGTGAAATATTTGACCTCTATGCTATTGTGGATTTAGATGAGATTCACTTAATCATAAAGCTTGGTTCTTGTGTTTGAGATATTTGATGTGACTATTCTTTCATCCTCGTTTAGTTTTTCCATAAAGTTTTATTTCTATTATAATAACAGGTATCTGAGCTTTAGTTTAAGAAGCTTTTAGATTTAACATAAAGGATGAGAAAATCAAAATTAATAAGTTCAATAGCTTAAATATTTTATTATTAATTATTTTGATATAAGTTTATTGGTACCAAAAAAAACTTCATCAAGATTTGAAAGTAGTAAAGGTAGGTTTAGTTGATAAAGACAAGTGGGAGTTGATGGATGAAGAATCTTTAGTGTTCACTAATCATCCTTTAACATGCACATCACCTTTAACATTCTTAATGAGACCACAATAATTAGTGTCATGAAGGAACTCATAAATATGTATGAAAATCCCTCTGTAGTTAATAATGTACAAATCATCTACAAGTTTTTAATCAAAATATTTTAGAAGGAGCTTCAATCTCTTATCATATCAGTAATCTAAACTCAATCTTGAACCAATTAAACTCAATAAACATCAAGTTTGAAGATGAGATCCATGCATTGATCTTGATTTTATTATTTCCTGAGAGCTAAGATGGTGTTGTAATAGCTATCAATAGCTACTATGGACCATTTATAATGAAGCTTAATGAAATGAATGATATTATTCTTAGTGATGATATTATATGATATGATAAAGGTCAAAGTAAATGAGCTTTTATTTTAAATAATGATAATATGAGCATATATTAAAATATTGGCAACAATAAATATGGGAACAACCAAAATCTCATGGAAAGCTATTTGAATCAAATCACAATAGAATGCCTCAAGACCGCCTAAGTGAAAGTTGGTGTTGTAGTAAGCTTAGCAACATAGTGAAAGAATATAGATAAAATAGGCATAAATAAAGCCAAAAGCCAAAAAAAGTGATGTTGAATACCACTATAAAAGGCACTCAATATGTGATGATACTCGGTATGTGATGATACTCAATACAAATAGTCTAATAAAGTCATGAATGTTAGAATCATGTGCGTCTTTCTATTCTTCATCTAAGAAAGATTTAATGACACTCTACTTCATAGATAATTATGACAAAATATTTCTTACTAATGACGAGGCCTTGAATCTTATGGGCATTGGAGATATGATAACCATGTTAATAAGTGAGGACACTTGAAAGCTAAATAAAGTTAGACATATCATTGGCTTAGGGAGAAAAATGATCTCCATTGACTAGTAACTATAAAAGGATGTCATGCAACTTTTGATGAAGATACTTAAAAGTGACAAAAATACGACCTTGGTAATTACTTGAGATATTAAGATATACACTCTTTACACCACCATTAATATTGGCATAATAGGAGTTTCTACTAATGTAGAGACATATTCTAATTTATGGTATTAAAGGCTATGCCACATGAGTGAGAAATGCCTTAAATTCTTCAAACCAAAGGTAACATTTCAAATTTAAAATCTATTGAATTTATCATTTATTAAGATTTTGTTCCATAAAAATATAAATAGAGCTCGTATCCATAATGTTAGAGTTGCTACATGTATATGCCTAGGGTCTCTAATGCCCCAAAATCTAAATTTAGAATAATTACTTATACTTTCTCTTAATTAATTTACCTAAGCTTCTAATAATCAACTAGTGCAAATAAGGCCATTGAAAATAACTAGAAATCATTCTTCATCAACATGAAAATTTATATTTATTTCTCAAAATTCATGTTCAATAACCAATAATTAATTTCTAACATTACTCTACCATTGACATTCCCAGTTACAAAAGAATAAAACCAAAATTAAAAAATAAAACAAACCTAGAAACCCTGCACAACCTTTCTCCATCGGGTCCTAACCCCTTCTTATAAAACATCTAAAAGCCATGGGGTGAGCTAATAGCTCAGTAGATTATAAGAATGTATAATTATAATCAATGAAAGGAAATTAAAAAAATATACATGTAATCATTCCATCTCTATGAATTATAAACCGTAGAGTAAGAACAATTAGTGATGAATATGAATATTTTGATTTCATATATACAAAGAAAATCAATGTAATTCAATCAATGATCAGTGTCCATATAAAGGATCAATACGTTATGTGATTACCATGTTATATCATTCTTATACTCATGTCTAATATAACATTACAAGTCTGTTATGAATCTATGCATATTTATAGCTTATACTTTATTTCAACCTATAATCCATCTCAAGTATATCAATCCACCTATCATATTAAGTACGTTTTTTTATGATGTTATATACTTACATGTCATATAATATAAATATCATATGTATGTATTATATATATCATGTGATTCATGTATATATATCATATTCCTTCATATCAATCTTATTAGTCTTATGATATGCGTATATCAATCATGTCATGAATCATGTTATATCAGGTAACTTATGCAATTTTTCATGTAAGCTTATATTGTATGCATATATAAGTAAGACAGGGCATCTAGTTATCTATGGTATTTTTTCTATATTATGTCTTGTAGGACAACCCTATAAAAATTAATTTTTATCATGCCAGTCTTGTTGCCAAGAATCAGTCTCATATCACATATCACAAGTCAAGTGTCTTTCTAGTAAGAAGTTAACAGTTCCTACCCATCGATGTATCATATCATATTAATAAATCTCCTTATATCTCTCTTTTTAGATCACTTATGACCACACAATAAATCTTATTTAAACGAATGCATGCCAGCCTACTCTCATGTATAGGGAAACATGTCTATAGCCCTAAATCTGTTAATCATTATCAGCCAGCCATTCTTGATTTTACACACATTATAAATCATGTGAATGATAATAACCAACATCATATACAAATTATATGCAATGATTTTAACATGTATGTATATCCAATATGCTCAATCAGTATGCATGTAATATGCTAAAATATATGTTAGATAATATAAATAACAAATCAATGCATATCATGTTCTTCATATCTAAATGTAGTGTATTAACTCATGATCATTTGGTACCTAGTATTGCTCAATCCATTTAAAACTATAATATATATGTAAAACTAACTAATAAAAGTTTAATATAACATAGTCAAAATGTTTAAGATGATAATATCTACCGTATATCAAAAGTTACATTGAAGAAGTTCACTATAAAGGGTGATAATGCATTTTTATCAATTTTGGGAGGGAGAAATTAGAAACATTATAGATAATTAAAGATAGAGGTTGGATTAAGGTTACCTACCAAGATTAAAGCACTTTTGATACTTGGCTCGATGAAAAATATTGGCCAAATTCCAACTTTCTCTATCCTCCCTCCTCTCTCTTTCTTTCTCTTGTTTGTTGTCTCTTCTTTCACCAACTATGCAAGGAAGTTGGGTTAGAGTGTCTTGATTGAGGGTTTTATTAAAATTATTTTAATATTTTTATTAAAAAATGATTTTTCTAACCCAATGTCATGGCACTTAAGACCCCGACTTCATTGTACTCGCCTAAATTCTTAAAAAACTAAGAGATTTGGACTGCATCGCCTAACATGCTCAATGTTGCAGTGCTCCCTTAGATAATTTTCATGAATTTTATTGAACCTAAACTTGTAGATATTACATTCTACCCATGTTTAAAAAATAGTCCTTGATATTTCTTACCACGAACCATTAATGTACAAAATCACTAATATGCATAATAAAATACTGATCATTAATTACATTAATCATTAATCAAATTATATATTCATTCACTCATACATGCATGTATTCATGTTAATTAATCAATATTATATCTTGCAATGCATTTCAATCTTAGGTAATAAATTTTATAATAATATTAAAAAAAGAGAATTATACCAGTGGACCTCTTATGTGCTTCTCTCACATCTTACTGACTCAGTTATATACTCTAGGATGTGTTGGCGGTGTTGTTATCACTAGTTGTGTGGGATGCCTCTAACTTTTACTCACCTTTTTGCCATCAATCCTGGTCATAAAATCTTCATTAGATATTCTAGATCCTATAAAGCATTGTCTATATGCCCACTAGACTGATCTATTCTTGACCCATATCTCTCTATGTATCCCATCTATGGGCAATCAATCATCCTATATTCACACTTAACACATATGAAATAAATATTGTGATTAGATAACACTGCCTTGTATGCCTCCTGCCACATAAGAAACACTCTTTTATACTACAAGTCAGAATCATAGATCCTTTTGAAATCGATAAACCTACTTTTATTCTCAGTATTATTTCCTCTGGTCACTTCTTCACTTGTTCTCTTCTTGTTCATGCCCTATATAAATTGGGAAATAGCTAGGACATTTTTTACTAGCCTTGCTCTCTCCATTAATTTAGAAAATTCTTGAATCCTTAGAGGTACCAATAGATGCCTAAGTTCATCTTTCAATCTTCTCAGGAATATGTAGCACTTTTCTTATATAATATTGATATATTGGGGTGTATATATGGATAATGTAGTAAATTTAAGTTCATAATATATCATAGTCCTATCTCTCTATTCTAGTCTCATAAAAGGTTCTTGCATCTAATATTGTGTTGATGGGTATATGAATCAATCTCTTAAAAAAACTAACAAACTCCTCCCACTTTATCTAGGAGTTCAATCTAACATAGAATATCTTTATTTATTATCGTATCCACCACCTCTCAACTTCAAGTTCAAATATAATAGAAAATAGGCGCTATATGCTATTAAATATTTTGTCTATCCTCAATAGCTAGTCCTCTACTACTTGTGGTTCTATTGATCCCATAAAAATATGAGCTTTAAATTATAAAACATTTGTATATGTTTATTCTTTGTTCTTTTCCTTACTTCCATTCTCTCTACTCTATGCATCACTAATCAGCTGAGCCATTTGATTAACAAACTAGATCATACTATCAGAACTCACTAGTGCTACTATACTCTATTTATTTGGTACTTCATGGCCAAATAGGTCCATTGCACTTATTATTATTTACTTTCCTAAAAAATTATAATTTAATCATAAATATGCATGCTATGAATGTAAAGAAAATAAATCTTAATACTACTCATTTATATTCCTCTCACTCCATTCCTATAACTCTAGTCATAATTCAATTTTTATGCTAACCATTGCTCTAATATAAAATTTATGAAACCACAAGATTAAAATTTAGAAGAGTCACATATTTTATCTCTTAATTAATTTACTAGAGCTTCTAACAATCCACTAGTATAAATAAGACTAGTGAAAGCTACCGTAAATCATTATTCATTGACTTGAAATTGTATATTTATTTCTTAAAAATTATGTACGTTAACCAAAAATTCATTTCTAACATCACACTATCATTGACATTGTCGATTACAAAAGAATAAAACAAAAATATAAAGAATAAAATAAAACCTTGATTCAACATCACCCCACTAGGTCTTAACCCCTTCCTAAAAAAAATTAAAATTTATGGGATAAGCTGCTAACTATGTATATTACAAAAATATACATATGTAATTAATGCAAGGAAATAGGAATACTAAGCATGTAATCATTCCATCTACATCAATCTAAACATATAATTGTAGGAAAAGTAGTAGTGAAATGAACATTTTCTTTTCATATACATAAAGAAAATCAATAAGCTATGTAACTCATAATCATTGATCATTATCCATATAAAGGATCAATACAGTATATGATTAGTATGTTTTGTCATTTCTATACCCATGTCCAATACAACACATCCTGTATGTATATATATATATATATATATACATATATATATATATATATATATATATATATATATATATATATATATATATATATATATATATATATATATATATATATATATATATATATATATATATATATATATACATATATATATGAAAGTTTGTTAGGGATGTTAATCCCTATAGAACTGGCCCAAGCTAACCAAGAGGTGGGGGGGGGGGGGGGGGGGGGTGGGGTGAATTGGTATTTTTAAATTTCTTTTCAACAAAAGCAATTAAATCACAAACCAAAATTCACACCACAAGAAAAATAAGTGCGGAAGCAAGAAACAAGAACACAGAGATTTATAGTGGTTTGGTCAACTCGACCTACGTCCACTCCCTAGAGGCGCCCTCCGAGTATTGCACTACACTCGTGACTCTCCTTTAGCCCCCACAGCTAGGCGGAGAAGCCTTTACAAAGAACCTCCTTTTTGCCACCCCGGCAAGGCAGAGAACATATCTCCTTTTGCTTCCTCCTGAAGCTGGCAGAGAACCACAACCAGATGCTGACTCCTTACCTCTACCCACCCTTCCATGGACGAGAAACTCTAGACGAAGAAGAAGCAGAGCGATCCTTGAAGCAACCCTTGTGAATCCCCTCACAAGCTCCCCCTCACAAGATCCTCTCTCTCTCCCTCTCTCTCTTTCTCTCATCAAGGTCTTCTCAGGTCAAGGCAGCAACAAAAGATTGTTCAAAATGTTGAACAAGAGCTCTTAAATAGAAGAGCTTCAAATGAGCTCATTAATTACAAGTTGCCGACAATATCGTCCAGGCCGATATGGACATCGTCTTGGCCGATCAGTACAAATCTCAGAAGATCAGCCTGAGCATCGCCCTGAATGCAAGCTGGACGATTCAAAATTGGCTTGATCGTCCATGCCGATCAGTTCAAATCAGAGGAAAATCGTCAAGAGCATCGCCCTGAATTTGTGCTGGCCGATATATATTGTTCAGAAGTAACTAAGGTTTTTGAATAGATCATCCTGGCCGATCATGCAATCGTTCAGGATGATATGATCATATCAATCATCCTTAATTACTTTCTTGATTTATCTAATTAATTAAGGCATAATTGTAAATATCGTCCAGGCCGATCCAAGATCGTCCTGGCCGATTACCAAAAATTACAGAATACCTTAATTGTGTATGGCGGCAACTTCTTTCTGTTTTGAGCTTATCGTCCTGGCCGATACACGTATCGTCCAGGACGATCTGTTAATGATGACTTCCTTAATTAAGAATCCCGAATAGAATGTCTATTTTAAACTAAATCGTCCAGGCCAATAAAAATATCATCCTTGCTGATATAAGTAAAAATAGAAATTCTATGTCTTTCAAGTGTGTGTGTGTGTAGGGTTACTTAGCATCAGTCTCTTTGAACATTACAAATAGACTCAAGAAGAAAAAAAGTAAATTACAGACTGACTCAACCCTAACCTATGCAATCTTGAACTGGCTTCGTTTGTTCGTCCGATCTTCGATTCCTAAAAAGTTAGAAGTAATAGGCAGTCCAAGAGAATCAATAGTGTTTGTCAATCATCAAAACATAAGTTATGAAAATAGATTTTCAACAATCTCCCCCTTTTTAATGATGGCAAACACTAGTAGGAAAAAACTTAGTAAAAATAGCAATTCATTTAAAATTTCAAAGTTACAAGCACATCAACTTTTTCCTACCACATCCTACTCTCCCTTTTATCATCAGCAAAAGAGGGTCCTAGACACACAAAAGAAAAAAGGAAAAACAAAGAACAACAGAAACTAAAACAAAGTATAAGACAAACTACAGGAAATAGAAACTAGAAAAATGAGGGATCATGATCATCAGCCGGCGGTGGAGGTGGTGGAGCCTGCTGAAAGTAGCCAGCAAGCGTAGTAAAATGAGCATTGAACCAGGCTATATCCTGGTCGTGCTGCAGCTACTGGTGAGTCATGTAGCTGTCAAACCGGGTTAAGTCCTCTATGCGGTGCTGCTCGTAGCGGGCCATGTCCTCCGAATGTTGCTGCTCCTGTGCAGCAACGTAAGCATCGAAGCGGGTCTCCCATCGGTCAAACCTCTCCACTAACTGGTCAAGCTGAGAGTGCTGGCAAAGAAGAGTAGGATCAGGAACAGGAGCGGGAGCGGGAGCCTCCTCCTCCTCAGCCCCCCGAGGTTCCTCGTCTCCAGGGTGGAGATGAGTACTATGAAGGGTACTGAAGGAACTGTTTGAGTAGAAGAGAGTTGGGAGGTTGGGTGGAATAGGATATTGAAGTGATATTTGGTTTCAAGGACATAGACTATGAGGTGTCCTAAAGCTAGATTGGGTTTCCTCTTATGACCTGGATCGCAGATTATGGTTAAGTGATCAATGTATCGAAAAATTAGATCTGCAGTATTGAGTTCTCTATATGCCATGATGTAAAAAGTAGTCAGAGAAAGTAGAGGAGTGATGTGGATTTGGTCCCCAGCTTTTGGAATTATGGAGGTGCAAAGAACATGTTGGATTGTCCTAACATCTTTGATTAAAGAGCTAGTCTCTCCAACATGAAAAGGTGCATTAGTCTGGCGAAGAAAAGGGTTTGCCGTGGACCAATCAAAATCAGGATCTGAAATGATTAAGTGCAGCTTATCCCCAGTAGTGGATAGCTGTAAAAGGTCAACACAATCCTGATATGTGATTTCGATTGGGCGTCGATTCACATAGGAGGTCAGGGCTTTGAAAGTAGGATTTATGCAAAGGTTTGCGAAGAATTCTCGAAGAAGCTCAGTATTAAAGGGGAAAACGAGAGAATGAAACAAAAAGAAGTGTAAGCGAAAAGATCCATTACCGGATACGAAATGTGGGTAGGATTGATGATTCTGGAGAAAGTTATCCCACATTCTTTATATCGATGATAAGCAGCCTGATCCTCTGCCACCCTGAATCATGGGTCCAGAGTGGCCCTCGAGAAACTTCCAGAAGCCTGTCGAACTCGTTTCCCACCAGCCATAGTAAGGAGTTAGCTAGGAAACACAAGAGGAGAAGGGATGTGAAGTTGAAAACATGGCTGGAACGGCCTAAATTTAAAGAAATGGCCATGTCGTCCAGGCCGATCGCAGAATCATCCAGGATGATATGGTACAATAATTGCGTACATGCTGATTGGTCAAAAAGGTGGTCTGATCGGCCGGGTCGATCAGATATCGACCAGGACAATTAGACACATACGATCGTCCCGAGGAGTCAAGCCGGACGACCGTTGAAAAGTAGATCGTCTGGGCTGATTAGGTGTATCGTCCAAAACGATGCATAATAATTGATCGTACCGGCCAAAGCTAAAACATTTTAAATCTGTGCCACGTGTATCATCCAGGACGATTGTCCAATAATGGAACGTCCGGGGCCGATTTTAAGGATTTTAAACGACTGACACGTGGGTCGTCTAGGACGATCCAATGTATCGGCCATGATGATTAGTTATCGGCTAAAATGATCAACATGATTGCAACAGAGTTCGATCAAATCATCCTGGACGATAATGGATCGTCCAAGACGAAGAGTTGTAGTAAGCACAAATAAGTTCAACATATGGAAATTTGAAGGGAATTTGTCCTATTGTCCAGGACGATAAATGCATCGATCAGGATGATGTGACTAGAATTTGAAAATCAATGAAGGATGGTGATGATCAAAGCTCTCATAAATAAAACAAAAGAAAAGCAGAAGAAAAGAAAAAGAACAGCGATAAAAAGCTAAAAACAAACAAATGAAAGAACAATAAATATTTTTGTTTTTTTTTTTATTTTTCTATATATTTTTTTGTTTTAACAAAGCATTTCATATGAGAAAATCTCAAAAAAATTTAAACTTTAGAGTTCCAAGAGATCAAGAAGTTTAACAAATCTCAATCAGAAGAATGTAGAAAATCTTATTATGTTAACCCAAGATCGGACATCCTTTATGGTACAAATTTTTTTTTTTAAAAAAAACAAAAGTCCTAACTCAGAATAACTTAAAAGGATAAAAAGAAGATCCAATCAAAACTTGGTTACAAAGAAAATACCTTATAAATAATATAACAAAGTAATTTGTTTCAATCATGGAATTTGAAATCAAGTCTTTGGAAGCATCAAATAACCAATGATTTTTCTAAATTTAAAAGTTTTGAAAAGAGAGGATAGCTTGCATTTAGTGGGCTCATTTTTTTTCTCTTGTCACTTTGATTGCCTCTTTGAGCATCTTTTGATCTTTTGATACACTTTTGTGTTTATAGTTTTATTTTCAATTTGGCATCATTGGCCTCTTTCCTTTTTTAATTCTTGCAAGCTAAAACTCTTTAACAAACCCTTTAAACAAGAACCTTAGTTGTGAGTATATCCTCCAAATATTAGAGAATAGGAGCTCTCTCTCTAACATAGGGAAGAACAAGTCACAAAACAAAATCATAATCATGTGATAAATGCAATGACAAGATTTTAATTAACTTGAAAGATATATAAGAACTTTGACTATATGCATAAGATAAATTATTGTAGCAAGAAAAAGGATCTCAATTTCAAAAATTATTAGTTAAAATGAGTTTAGACTTTTGTTTAGAGAAGAAAGTCATTCCACTAAACAAGGTAAGGAGGGAAACCATCAACGGTATTTCTCCCTTTAACCGATTTAGAAAAGCTAAACACTATCTCCAAAACTCAAAAATCTAAAAGCTTGAAAAGATTCAACATATAGAAAACCAAACATAAAAGCAAAGCGAAAACAAAATAATCTAAAATAACAAAAAGCTAGCACACAACAAAAATAACACAAAACAAATTAAAGAAAAAACATTTCAAGAAATTATGAAGCAGCGAGTTTAAGCGATTATGAGCTGCGAGCCTCCATATGTCCAATTATCCTATGCTCTCACGAGGTCTTTGGTGAGAGCACACCTGCAAAAACTCAACAATAGTCAGATTTAGGAACCCAACCTAGTTTGCGTCCCATCTTATGAAAAGTAGAAGGTGATGCTTGTGTGTCATGCTGTGAATCATTCAATTTTGGTCTCCACACCCACCGTGTACTACGAGAAATTGTGCAAGTGTGTGAGAAGTGTCCTAGAATGCCACATGAAAAACATCTAACTCCAGAAAAAGGATTTCTTAAATGGTTTGAGTTATAATGCTTCTTCCTAGGTCTTGACTTTAAATCAAAAGTGGGTGTCTTCCAATTTTCTTTAAGTGAACCCATTCGTTCTTTAGTCTCAAGTTTGTATTTTCCAAAACATTATAATCAATCCTCAACTTTTCTTCTATCTCTTGAGATTTCTTAAACTTTGACTCAAGTGAGGTGTGTGAAGCTTTCAATGCAACATGCTCATCAATTAATTCCAAATTATTTTTATTTAAATCATCAAATTCATCAAGTAGATTCATATGATTTGAATCAATTGTAGAATGATCTTTGAGAATAATTGCATACTCTTTTTGTAAATTTGAAAGTTCTAACTTTAAACTAGCATGAATCTTTTTAAGTTTTTTGTATGATGCATGAATTTTCTCACAAATTTCAAACAATTCATCATAGGTTGGTTTACATACCTCTTCCTCATCACTTTGCTCAAGATGATCTTCCCCCATTAAGCACAGGTTTGTAGTCTCTTCCTCTGGTTCAGTCTCAAAGGAATCAGTACTAGATTCTGTCCAGAACGCCTTTTGGACTCTCTTCTTGTCCTTCTTAAACTTAGGTTTCTCCTCACCTTTTTCCTTTTCTTTGCTCGAGTGATCTTGAAGTGTAGGACAATCAGCTTTCACGTGTCCAGGCTTCCTGTATTCATAACAAAAAACATCAGAAGATCCTTTAGAATGTTTATGATCCCTACCTTTTCTCTAATAATGCTTTTGCTTCTTCCTTAGAAAGCTTTTGAATTGCCTTATGATGAAGGCAAGTTCATCGCTTTCAGACCCGGAAGATTTAGAATCTGATTTGTGCGCCTTTAGTGCAACTATTTTTTTCCTTCTTTTTCTCACCTGCATCAAGATTTCTTTGATTCACCCCTTGCTCGTAAGCAATGAGTGAGCCAAGTAAGTTATCAATAGAATAAGTGTTCAAATCCTTAGATTCAGTGATTGCAGTGATTTTAACATCATATGATGAATGCAAGCATCTCAAAATCTTGTTTACTTTTTTAAAGTTTGAAAGTTCTCTTCCTAGGGCAAGCAATGAAGTAACAATTTGAGTAAACCTTCTATACATGTGAGAAATAGATTCATTAGGTTTCATACGAAAAAGTTCATAGTCATGCAAGAGAATGTTTAAACGAGATTGTTTAACTTCATTAGTGCCTTCATAAATGATACACAATGTATCCCAAATTTTTTTACCAGTTTGCAAGTGGAGACACGAATGTAATCCTCAGATTTTAAAGCACACAAAAAATAGTTCAAACATTTTGCATTTAATTGGGCTAAATCTCTTTCATCGAAAGTCCATTCAGTAAAAAGAATTTCAGTTTTAACACCATTAATTTCACGAGAAGGTGGAGAATAACCTTCTTTGATAAGCATCCACATGCGATAATCAGTAGATTGTAAAAACATTGACATGCGGGTTTTCCAGAAATCAAAAGGTAAGTTGTCAAACAAGGGAGGTCGTGTAATTGAATAATCTTCCGTAGTGTTACAATTCCCAAGGTTAGCCATGGATCAAAATTCAAAAAGTTTTCAAACTAATTTTTTATGAATCCCGCTCTGATACCACTTGAAAGTTCGTTAGGGATGTTAATCCCTATAGAACTGGCCCAAGCTAACCAAGAGGGGGGGGGGGGGGGTGAATTGGAATTTTAAAATTTCTTTTCAACAAAAGCAATAAAATCACAAACCAAAATTCACACCACAAGCAAAATAAGTGCGAAAAATAAAGTGCAGAAGCAAGAAAGAAGAACACAGAGATTTATAGTGGTTCGGTCAACTCGACCTACGTCCATGCCCTAGAGGCGCCCTCCGAGTATTGCACTACACTCGTGACTCTCCTTTAGCCCCCACAGCTAGGCGGAGAAGCCTTTATAAAGAACATCCTTTTTGCCACCCCGGCAAGGCAGAAAACCTATCTCCTTTTACTTCCTCCTGAAGCTGGCAGAGAACCACAACCAGATGCTTACTCCTTACCTCTACCGACCCTTCCACGGATGAGAAACTCTAGACGAAGAAGAAGAAGAGCGATCCTTGAAGCAACCCTTGTGAATCCCCTCACAAGCTCCCCCTCACAAGATCCTCTCTCTCTCTCCCTCTCTCTCTTTCTCTCCTCAAGGTCTACTCAGGTCAAGGCAGCAGCAAAAGATTGTTTAAAACGTTGAACAAGTTCTCTTAAATAGAAGAGCTTCAAAGGAGCTCATTAATTGCAAGTTGCCGATAATATCGTCCAGGCCGATCTGGACATCTCCTGGCCGATCAGTACAAATCTCAGAAGATCGGCCAGAACATCGCCCTGAATGCAAACTGGATGATTCAAAATTGGCTTGATCATCCAGGACGATCTCACGATCGTCCATGCCGATCAGTTCAAAGTAGAGGAAAATCATCCAGAGCATCGTCCTGAATTTGTGCTGGCCGATATTTATCGTCCAGAAGTAACTAAAGTTTTTAAATAGATCGTCCTGGCCGATCATGCGATTGTCCAGGATGATATGATCGTATCAATCATCATTAATTACTTCCTTGATTTGTCTGATTAATTAAGGAATAATTGTGAATATCGTCCAGGCCGATCCAAGATCGTCCTGATCGATTACCAAAAATTACAGAATACCTTAATTGTGTATGGCGGTAACTTCTTTCTATTTTGAGCTTATCGTCCATGACGATCTGTTAATGATGGCTGCCTTAATTAAGAATCCCGAATAGAATGCCTGTTTTAAAGTAAATCGTCCAGGCCGATAAAAATATCGTCCTGGCCGATATGAGTAAAAATAGAAATTCTAAGTTTCTCAAGTGTGTGTGTGTAGGGTTACTTAGCGTCAGTCTCTTTGAACTTTTCAAATAGACTCAAGAAGAGAAAAAGCAAATTACAGACTGACTCAACCCTAACCTATGCAATCTTGAACTGGCTTCGTTTGTTCGTCCGATCTTCGATTCCTAAAAAGTTAGAAGTAACAGGCAGTCCAAGAGAATCAATATTGTTTGTCAATCATCAAAACATAAGTCATGAAAATAAATTTGCAACAATCTCCCCCTTTTTGATGATGGCAAACACTAGTAGGAAAAAACTTAGTAAAAATAGCTGGGGAGTAGGTAAAAAATGAGGAGGTAAAAAAAGCACTTTGGTAACTATTATGATGGAAAATATTGGCATTGTCTCCTCTTTCTCTCTCTTTTTTCCTCCTCTTCCTTCCTTTATCTCTTATTCTTACTCTTCTCTCACCCGACCATGCAAGGAACTAGGGGAGGGGATGGCTTGGTTGAGGGTTTTATCAAAATGCTTTTTAATATTTTAGTGTTGTGATGCTGAAGACCCCAACACTATTGCGCTCCCTTAAATCTAGAAAACCAAGATCTTAGCACCATAGCACCTCATACAATTTTTAGGGAATTGTAGTGTAGTTAAACTTGAGGCTATTACATGATCAATCCCCTAATTCTTTCATAGGAGGATCTCTCAGTAATGCCATCTTCAATACTTATTATATCTGAATGATATGAATTTGTTTTTATTAGAAATAAAAATGATGTTTTATCACTTTTGTGAAGTGGAAGAACTTGGTGGAAAATAAAATTAGACATCAAGTTAAGTTCTTAATATTGAATAATGGTGGGACGTATAATTCTATAGAAATAAAATATTATTTCACCTCTCATAATATTTATATGGAGAGAATGATCTTAAAAACTCAACAATAAAATTGAGTTGTTAAGAAGATGAATAGTTCTTCCAATGAACATGCAAGAAGCATGAAATTGCATAAATGTTTTTTCATGGTCTTTTGGGCATATGTAATAAACATAACATCATATCATATCAATTGAGAACCATAAATTGCACTTCCTACAAAAGCAGGGATAAGAAAGGAGGTATATTAATCACATTTGACAGTTTTAAATTATCTATCATTTATTTATGTTGATTGAATTATTAAAGTTCAATATTTCCAAATTCTAAGATGTGTTCACTAGAGATGATGGAGATGAGTTATATACACATTCTAGTATTATTAAAGAAATAATTATTAGAAATAGAAATATTATCTTCAATAAATTCATATTATGTGAAGACAAGTCAAGAATCACTATAATAAACACCTCCAATTTAGAGTAAGTTGAATTAATGAGGAGCCTATCCCAAGCAAGATTGAAAACACCCAAGGAAACTAAGGAGTAGTATGAGCCAAACACATAAGTGATCCAAGTTAATGCTTAATTACAACACAAGCAACATCATGTCCTATCTCAACATAGGAAATCCATAATCACCTTTTCTAATTTACTCTTTAGAATGGATAATAGATGCAGAAAATCTCCTAGCTACTAATGTTTGGCTTTCACTAATTGGTAGACTTTACATTTAAAAATAAAAATTGTAACATAATTTTTTGATCCAGGCCACCAAAACAGATCTTTGAAATCACTATACATTTTTCTACTTCATGGGTAAATCATGTAGCCTAAATAATGAGCCTCATGTAGCATAACCAATCTTTAACCTCAAGAACTAGGAACCCAAAGCATGTTCTTATAGAAAATAATACCTTAATAAGATACTTATAGTTTAGTTTTGTTGCTAACTTTAATCAGATTAATCAACTTTAGATAATTTGTATCTAATTTTTGAGATTCCTAAATCCTTTCTAGTAAAGAAGATAAATTATTTATATAAACCAATAAACTCGAATACTAATCAGTAGATTAAATTACCTCTAACTGTAATGTCTCCATATCCTATGTTAGGTATTCATTAAAAGTTAACTAAGCACATGATAATATAAAAGATTACCTATTCACAACATATGTTTCCATATTATCTTTACTAGACTAATACTGAATCGATAGATTGTTATATTTAATCAATTCAAGCCATCCCTTTATCTCATATTCAAATTCTTCTAAGTGAATATGAACTTGAGACTCTAATTATCAGTGAAAATCTCACTCTTAACATAATACAAATATTGTATCTAGATCTATAAAGTAAAATCTATAATAGCAAGTTCTAGAGCATGAGTTAAATAGTTCCCCTAATGTGGCTTTAACTATGTATAAACATAGGTTATCGATTTTCTATGCTACATTGGAACACATTATGAGACCCTTAAATAAAGCAGTATTAAATACCTAAAAATCTTTTGTACCAGATGGAAGAGATATAGCCTCACACTCCAGTGTCCAAATAAAATATAACCACTTCTAAGTTAGTCTAATTAGAGGTGTAAAAATTTTCAGTGTCTGCTTCTTAGGTCTAGTTTGAAGAAGATGGTAGCACCCACAAGTTTATCTAGTATATCTTAGAGGCATGGTACCAGAAAGTGGTACTTTACTATGATCTTGTTGATAGCTCAGTTATCTACACATATATGCCAGCTACCATCCTTCTTTGAGTCAAGTAGTGCTGGAACAACACCAGGACTTAAGTTTGGTTATATTAAGTTCTTTTGCAATAATTCATTAATGATCCTCTATAATATTAAATGCTCTTGTGGGCTTATCTTATAGTGCAACATATTTGACAATGTGGCCCCTAGTTGAAAATCTATATGATATTATAAGTATCGTAATGGAGGTTGGCAGCTTTGCAACTCTTTGAGCTATATGTCTATAAATTGTTAGAGTATTGTGTGAACAACAACCGATAGATTCTGAGATTTGCTATCTTAGCTAGGTTCTTAGGCAGTCAATGTAAACATTACAGAGAATTAATACCAAGAATGTACAATGCTCTATCCCTACACAATGCGCATGGCGACCTTTCCTGATGCTTCTTTACTAGCCACATTGGTGGAATGAGGGAGTAATCAAATTTAATAATTCTTCCATTCAAATGTGTAAGTGTTTGTGTGACCATCATGAATGACCCCTACATCAAAATTTCTAGTTCATCCCAATATTATGTGATAAATATCCATTTGAAGGACATCACAGAGGACTTAACATACATAATGCTTTCTGATAGAGAAGGTCACCCTGCACATCTATGTCACAAGAATTTCTACACCTTTTCTTACCCAACATATCTTGTATGGATATGGATTTTTTTTATCTTGGGTTGTATCCTTTTTACTACGGATTGAGAAATAATGATCTCAGTGCATCCATTGTCTATGAGTATCACAAACCATTTCATTAATGGTATATTAGATGCAAAAAATAGAGTGTCATTGAGAATTATTTGCTTGACGAGGAGCCAGTAAGATTTTTTTCATTACACAAATATTGGTTCACCTTCATCCGCCTGAAGATCTTTAAAATCTAGCTCTTTTTCATCATATTTACTGTGATGTACCCCTTATGGTTCTCCATCAAATAAGTGAAGTTGCTGCTGGTTAGGATAGTCATTAGACATATGCCCTGGATGGAAATAGAGGTAACATTTAAGTGTTGTCAATTTGGCATAAGAATTTTCCTTAGCTAGAAACTTTTTCAATATGCAAATTTTGGTTCGACACTAAGCACCCTTGTAGCTCTTGGCTAGGCTATTTTTGGCATGTTTCCACTATTTGTTGGCTTCTTGATGACACTACCTACTAGTTTAGTAGCTTAGTGACACACTGTGTGGCTCCGTGGATGGTGATTAATCTGAATTTCAACTTTGATAGCATAATTTACTGCTTGAGATAAGGTCCAAGCTTAATTTAATTCTAACTTATCCCGAATAGCTTCCTTCAGCCCCCTAATATAATGCGCAACAAGATGATTTTCAGATTCATTCAGGTTATTATGGATTCTTAACTTGTAAAACTCTTATGTATACTCATTTACCATTATGTTTCCTTGAGAACAATGTTGGTATTAAGGATAAAGCATCTGTTCAAATTCCGCAGATAGAAAGTGCCCTCACAGCAACCGCATCATATGACACCAACTCATTATGCCAACCATATCTTTACATCTCCTCGACTGTAGGAGTTGCATCTACTAGGTGCTAAGCCCATCTTTAAAAGGATAGGAAATTTATTTAACCTAATTTTTAGACACTATTTCCAAGTAATCAAAGAAATCCTCAACTACCTGCTTATAATATAGATAGTCTTCAATATACAAACGACCATTGAAAAATGGAATGTCTAATTTAACAAAAAATTCCACTTGCTAGCGATGTTGTAATTATTTTAATCATGGATAATCATTGTAATTTTGGTGTTTTTCTCCACTGAGACAGACGCGTCTAGTTATTGTTGTAACTAAAATCCATTCTCAAAGTCAAAAATATATGGAATCGCTTGTTGCGGATCAATGGTTTATGAATTTTATGATAGAAAACATTCTTATTTTTCTACGACTTTCTTATATACTGACATTTCAGGTTCACACGATCAGACTGTAATTTAGAACCAGCTCAAGATTGGGTAGACTAGGTATGAGTCAGTTTGTACTATTTTTCCTTTCTTGAGTCTGTTGTATTTGGTGTGGCACCGGATGATTTGTAACTTGGTAGATTCACTATTGTTCCCTAAAAGAGTTCTAGTTTTGGTAATATCATATCCGGGACGATATTTATATCGTCCTGGACAATCTGTCCAAAAATAGAAACCCTAATTAGGGCATACTCATTAAGGCAGCCGTCATTAGCGGATCGGCCTGGACGATATGTATCGGCCAGGACGATAGAATCAATTCAGAAAGAATCAGCCGCCATAATCAGTTTAGGTATTCTTTATTTTAGGAAATTGGCCATGAAGATATTCATATTGTCTAGGACGATCTAACTCAATTATGCCTAAATTGATCTGGTATCTTTGGAAAGCATTAATGGTTGATTGATACGACTACATTGTCTGGGACAATCTCCGGATCGGCCAGGATGATGTACTGGATGATCTACATCGGACAGCTCGAATTCAGGGCGATGATCAGGATGATTGAAATCAATTTTAAACTAATCGTTCAGGACGATCGTGATATCGGCTAGGACGATGTAACCAATTTTCTTCTGGTTGTCCCAAATCGTCCCGACTGATGAGCTGAATTTGTACTAATCGGCCAGGACGATATACCTATCGTCCTGGACGATAATGTCAGTAACTTACATTAATGAGCTTCATTTTGAGAGCTTCTATTTAAGCTTTGTCAAGGCACTTTTGTAAGTGTCTTTGGAAGCCATTGTAGCTTCGTTCTTTTGGTGGAGACTTGAAGAGAGAGCTTGAAAGGGAGTGAGGAGCGGGTGAAGTCTGAGAGGGAGAAGATCCTGTAAGGGGAGACTCAAGGGAGTGTGGAGGGGATTCCACACGGTTGCTCCGGCAGGCTTGCATCTTAATACCGTCAGATTCAAGGCTTGTCTCGAGGGAAGTTCACCAAAGAAGAAGATCTCTTTGGTGTCAAAGGCCCCGGCGACTTCGCCGCACCGGGGAAGGTGGAAGTGATTTTGTAAGGGCATCTCCGCCCAGCTGTGGGGGCAAAAGGAGAGTCACGATTGTAGTTCAATACTTGGAGGGTGCCTCCAAGAAGTGGACGTAGGTCAAGGTTTGACCGAACCACTATAAATCCGGTGTGTTCTTTCTTATTATTACTTCCGCATTATTTTCTTCCACACTTTGATTTCTGTGGTGATTTTGGTTTGAGTTTTATCTTTGGTTTTAAAGTTATCCAATTCACCTCTCTCTTTGTTAGCCTTGGGCCAGTTCATAAGGGCTTAACATCCCTAACGAACTTTCTAGTGCCATCAGAGCACTTTCATCGCTATAGGTGGTTGTCGAGAGTGGTGCTGGAAGTGTGTTGGTATGGTTGCCAATGCTATTAGTTGGCCCATTGTATGATTTGGTTGATTTACTCGCTCTTAGAGATCAAATCTCCATCTGAATTTCTTTAGAGAAATAAAACAAAACTTAGTAATGGGTATTTCCATTTGATGTGCAATGCTCGATTGAGCAGCTCACGGGGCTTCCAAACTTTGATCATCTTCGAGAGTGGACCATTTGCTACCTTCTGCTATTGAAGCCCTCGATCAAGCTCTAATACCAATATGATATTATACCATAAATGACCTAGAGTAAATAGAGAATACAAGAAGCAGGGAGTAGAAACCCTTGTCTATGTGTTAATATTCATCAATAAGGTACCTCAAATATATCCAATTGTCTATATACAATTACCAGTAGTGCTATAGAGTATTCTAAAAAGAGTGATAATGGCCTAAAGTTGAAAATATATGGAATATGCATAAAACAAAAATAAATTAGTAGCTATAACAGTGAGAGTAGTAGTGGAGGTAGTAGGTTTATTGGAGTGAGTAGGGTTGTTGTTGTAGTGAGTCACTGGATTAGGATAGTCTGCATCACTTCTGAAGCTAGTTGTTATGCTAATTTGAAGGGAATGTATTTACTCCCTCTCCTTGTGCAAGATTTACAGGAGTAGACTACTTCCTTATAGAAGATATATTTGCTATCAAAAAATTATATGCCTTACTAGAAGACATGAAGAAAATTAGCTGAGCTGCCTTGAATGTTATTGAGGAAATTAACAAAGTTGAGAAGAATCAACAAGGCTATGAAGAGATTAGAAAAAAATTATTATAAAGGCTTCCATACCACTAGTCAGGCGACTCATTTAACAAGAAGATTGCTACTATGTAGTTACAAAACTTTCCTGGCTCCAACTATCTAAACTTGGTGTTGCTTTCTCATGAGTTTGTTAGTTTAAAACTTTAATTTCTAGTAACAAATTTTTTGGCTTTTAAAATCAATGTTCCTCTTATATAAAGGTTTCATCATAGGTGGAGAAAAAGGAAGAGGTAAAAAATAAATTTAAGAAGACAATTAAAAAGAGTGTGTAGGTAAGAGGGAATTCAACATATTGTGAGAAAACCTCTTCCTCCATTCTTATTGTTTAATTCTTTCACTTTGAAATAATATTTTTTCTATCAATATTATGAAATATTCTTATTTTTTACTTTCAAAACCCCATAGATGTCTTATTGTTCAAATTTTTTTTCTTATGTCATACACCATCAATCAAAGAAAAATATCTTATAATATTTATATCACAACATTAAATTATTTTATAACATGCCCTCCTTAGTGACAAAATTCTAAAATTTTTCATAATATTTTTTTATTAAAGAATTAGTAAAAACATTCTAAATATGAATTTACTTCAATTTTTTTAAAATTTTTTTCATAATTTTAACAATGCTTACTTTATAAATACCTCAAATTACTATAATTTAATAAACTTAATTTTGAATTATTTCTTATAAAAAAATACTCAAAATAATTCCTACCTATCCATCCCATAGAAATATTTCAAAACATTCGTATTATATGGAGGAAAGAGATCTGTAACACTTAAAAAGCATACAAAGGCATCTAATAAAGGTTTAAAAAGTTAGATCAAACTGGCGCACTACAGGAAATTCTATGAATATCGACGGAACTTCTGGTGGTTAAACCAATAGTTGGACCATCGGTATTAATCGGCGATTATATCTCTAGTAATTAAGATTAAACCCCTGATATTTAAGGTGGTCTTTTGACCATTGGAAGTTCTGCCAGTTTTATGTTTTCATGTCAGTATTTACTAACAATTTATCCATAGTTTTTATTGATAGTTTAGCCTAGCTCATTTCATGTAAAAAAGCCCATGCTAGTTGATATTCAACCTCAATTTTCTGCTCATTCCATTCCTCAAGAGAAGCTTCCACCTTCAGGCCTTGCCAAACCAACCATGACCGCCGACTCCTTGACATAGCCATTTTTGCCCGCCCCTGTTACCCGAAGTTCATTTCTATGCATCTCCTTAGTTTTTTTAACCTTTATGCTCAAACTATGCATGCCTTTTAATCTCTATGCATCTCTTTAGCCTTAAGCCCATACATTTTTTTGCTTTAGTCATGGATGTTCTCACTAGACATTTGTAAGAGGATGTACCTAATTATATGTTTTTTTACTAATGATAATCTTCTTATTGATAAGACTAGAGAGCGAGTTGAAGGTAAAATTGAATTATGGAAGTCAACCTTAATGTCTAAAGGTTTTCTCTTGAGTAGATCTAAAATTGAATGTATGGACTATAATTTTAGTAGTAATAGACCTAGTGAAGGGATTGTGACTTTAGACAATCAAGTCATTAATAAGAGTGATTATGAAATGGATGGGGATATTATTGGTAGAATTCAAGTTGCATAGTTGAAGTGGAGGAATGCATCAAGCTTGTTGTGTGATAGAAAAGTTCCCCTCAAACTTAAAGGAAATTCTATTAGATGGTGGTGAGACCTGCAATGCTTTATAATGCAGAATATTGGCCTTTAAAAGAGAAGCATAAGACTAAGTTAAGTGTTATAGAGATGAGGATGCTCAGGTGGATGAGTGGATTTACCTTTTGAGATAGGATACGAAATGAGCTTATACTTGAAAGGTTGGAGTAACTCTAAAGGAAAATAAGATTAGAGAGAGTTGCCTTAGATGTTTTGGTCACATAAAACAATAGCTTTCCAATGACCCAATTAGGAGAGTAGATGTATAAGATTTAACCTTTGTTAAGAAAGGTAGAGGTAGACCTAAAAAAGTATTGGTTAGAAAATATTAGAAATGACCTTTCTTTATTTGATCTAAATGAGAATTTTACTATTTACCTGACACAAGGGAGAAAAAGGATTCATGTATTTCCTACTTTGATGCACTTATCACATCTTTAAGGGTGCACTCATTTTAATAATTCATTTCACAACAATGTAGGCAACATTTGCTTTAACATCTAAATGACTATCCAAGAAGAAATATATTAGATGCACAACAGATTATTATTGGGTCAAAAGGTTTGACAGATAAATTTAAGGAAGGAGTTGAGACTTATTCAAGTCTCATGTCAACTTACTTCATCTAAGTCTAATGAAATGTTTATATGTCAATGCTCGAAGCACAAAAATCAATCATTCCTTATGCTTGGTGAAGTAAAGGTTGATTTATATCATAGGGATTTGTTCCAAGATATTGGATTTCGACCTCACATGATGACTATAAGCCACAAAAAGATACTCATGCAGTCCATCCACAACTTTTGAAATAGTCAATGAAAATCAAATGAGTAGACCGTATGAAGAATTTGTTTTTATTCAGTAGGTCCTAATTTAAGGGCCTGCATGGAAAAGCCACTAAACCTAGAAACCAACAAATTCTTTGAATTACTACAAACTCCTCAAAAAACCATTTGGGATAGCAGCACAACAGATTCAAAAATATTGGCTGCTGCTAGGATGCTGAGTATCAAAACTAAATATATTATTCTTATGACTGCTTCAATGACTTTATTGATCTTCTCAAAGAAATAAATCCATAAATAATTTAATCCCCACATATTTGTATCGAACAAAAAAATTAGAATCCATATTAGGTCTCATCACTATGAAAATTGAATATTATATAAATGATTGTATGTTATACTACAAGGATGATGCGATATAAGTTTATTATCACACCTACAATGCGCTTACTTTCAAATCCAACTTAGAAAAATAACATCGTCAAAAGAAAGATGTTCCATATTGCATTTATTTTATTTATTAATTATACCAAGATTTCAGCAGCTCTATGCATCAATGAGTTAAACAGGTCATATGAGATGGCATAAGGAGAAATTAGCATAAAGTGGTGTTCATTCTCATCCATCATATATTGAAGCGTGGAACCATTTTGATCAAACACATTCTTCATTTGCTGCTAAGTCACATAATATAAGATTGAAATTATGTGCTGATAATTTTACTATTACAGTCAGGAAGCATCACTATATTCTTTTTGGTTAGCTATACTAACACCATACAGCCTTCAACTATAGATGTGTATGACTACATTGTACATGCTTTTAACACTTCTAATAGCTAAATCACATAATCCAAAAAAAAAAAATTTGATATTTTTTTTGCAACCATTAATTGATGAAAAGAAGGTGTCCTCAATATAACATCTCAACTAAATGAAGTTTTCTCTTTAGAACTATATTGCTTTGGACCATTGGTGATTTTTAGCTTATGGTATATTATCGGGTTAGAGCATAATAAGAAAATTAGCTTGCCCTTACTGCATAAAGAATACTAAATCACTCACACAAAAATATCAAATAAAAAATACTTAGTTTGATTGTCATATGTTTCTACTTTCTTATTATCAATTTAGGATAAATAAGGTTGCATTCATTAGAAGCAGGGTTGAAAGGTTACCTCCTCCACCAAACTTAAGTGGTAATAAAGTACTATAGAGAATTTCTGCAATTTTATTAATTATTAATTTCTCAATATTATCAAAGTGTAAATTTTTGGGATATGGTGTTCAACATAATTGGATTAAAAAAGTTTTTTTTTAATATTATCATATTGGAGTATAAATTTGATAAGACATAACCTGGATGTTATGTATATTAAGAAGAACTTTCTCGAAAACATTTTTATTACAAACATGGATCTTAAAGGTAAGAGCAAGGATAATATGAAAGCTAGAATAGACATTAAAGAGTACTATCAGTAAAGAAATCTAAAGTTAGTAACAACCAGCAATGATAAAATAATGAAGCCCAAAGAATCTTACTCTTTCATGTTAGAATAAAAAAGATCAATATGTCAATGGTTTTAAGGTTTAAAAATACATGATAGTTATGAATCAAACTTAAGTCAATATATCAACCTTAAATCTGCAAAAATATTTGGACTAAAAAGTAATGATTATCATTTAATTATGAAGGTGCTCATTTCAATTATAATATATTTGTTATATATTACATATCAAATCCATTAATAGAGCATAGCCTTTTCTTCAAAGATATATGTTCTTTTAAACTAAGCGAAGATACTTTATAGAAGAGCAAGGAGAACATACCAATCATCTTATATAACTTAGAAAAAAAAATTTTCTCGGGATTTTTTAGTTCTATAGAACATCTTCTAATCCATCTACCTTATGAGGCTAGTGTTGGTGGACCTATGCAATATCATTGGATATACCTTTTTGAGAGGTGAAATGTTTATTTAATATGTTATCTTAAATATTTTTATTTGTAATAGATAATTATAATCATCTAGCATATATTTAAATAAGTTGAAAAAATATGTTAATAATAAAGCATGACTAGAAAGATAGATATGTGAAGCATATTTAGCACAAGAAATCACCCACTTTTGCTCCTTCTACTTCGATCCCTATATGAGGAGTATAGGAATAAAGAATGGTTGTAATATGGACTTTGATATCAAAGAACAATTACAATCTACACTATTAATCTTTAGAAGTTATGGAAAGACCAGTGGCAAATATGTTAAAAGATTCCTCAATGATTTTGAAGTCAGAACAAGGACTTTATATGTGTTACTAAATTATCAAGAAGTCCAACCAATCTTAGAGTAGTTTTGTCCATAATGTATTTTATAAGCCAAAGTGTTACTAGATAATTTATAACCATGTATTTTATAAGCATATTACCTCTAACAGCTACTACAGCTATTAAGCAACTTGTGGCAAATAAATTCCCAGCTTGGTTTAGATCTTACGTGAGTAAAATCTATATTATTTCATTAATTTACATCTTATTGAATACTAGAAGGCCTAAAATTTTAAATTTCTTAGGTATATAACCCCTGTAATAAGGTTTTTGATAAAGGGTTGTAAGCATTAGATTGGATTCAATACAAAAATAAAATCCTAGATAATATATATAGTTAATGGGTTCAAATTTAATTCTAAGTCATAAAGTGAAGGAATAAAAAAAAAAAAAATTATGGAGTTTATGTTATAGGAAACACTCATGAAGAAGATGAATGTGATTATTATGATATTCTAGAAAGGTTCTTGAGCTATCATTCCCAAAAGAAGATGAGAATCTTATATATTTATTCAACTCTCAATGATATGATCTAGCACTGAATAGAGGCACATGGGTTCATCCTATCTATGGTTTAGTAGAAGTAAATCGAAGTAGAAGATATGAGATGTCAACTATAACACATAGTGTTGAAATGCAGTTAGAGGATGTGATAGTTCGACAAGCTCTTTAGGTGAGAACAAGGAAGAAAGTGAAGATGCCTTGGAGAGAAATAAAAATATTTTTTATTAAGAATAGTTCTTGTAATTTAAGTGACTAAATTTATTGCAATGTACGTATTTTAATGTAATTTTTTTAAAATTAAGTTAGTTCTTATAGTTATTTATAATTATGTGAATCCTATTTGTATATAAATCATTATATATTTTATAACTATATTTTTTAATTATTTATATTTGTTACAACTTAACAGTCTATATTCTATAATTTTTTTAGTTTTACTTATGAAAATATTTATATATGTTACAACTTTATTTTTATATATTAAAATGGTTTATTAATTATTTTTTTGCTATAGATAGCTTTAGGTGACAATCCTCATAAATCTATTACTTCAAAGTTTTCTCATAGGAAATAGTTGAGCACTAAACTAAGTGAGTCTAGATAGGGTGATGATGGTCAAAGCTAAAGAGTTCCATTAGTGATACAGTCACCACCACCTGAGAGTCAGCATTAGTCCTTTACTGAGCAGGGTCAGGGATAGATAGATCCATCTGTAGTTGGAGTACCACCCCTTATTGGGTACTTGCCTCCTCCTATATCTTTGAGTCCTCGATTTCTCTCTCTAGAGAAGACACACTCAACTCCAATCTACCCATATTACCCCCACCAACATCGCAAATCACTTTATTAACCTACCCTTACCCCTTACCACCACCCTTATTATTACCTACCTCCTTTGTAGTAAAAATAAGATGGATCATAACCACAAGTAGAGGTTGGTGCTGGGGAGCATGTAAGAGCAGTAGATAAGTGTGTATAAATAAAGCTAGAGGGCAATACATATTAGTTTATTTTATATAGTTATTATAATTTGATCTATTATATATTATTGATAAAATTGTTTACCAAAAGGTTCAATCTCTCAAGGTAGACTACCCACAAAATTTGTGATATCAGACAAAGTAAATATGATGCTCCTTACTTATCATGGAATGAGAGAAAAGCTTAGTATAGACGATAACTGGTATAGATGATAAGGTAGGGATATGTGGTTCAGAGATTTCAAATATTTTTATTTAGTATTACTTAATATTTTTTATTTTGTTTGAATTACTATTATTTATTATGAATATATTTATAGAAATATTTAAGGTAATTTCCTGAGCATGATACAAGTATCAAAACAAATTTTAAGAGGAGAGGCTCTACTTATCTTAGGGACATGTTCAAGGACATTATAAAGTTTAGGCATTGCTCATTATGAATTAGCGAGGGAGTATAAACTGAATTGAGCAGAGCTTGGACAAGTCCTAAGTTCACTAACTTGAGAGAGTAGAATAATTAAAATAGAGCATCTGACTATGGGGGTTTAGGAAACTCACTTCATACTTGTATTTTAGTTCCTCATATGGAATATAGATGATAACTGGTAAAAGATTATTTCAATTAGTTTTGTAAATATATGTATTTTATTTTAACAATATTGTTTATTTGCAGAAAGAGTATCTTGGTAGAGAGCTGACATCATCGGAGCTGCATACGAGAACTCATGAACTTCAAGCTAATCATCAGTGGGTTGATGAGAATGAGAGAAAAGCTTATAGTAATAATACAAAATAAATAGAAGTTTTATTTTTGGATTATCTCGTAGGATGATTTTATACGAATTTAAGATAGTCAGCAGTGGCAAGGGATCCTTTTCAGGATCGATCCAATATTTTGAGTATCATACTTGATCAGATGTTATTAGAGGAAGGCAGAGGGGGAGGGTTTATGACTTAGATTTGCATGGATATGCTTATGAGGGTAGTATATTTACTTCAACAATTTATGATGTTAGTGGAGCTGAAGAAATTATTAGCCAGAGGGTTGTTGTCTTGATAAGAAAGATACAGGAGATGAGAAAGATTCAAGCTGAGATACAGAAGAGCTGCGATTATATCAAGATGAAAAATTAGAAGAATAATGATCAAGAGCCTATACCTAAGTCACAGGGCAGCGAGGATACAAATGATGATTAATTCTTCTTACTTGTTTGAAGAACTAGTTAGTGTATTTTGAACACATGGATGTCAAAGAACTTATTTTATGTTTTAAACATTCTTTTATGTTTTATTATTGTCACTTGTTTTGAACATTATATTTAATGTTTTGAACTATCAAAGTATCTGTTGAATGTGGATGTTAATGTATTTCATATACTATATTTTGAACTTCCTGAGTATATAGTTAAAAGTATTTATTTTGTGTTTTGAATTGCCTACAAAATATGCTTATACAAAGGGGGCAGTTTTTTTTTTTTTTTGCAATTTCTATATGTTTATGGTGGCTAACTAACAATTTAGCCTCCAGAAACTATAATATCAGATGATAAAAATTCATCACTGGTTATTTAATTGTGCCTCCGGTAATTACCGATGGTTATCCTACAATTTGGCACCTGAAAAGATTAGCTATTTTGACTGCTGGTAATGACAGGCGGTATCTGCGTTGGAATCTTTCGTCAGTTTATGCGTGGTATTGGGCACTGGCGGATGCAGTGTGGGGGCCTTGGGGGCATGGGCCCCCACTGGCTTTGGTATGAATAAATAATAAATATTATTTATGATGTTTTAAATATAGGATAAATCAATTATTTTTTTACCTTTTTCATCCCAATAGTAATCCTTACTGTATAGGGGAAGCAAACGAACCGAGCTTTGGTCTGTTCGAGTTTAAGCTCAGTTGCAAAATCCGAAGCTCAAGTTAGGTTCGATCTTCTTAGACAAGATTCGGGCTGGATTAATTTCAAGCTCGTCAAGCCTCTTATCGAATCCGAGCTGACCGCAATTCACATAATATATTTTTTTGTATAAAATCGAGCATAGCAAGCTTGTTCACACTTACCCTCCACAAATACTCACCCAACCAATCAGCATCCTCAAGCTGCACACTGTCAGCAAATGGGTTGGATATGCATTTGTTTATATACAAGAAAATTCATAATATCCATGCGGTGTGGGACTAAACCCCTCGGTTTTTTTTTTTACTTGTGGCCATGGAGGAGAGTAGCGAGAGAATAAAACGTAAAAAATGAGGGGGAGAGAGAGAGAGAGAGAAGTGGGCATGAGGGAGTTAAAAAAATTAAAAATAGTTATTAAACATCTTATCTAAATATATTATTTAAATAATGTTATTTAGGGTATTTCTTAATGTTATTAAACACATTATTAAAAAACTGTTTTAAAAATCATATATATATATATATATATATATATATATATATATATATATATATATATATATATATATATATATATATATATATATATATATATATATATATATATATATATATATATATATATATATATATATATATATATATATATATTAAATAACATTATTGAATATATTTAATATTTATTTTTAATTAAATAAGGCATAATCGAGCTTCTTAACAAACATATTCACGAGCTCTAAATGATGTTGTTCATGAACGCCAAGTTGTTCAAGATTGTATATTTAGCTGTCGAGTATTAAGGCATAATCAAGTTTCTTAATGTTGAGGATTTTTTAATTACTTTTAAGGCATAATCGAGCTTCTTATCGAACATATTCACGAGATCTAAACGATGTCGTTCATGAACGTCAGGTTGTTCAAGATTGTTTATTTAGCTGTCAAGTATTAAGGCATAATCGAGTTTCTTAATGTTGAGGATTTTTTAATTACTTTTAAGATATAGTCGAGCTTCTTAACGAACATATTCATGAGCTCTAAATGATGTTGTTCATGAACGCCAGGTTGTTCAAGATTATTTATTTAGCTGTCAAGTATTAAGGCATAATCGAGTTTCTTAATGTTGAGGATTTTTTAATTACTTTAATGATTTGTGCCCCCACCTAAAAAAAATCCTGGCTCCGCCTCTGGTTTTGAGTCTAGAAATTTCTGATAGAAGTTGCCTCCAAAAAATTGACATAAAAATTATTGCCAAAAATTTACAGCTTGAATACATTTCCTATGTGGTTTATACCAGCAGTAAATTATAAATCTGCCAGAAAATTGATTTTAACATTCAAAAATTGCGTCTGTAATAAATAATTTTCCTATAGTGGATTCAACCAATTGAACCGGAAAGCGATTGGCTAATTGGTCTAGAATATACTCAAAATTAGCTTAACTTAGAATCGATAAAAAATTGTTTGATCTTCCGGTTCGACCATGTAATTGGAGAACGGACGACTTTGAAAAAAATCAGACCAGTCCGAAAGATGATGATATCGCACCATTAATCGCTGGTCTAATGTCAAAAATGAAACCTCTTGAACCTTATAACCCTACCCTAAGCTCATATTTAAAATTTTGTTTATTCTATCATTTCATTTCTTCCTTCTGGTCATTCATACTCTCTTCATTTCTTCCTTCTGGTCGTGAGAGGAGGTCTCATCTCATTCAGTCCCTCTTTTTCTTGTAGGCTTTACAACATTGTCATTCATTCTTACTTTAAGAGGTCTCAATGGTTTGTGTCCACCATCTGTATTTGATCGATTGCTCATCATGGTATAATGTTTTAGAAGCCTCTTAATATATTTTTCCTTTTAATGTCATTCTAGGTGCTAAATAATATATATCCAAAATATTTATGAATTATTTTATGTGAAAGTTCGAGGAGGTTGTAAGACCTCAATAAACTGCCCCTAAGGCTCACTAAGATAAAAGCAATGTTATCACTTGATGTAGAAGCTAGTACACTTATCAAAAGTTACAAAGATAGTGATAATAATCTAATCAATAAAATATAATATAAATCATAGATTTTTAACCAAGTAGCTATAATAGAAAATAAAATGCTAAAATATAAACTACATAAAATAAAATTTGAAAGAACATAACAGATTTTATAGTGGTTCGGTCAAACCATGACCTACGTTCACTCCCCAGAGTCACCCACTCCGGATATAGCATTATCATTATAGTGTCTCTCCTTTAACCCCATAGCTTGGCGGAGAAGCACTTACAAACTCTCTTCCACTAACCTGATATGGAAGAGTATCATACTCCTTTCACAAGCAAAGAAACTTGACTCCTCTTCCACTAACCTGATATGGAAGAGTATCATACTCCTTTCACAAGCAAAGAAACTTGACTCCTTTTCACCATCATGGTGAGGTAGAGAACCTGACAACTTTTCACCCTCCTGGTGAGACAGAGAACCTCAAATCACTTTCACCTTCCTCGGTACAACAGAGTAGATGGGTCCTTTGACACCAAAGAGATCTTCATTTTTCCAAAACTTTTCTCAAGACAAACCCTGAATACAATGGTACTAAGATGCAAGCTTATTGAAGCAACTGTATGAAACCCCCTCCATACTCCTTTGAACCCAACAAGGATCTTCTCCCTCTCAAACTCCACCCTTTCCTATCTCCCTTTCAAGGCTCTCTTTTCAAGTTTTCTCTAGAAGAACATAGACTCAATGCATGCTAAAGACTCTCACAAATTCTTAAGAAAACGCTTAATTAGAGGGCTTAAAAAAACCCTAAAAATTTAATTCAGTCATCAAATATCGTACATTACAATCGAAGGATCATCAAGTACGATGTGCAGAATTTGACCTATCAGTACTATACGGTCATTAGTACAAACAGTTTAATTTGCATATTAGTATTGTACGATTATAACTATGAATGACTAATCGTAGTACGATTAATTCAACTGAAATACACTTCGTCTAGGACGAATCAAGGGATGACTAAAATTGCCTATGTTGATCGTAAAGTGTGATCTAGTTTGTATAATACGATCAAAATATCAAAATTAAGCAGATTCGATTGATTAATCACAGGATTAAATTAGACCAGATTTTAAACATCGTACAGTAGGATTATGTTAGTATAGTATAAGTAGAACAATTTTTTAAATTCAAATTTTTGCCTAATTATAACAGATCATCTAGTATGATGTGGTGTTCATACTATAAGATGAGTTGTATTTCAAAAATATTTTTCCAAATAAATAAAATATTTAATTAATTTTTATAATAACATATTGACCAATACAATATTGATTGTATAGTACGATATATAGAAAAAATAAAATCTTTAAAATTATTACTCGTCCACATGTGTGTGAGTGTGTGATCACCAAGCAAGCATACACGCTTACAGTACTTGACTCAATAAGTTAAAATAAATAAATAAAAATTACATACTCTTTTAACATAACCTATTCTACCCAATCTTGAGCCTTAAATCTTCAAAGAACAGTGTATATTGTACCTGAAATATTAATCAACACAAAAAAATATGCTCTATAATTACTATGAGACATAAAGAGGTAGTCGATAATATTATGGTTAGGCATTTGGAAAAGGATTTGCGAATCAGATGTTAGGGTTCAGTTTTTTTTATTTTTTTTAATGTGTTGTTGATGTTGATGAAACTTTGAAAATCAGCTAGCAAGTAATTTTAGATAACTTGTAAACATTGCTTTTCATAGTTGCATCTTGTTTTCTTTTTTCAAAAATTGAAAATATAATTTAGAAAAAAGTTGCACCCAAAGGATAATTTAATTTTGATTTTTATAGTGGCATCCTGCTTTCTTTTTTCAAATGTGTAAAATTTTGAACTATTTAGTATTTAGTATCAAATTTTTGTGGGCAATTTATATCTAAATGAGGTATTTATTGGTAATTGTTTTGTTTGCTAAATGTATGCTATGTAAAATAGCTCAATTTAAACTATTCTTAGATTGTATGTATCTAAATTTACATTCTCTTAATATTTTATTAATATTGATGTCAACCTATCTACCTACCGTGTTGAGCATAATATTTAGAATAAAACCTGATTAGATTAACAGGACAAAAAAAAAATCTTTAAAATAAAGTTTTTTAGAATAAGTTTATTTAATCACTGAAGTAACTAATTTATTCAACTATTTGTTTTGAGCAGATAATATTGTCTCGACCTCCGCTCGACGCACGACCCAATGCATAATATCAAGCTCAACTCCTAAATGCAAGACAGAAGTTACATAACACACAATAGAGGCCTGATAAGTATGCATTCCTCCCCCCAATATAATGTTTATTAGCTATTCTGATCATCCTGTGCGGAAATCGGAAGCTGCAGGATGGCCGAACCATCTCATAAAAGAACTTAGAGCCGCAAGGTATTTTAAATTGCTTCATATATAACATGTTTGACTATTTGTCAAATTGCTTCATATAGATCATCTCATGGTTATTATGAGGGAAGGTTTTGATGAAGGAGGATTTAGGATTGTTACGTGCTAGAAAATACGCGGCGGTAGAGTTTGTAAATTCGCGTCCGAGCGTTGCACGTATATTTAACATACCAACTGGAAAATAAAAGAACACCGGGATTTGGACGTAGAAAATCCAAAAAGGGAAAAAATACCACGGGGCCTTGCCTAGTTGTAAAATTTCACTAGCGTTTTTGTAAATTACAAGAAACTGATTCGTTCCGCAAATTGGGTCGATCCGATTACAACTTGAAGCAAATTTATAAAGTTTTGCAGAATCCCATCGTTTCCCGAAAATCCGGCAGAGTTCCGACGTATTCAGGCGGCGAGAAGATCTCCGGCGGTGGTCGAGGAGGAGAGGAATCGTCTTTCCCCCTTTTCCTTCTTCTTCTCTTCTTCTTCTCTCTCTTCACTTGAGTCCCTTTGGTGTAGAATGAGGGCTCTATTTATAGTTTTTCTGGAGTGGCATAGCCCATAAATTGGCGTGAGATCAGGGGCGAATTTGGAGTGTTTTGAATGGACGGCTGATATCGAATGCTTTGGTCATGCACTGTTTGTTGTCATTTGAAGACCTTAATGTTGTCGGAATTCAGCAATCTTAGGTTCGTTGGATTCGTCTCGTCGAGCCGTTCAATTCGAGTATAAGCTCGTCAAAATCGGAGACCGTTTGGTAACTCAAATTGCGGTTTGAACCTTTTAACAGCGCTTTGAGCCCTTGATTCAGACTCATTTGGGCTCGGATTGGGTTGATCTTGGTGTCGTTGGGTTCGTATTTCCGAGACGCTCAATTTGACTATAAGCTTGCTGAAATCAGAGTTCGGGGGCTCCCAAAATTAATTTTTGAAGTTTCCGACTAGCTTTTGCCTCGAGATTCGTGCCCGATCAAGATAATTTTTGGAGTATGTATCAGGGATATAATTTTTTATACTTCCAATCTATGAGATGACTTCTAGATTTATTTATATATTTATGTTTGAAGTTTGCTTTATATGAAATTATGAACAGTTAATTGAGGACTATTCAAACTCTTTAAAGAGCTTTTTTAATTATGTGTGTGTATTTTTTAAATCATAATTTTGTGTTCTTTTTAATTTTGATCACATAATTTATAATGATAGCATCATTATTTTGGTAACTTTATTTAAAAAATAAATAAAATTAGTATTTATTATGTCTTGCAGTTCAACCCTGATTCAACCTGATCCGATTCATTATCTATCCAATTTTTAGAACCTTGGATCTAACTCCTTCAATATAAAAATATGTGTGAGAATCTTTAAAATGCTTTAACTTTACCAAATACAGTAAAATCTTATTTTCAAAATAAAAAAATTAGGCCTCTCATTTCTTTAATAGGAGCTTTGAACGAAATTAGCGTCAGATTAAGGCTTCGTTTGGGACGGCATTGCATTCTAAAACGGAATTTTAGTACAAAAATAAACAAATTTGTACTAAAACTCCGCTACAAAAAGTAGTAAAAAAACCGTCTCACACGAAGCCTTAGTTTATTTCGACGTCCTTTATTTTATTTTTTCTTGACGTCCCCAATTTCCACTCAAGTCTATCAAGCCGATCGCAACTGCTCAACTTGCGATGACAGAGCCAGCAAGCTGCATTATTAGGTAAATTTCAAAGCAGTTCAATTTCATTTATTGATTAAAAATTTTGATTATTAATTAAAATATTTTGAATTTAGGACTTATATATATATGATATATGTGTGCATTTAATTTACACTTCATTTGGGTAAGCTTTTTTCCTGCTTCTAAAATAGTTTTTATACTTAAGAAGTAGTAAAAAAACCGTCCCAATTAACCTAAAATGTCCAAAAAAAAAAAGATAATTTTCTTTTGAAACATTTAGGTCAGCTATGATAAATTCATACACACACACATATATATATATAAGAGTTGATGTATTCAAGTCGAATTAAATCCTTTCCCATCAATATATTTCAAATACCTAGAGTAGTTGTACCTAGTTATAGAGGAGCAAATCTTTATTGAGTTGTAGTTGTATTTTACCTTTACTGGTTGTACTGATGTTTGTACTGATAGCAATAATATTGATAGTTGTTCGGTACTCGGTATTTATGGTAGAGAAATATTATTTTTATTTCGTTAGTTACATGTTATTAAATTAAATTGGTTTAGTAATGGCAATGACGGTCATTATAAAATTTTTTAAATTATTTTTGAGATTTTACTTAAATCAACTTGATTTAATTTCGAAAATTAAAATAAAATAGTTAAAAATCATAATATATAAATATAATTTAAAATAATAAAATTAATCTCAAACTGGCCCTAAAAAATCGATGGAAATAAAATGTTTTGAATAAACTTGAAAATAAAAATGTGTTCTAAAATAATGACTTAATTTTAATCAAATGATAAAAAAAATTTAATATTTCATAAAAATTTCATATGCTATAAATTTCCACCAAGATTCTACTTGATTTTACCACATGTATTTTATCATATTTAACAGTCTTCATTGTTATCAGATAGAGGATCTTTTAAGTAGACACCAAGATTTTTACGTTGTAAAAGGGGGAAAACCACGGGGCCTAGCCCAGTTTGAACGAATCCACTAGTATTGTAGTCGATTACAAATGAGGCCTCAATTAAATAATTTTTTTTTCTTTGGGAGAAGGCCTTATGATGTTTTAATAATGGAGTACATTTATACATGATGTAAATATCAAAGAGCTACTATCGACGTATTCGCTTATCTGCAGTCGGCCATTCGTCAGGTCATGGAGGACCAATTATTACGTCAGCTCTGTAGTCGGGCAACGTCAGGAGGACCATAGTCGGTTCGGAAAGACTGCCAACATAAGTCATGTCGGGCGACGGATGCTCTTACTGTAGTTTACCGTCGCTGGCCCGGAACGACTCTGACGACCGGACAGCGACAAGTAGAACCCATGAAAAGGAATGCTATCTTCGCATAGATTTTCGTCCAGCGAAGTCGATTGCTCGGTAGAAGTCCGGCGTTGCTAGGTAGAAACTTGCGAAGAGTGAAGGTCCGACGTCGGGTAGAAGTCCAATGACATTGGTGGCAGAGGAGAACTACCGGCTCACTTGGGCGGAGTTTCGACGTCAGGAGGGACTCTCTTGTAAATTGGGAAGAATTTCACCATGAAAGTTGGGCAAATATCCGGCAGAGTCTTGTACCGAGCTTCTTTCTTACCTTTCGTGTACAAGGCTCTATTTATAGTTTTTCTGGAGTAAATTTGAGATCATCAGGAATTATGGCATCGTTCGTATTGCTGATGTCGGAAAATCTTGGGCTCGTTGGAAGTCGTTCTCGAGGTATCAGACTCGGTAACTCATTGCTGTTTGTACAACACTTTGAGCCCTCGGTATTTGCTCGGAGGTTTATTTGCTCCGGCTCATTGACTGTAGCTACTCGGTACAACTCAGTATTTGCTCCAAGATTTGCTCGAACTGATTTGCCTCGGTATTGCTAGATTCGTGCTCCAGAAAGATAATGTGATGGTACAACCAAGATTCGGTACTTGATTTTACATCGGTATTAAACCCAGCCTTCTAGTTTTGTATAAAAAATTGAAATATATCCAAAAGGTGATGGGATGTTGTTCGGCTCGTCATAGTATATTGAAAATAAAAATGCACATGCGAGTATCTCTAACTCCATGGTGAACTTTTAACACAGTGAACGGCTCCTCTACGGGTCGCGCTTGTACCTTTTCTTCAACTGCTACGTCGCGCTAAAACGTTGGTGGACCGAACGTAGAAGAGCGTATGTTCACCGGACCAAAGAAAAGTTCCTCATCATGATACTATTAAAATCAAATATTTTAATGAAAAGGCCGAATCAATCCCACTTTTTCCAAACCGCTCCAACCCGTGCTGTACGTAGCTATTCATTCTTATTTCTTTTTTACTCAATATTTTTATTTCCAATAAAAAGAGAAAGAAGGTGGGTTGCTGTGGATTTGGCTCGGATGCTTGTGAGGTGTACTCCATACATTTAGACTTCATTTGAGGATTGTGATTATCGGATATCATTCAAAGATGAATCAAGATGCGTCATATCAACTCCTCCGAACGATTCGGTGGCCACTCGTAATAATTCTCTCATTTGAGACGATATTTTACTGCTATTTAATATAGCTTTTTTCTAGTAAGTTCCAAATGAAGCCTTAATGATAAGACCGTAACCAAGTTTTAGATTTAGAACAACAGCCACTAATTTTTTGGATGAGAATTATATAATATGTGGTATTTAGAGAGAATTTTTATTTTAGATGCATCTATGATATCCAAAATTGGAAATATATATATAAAGAATTTTCGGATTATAATACTTTATTTTTCTCGTGAATTACTTGTTTAAGTCTCACAATTAAAATTAATTTGAATATGATTTGAAACACTACAGGAAAATCACTTATTACCGGCAGAATTTTCCGGCGGCTTTCCGGCGGTCAGTTTTCCGGCGGCGTTCCGGCGGATTTCCGGCGGTTCTTGACGGATTATTTCCCACAAAATTTTCCGGCGGCTTTCCGACGGATTACCGGCGGCTTTCCGACGGCTAATTTCCCGCAAAATTATCCCGCGGAATTTTCCGGCGGCTTTCCGACGGCTTTTTCATTTTTCCGGCGGCTTTTAAAATTTAATGAAAATGAATAAAATTTTTACTATTTAAATGATTTAAAAAATATTATTAAAACTTTTATTAACAATTTAATTAATTTTCATTTTAAAATTAATTAATTAGTTAATTTTTATTTTATATTAAACATTATTTTTTATTTTAAATTAAATAGTTTCATTTTTTAAAAAATTAAAAATTAATTGATTTTTGGCAATGTATATAGTTTAATAAAGTTTTCACAAATAATTCGTATTTGCCTCTTCAGCAATTCGTTCGGTTGCTGGAAATTCCTCCCAACCGACCTTCGAAACTCGTCTCAAGCAGACGCGGGGGAGCGCAGGGGCTTAGCCGGGATCGCTGGGCTGGGGCTAAGCGCGGGAGCCGCGCGGCGGACGCGGGAGCGGGGGTGTCGGAGCCGTGCGGAGCGGGGGTTGCTGCCGGAGAGCGGGGTGGCTGCCGGAGCAGGGTTTTTTTTTTTTTTTAAATTTGACCGGCGGTTTAAGACCGCCGGTAAGCCGCCGGAAAAAATTGCAGCCGGAAAAAACCGCCGGAATTCATTTTCCTACGCCGTTTTTACCGGCGGTAATTTAACCACCGGAAAACCGCTGGAAAACTATAAAACCGCCGGAAAAGGTTCAATTACCGCCGGAAAAGGCCGCCGGAAATGGGTGATTTTCCTGTAGTGAAAAAGGTTCGAACAATTTTTGACCGAGGTTGAGATTATAAGTGAAAAAATTCCATCAATTTTCAGATATTGTTTGAACCCAATTTTAACTTTCTATTTTTTATTTGAATAAGGTTCGTAGAATGCTTGTTTAGGATCTATATATGGTTCGAATAAAGTTCCTATGAGGTTTGAATATGTTTCGAGTGTATTAAACAAGTTTCGAAAAAGTTTTGAATGAGTTTAATATAGCAAAGTTCATTTGCTTGTCCTAAAAAAATTTGTATAATTCATAAGCATAACATATAAAACCATAGTAAAAATCACTGCATTAAATCAAAGTAGTTACAATATTCTTATAGTAACAAGCTGATAAATATTATCAAAATATCTATAAGACAATAGATAAAAACTTTGATACAACTAAATACAATCACAACATCTATAATATAACATAATTGAATTATCTTGATCTCTTGTATCTCATGCAAGTGTTCATGTACTTTTTTACTAATGAAGCCGGCCTCTTTCCATTCATTGGTATTTAGGATACTCATTTATATATCTATAAATTCATTAATCTAACCATGTCTATATATATAAATATAAAGTGTCCAAATAAATGATTAGTAGGCATGGTTGGGACGCCGTAAAATGTGATCCGATCATCTGAATTCAAATCAGTCTCATCAAGCAATGATATGTGTATTTTTCAACTTGTTATTAGGAGTTTAGGCCACCAAAATTAACAATTGAAGGAATAACAAAATTACCTAATTTTAAGTTACGCATTTGAAACATAATTAGTGCAAAAGTTAGCAAATGATAAATATGTCTTTGCCTCTAACATTTAGCACAAAGATGTCATTAATATCAAAATATTTAATAATTTTCTCTATCACATCCATATGTAGCTCTATATGTGATCCGAGTAGTATAATGCCTCTTTACATGAATAATTAGATAATGCATTTTCATACATAGTAAGACAACTCAAATGAGTCAACTTAAAAAGAGACACTTTATGCAAAATATTAAATTCAAGCATCGTTCGTACTATGCGCAAATATTGTTTAAACAATAGCTGAAGAATGATTTAATCATACTCAAACTTGTTGACCGCATTTTTATATGAGGTCATTAACACATTCATTTGTCGTTCCAAAATCATGGTCACCATAAATTAATGCTTTTAAAATCATATACCTCTCTACGAACATGTTGATTTAAATCTCTTTCATTAAAATCTCTTTCATTAAAATCTCTTTCTTCAAGATGTATCTTTTGTATTAATTCTTCTAAGTCATTCCAAAATTTTAATTTTAAGCTCATATTCAAACCTATTTGAGGAGCATAAGCACATATAATATTAACAATCTTAGTATCAATAATAATCTTTAAAGCTATAGCTATATCTACAATTTTGTTAATATTTATAACATTATCCTTCAAACTTTTATCTATAATCACAAAAACATCATTCCTAGTACGACTACTACTCGAATACCTTAGTTTATATCCTAATATATCAATCTCCTTAGTCTGCTCTCAAACTTATTTAGTTTGCTGAATGCACATAATATTAATTTGAACATTAAGTCAATATTTAAATATTTAATTAATTTGGATCATTCAAGGTAATATTTTTCATTTTAATATAAGTAAATATATCTCTCAATTTTTTTTAAATAATATGAGATATTTTAAAACAATTTGATTTAATCACTACAGGAAATTAGGTAATTACCAGTGTATAATATCCACCGGTAACAATAAAAAATGCCAAAAATTAAGGTTTTTCTACGAATTTCCAGTGAAAAACCATATGGCGGTAATTCGCACGTCTCAAATAAAATATTGATGCAAAAATTTTGCCAGAAACATTTTGTCGAAATGCCATCGAAAATAATAGACATATCTGTCGATTTTCTAATGTCATTTTTTGACGTATGTTTTGCCGCTTTTTTCAACGAAAACGGATGCCGGAAAGAGCAACGGAACATGCACCGAAAAAAGGGATCCGAAAACTTACAGATATGTCTAATATTTTCGCCGGCATTTAGACAGAACTACGCCCAAAAAATGGCGGAACATACGCTGAAAGTATCATCAAATATTGATTTGATGAATATACCTACGTAAACGCTGTCGGTATTACCGATATATGATTTCGCTGGTAATAGTCATTAGAAGTCGTGGTATCATATTATGGCGGACGTACCTGCAGAAAATCAGTCGAAAACCTGTAGCACACACAAAAAAAATTGCATTCCTGCAATCAAAATGGATTTCCATAGCTGCAAACAAATTTTCACATAACATCTAAACAACATAAAATACTAACATCTAATTCATAACAACATATAAACAATATCAACAACATATAAATAAACACAATCTGCTTGTTCAATCGTTAAACATTCAATTGTTCAAACAGTTTAAATGTAAAATAAATATTCGATCGTTAAACATTCAATTGTTCAAAGATTTAAAAGTGACACAAGTATTCTGATTCAGTCTCCTCCGCCTCAGAAACTGCATTCTTTTGACTAAGCTATTCTCTCATTTTTCGTATTTCATCCAATAATTGACTATTTTGCATCTACAATTACTGTTGCATTTGTTATTGCTGCATCTATTGCTGCATTTGCATCTGCAACTACTAGTCAACTTGAGCTTTTCTAACCTGCTCTAGCTCCGCAATAAGGGCAGCTATCTATTGGCCATATGCAGAGTCCTGAAAACTTGATGCAAACAAAGATCTTATTATTGGCGAACGAAGATTAGCTCACCTTAACGACGATGAAGGCCAAGAACGATGGCGAACATCCGGCTGAGGTCGGCGAGGCGTCGGTCCAAGCTTGATAGCGAATAGAAATCGAACGAGAGCAAATGAGAAGGAATGGGCCGAAGTTAGGAAATAGGACTCTTTCTATCAAAATTACTGACGGATACTCCGCTGATCAGGTTTTTGGTGAAATATACATTGGTAATTAGTCGTTGTGTTTAAGTAAGCAGGTAGAAAATTTGCCAGTATAGACGCTGGTAATTTTTGGTGAATTATTCGTCGGTATAGCAAAATCACCGATGAATTAACCGATGCCATATACTATGGAAACGTACCAACATAATATACATCGGTAATTACACCAAAAATATTCTGGTGAAATATCCACCGATGCAGCTGCCGCTTTAAGCGACATATGAAGATCCGCCGGAACATCCACCAGAAATAAGCAATTTTCCTGTAGTGAATTAACTATTCAATTAATTGTTAAGGATTTAAATATTTAGGATTAATTTAAATATTTTGGGTCATTTTTTCATTTTAAAGTAAAGAATTTAAAATAATTTAATAATTATTTAAAATATTATATTTTTTTGAAATAATTTAGTTTAAGATTTAATCAAATGTTAATTAGATATTTAAATAGTTAAATGATTAAAAAAAATTAAAATATATTAAATATTTATTTTAAAATATTAAGGAATATATATTTTTATTTAATTCAAAATAATTAAATAAAAATTTTACTGATTTATTTAATATATTGAAATGGTATTTAAATTTTGAAAAGCTTTAATTTAATATTTATTTAATTATTAACTAAATGATTAAATAGTTTAAATGATTTAAAATGGTTATTGAAAATAATTTGAACGTAATTAAATATTGAAATGAAAAAATTGTCAAAGTGTCTTTGAATATTATAAATGTTTTAAAATAATATATGACAATGAATGTTGTATGTTGTAGTTTGTTGAAAAACATCAAGCTATGGAGAGGGATGGTGTTGGCATATTTGGTGATGACATGCCATGGGTTATGAACAATTTTGAGTGCGGACAAGCAGAGCTCTATAACTTTTTGAGTCTAGAAATTTCTCCACCAAAAATTCATTTTGGGGATCTCTTTTAATACATAGAATCACGACCTATTTAATTATTTCTAAAATGGGCATTGTTAAATTAGAAATATATCATCCCATCTAATCAAAGTTTTTTTTTTTTTTGGGAAATTTTGTGAAATTTTGGGGCATTGCCCTTTCATATATCAAAGAGGTTACAAGTAAAGTAAGAACCAAAACTATAACTCCCTAACTCTAAAAAAGAAGTTAAAGAGTTCTACAAAAGAAAAATACATAGCAGATTTTAAAAAACCAAAATTGGCTAAGAGCCAAAAAGGACTCAGGCTGTCCTGCCGATAAAGTATTTGGTCTGAATCGAAAGGGGCTGGGCAGGACAAAAACCACCCTGGTTGCCAAGCGACCGTCCAAGAGGTAGCTGAATACTCAGCATTAATCATCGTCCTTTCAAAATAAACCTTCCAGACAACTTGTAAGAGAGACAAAATTACATGCACCTCAAAAAAGAATGAAGTAAAAATAGCAGCAGCGTTGTGAATCCACGGGCAACTAGTCCACCAAAGCACCCAAGCAACCTGTAAGAGAGACAGTAATACAGGCACCCCAAAAAAATTGAAGTTATAACAGAAGCAGCAGTATTGTCATTCCACGGGCAACTAATCCACCAATCCATCCATTCAGTGCAACCAACCAACTGAACCATGAAAATCATGTAGTAAATCACCATCCAGAGAATCCCTCAGAAAAAGGAAGGAAGAATACCACCAACCAAACCAGGAATAGGCAACTGGAATTTAACAGAGAATAACAAAACGCCTTTTAAGTTCATCATATTTCTTCCAGTATTTAACCTTAGCAAGAATTGCATGACGGATAACAGAGAGGAGCTTAGAGGGACTTTTCCAAACATTTTCAAACCTTCTTGAATTTCTTTCCATCCATAAAAAGTAAATAGAGCTGCAAATAGTAAAATAACAGAAATTTTTTTCCCAAGTACAGTAATCCATAGATTCGTCAAAATACTGAAAGGTCTGTATCATGTTTGGTCTTAAAAGAAAAGCTCCCAGAGGTGGTAAAAGAGAGGTAATGACAGTATAGGAGAAATCACATGTAAAAAATAAATGGGAATGACAGTCACTACCATTACTGCAAAATGAGTAAGCAGAGTAAGCATCAATCCCTCTCATAATAAGATGATCTGCAGTTTTTAATTTACCAAGCATAGCCATCCAGGCGTAAGAAGAAAATCGGAGAGACTTTTTCTTATGCCAAATAAATTTGTGCCAGAGAACTTCATTAGAAAGTCCAAAATAATTGTTGTAAAATGTAGAGAAGGTTGGATTAAGTGAGCCGTCCCAGGACACCTCCGATTGCTCACTAAAATTAAAATCCATAAGCTCGGTAAGCAGCAGGAGAGGAGTAGAAGGTGATAACATCCAACCATTGAAATTAGTGTAATATTTCACAAAGAATTTCTCAAATTTAAAAGAAGGCATAATTTCCTTAAGAGCTTTTCCATTGCACCAATGATCTCATTCCATAGATAAATTGCAGTTGTGAGATACATAGAAAATAAATTTCCTTTTAATCAGAAGAGCAGTGTCATGAACCTTTCTCCAAAATTTCGATGTATAAGAGCCGAGAGGTCTCCAAAGTGAAATGTATTTATTCCTAAACCAAGCCATAACCATATTATCCCTATTGAAGAATCTCCAAATAAAAGAACAGTGATTGGCATGAGAAAGGGCATCAATTGAAGGTATATCAATCCCCCCCAATCTAGTAGGCAGAGCAGTAGCACACTAGGATATTAGATGTAGCTTTTTCTCATTAATCTTGCCTTGATATAAGAACCTGGAGCAAAGCCTAGATATAATTTTACAACAATATTTGGGTATAATGGAGCCCCTTATCCAATAAGCAAGAGAATTTGCAATGGTGAACTTAATGAACTGAACCCCACCTGTTAAAAAGAGAAATTTAACTTTCCAGCCATCCAGTAGAGTAAAATTTTACTCGTGAGTGGCTAGAAGTGAGTAGAGTTGAGGCGGCAGGTTGCAATAGGTATCCCAAGATAGTTGAGGAAGGAGCTCTGATTAGAGATGCCCAGGTAATCACAAATGGAAGTAGAGTTAGATACATCCTTGGAGAAAATAATAGAGCTCTTTGAAGGATTAATAAAAAGGCCAGACGCATTAGAGAAAATAGAGATGGCTTTGGCAAGAGAATCAGCATCAGTAGGCAAGGCCTTGCCAAAAACTAAAACATCATTAGTGTAAAGAAGATGCGTAATGGAAAGACCTTTCATTTGAGGGCCAAGGAATTGAGGGTTACCATTCTCCAACATACACGAGAAGCCGTCCATAACAATGCAGAAAAGTAGAGGGGAAAATGGGCGACCCTGCCTTAAGCCCGAGGAGGAGCAGAAAAATCCATTCAAAGATCCATTGATGCAAATGGAGAAGAAAACATTTGAAATGCAGCCTTTGACCCATTTAATGAATAAATATGGGAAACCTTTTTTCTAAGTCTTTGAAATAGAAAATCTTGATAAACAGTATCAAAGGCTTTCAGGATGTACAACTTAGCACAAAAAGAGTTGTTAAAGCCTTTTAAAATTTCAGATGCTAATAGAATATTGTTAGTTGAGCAACGATCTTTGATAAACCCTGTTTGACTTTCATGTATGATGATAGGTAGAACAACCTTTAATCTATTAGCCACCAGCTTAGCCATGATTTTGTACAGAACATTACACAGTGAGATAGGTCTTAAGTCGGAGATAGAAGAAACATGAGCCCCTTTAGGAATTAAAGCCAAAGCCGTGGCTTTAACACTCATAGGTAAGTATCCAGTAGAATAGAATTCCATGACAGCTTTACAAATAACGGGGCCTATGACATGCCAGGTTCTCTTATAAAATGCAAAGGAGAAGCCATCCAATCCTGGAGCAGAGAAGTCACAACCACTAAAAACAACCTTTTTAATTTCATCATAAGTAAAAGGGGCAATCAAAGGATTGATCGTGTCTTGAGGAATGCAAATATCAGGGTTAATGGAGTAATTCACTGCATTTATAGGTTTAGGAGAGTTGAAGAGGTTTTTAAAGTGTGGTATGAATTTAGAAGCAATGCCTTGGGGAGTAGAATGAGTTCCTTGATCGTCAAAAATTTCAAATAAGTTGTTGTGATTCCTCCTTGCATGAATTTTGGCATATAAGAAACCTAAGTTATCATCACCTTGTGACAACCATTTTTCTTTAGCACGTTGTGAAACCCAAGAGGCCCAAGAAGCTTGAAGGCAAGTAAGATTGCTGTTAATATCTTTCAAGGAAGTATTCAAGGAGGAATCCAAAGGCATGTTTTGAATGTGCTCCAAACAAATAAGCTGTTTATTCCTAAGATCCAAGATTTGATTAGATAGGTAGTTGGAAGAAGCTCACTTTCTTTTCCTTAAAGTGCTTTGAGATTTTATAAGCATTGATGAATATGACAGATGGGCCCCTTATGAGAAGGTTGGGAGAAAGATGTGAGGACTTCATCCCAAAATCCATCCATATATGTCCAATAATTTTTAAATAAAAATCAATTGGGCAGCCGGTTGTTGGAGGATATGGTGATAATAAGAAGTGAATGATAAGAGCCTATAGGTGAAGCAACCTTGTAGTGGGCCAGTGGAAAATGATCCAGAAAATAGGAGTTGACCAGAACTCTGTCTAACTTGATATGTATAGGTTCATCGGCTCTCTGATTATGCCATGTGAAAAACAGCCCAACAGATGCAAGGTCATGAAGACCACAATAAAAAAATGGTCCCATTAAGCTCTTAAAGCTTACTAGTAGGCACAAGATTACCCCCAGCCTTCTCATTATGAAATCTGTAGCAGTTGAGGTCCCCCATAACCAACCAAGGAAGAGGGGAGGAGGGAACCAATCTAACCTTATTCCAAAGAGAGACCCTTTCTTCAAAATTGTTAGCAGCATAGATGACAGATAGCTGAAAAAGAGGAAGAGATCCCATAGAGATAACACCATGGATGAGTTGAGAGGAGAGAAAAATTGGAGAAAAAGAGACAAAGGAAGGGTCCCATTTAATCCAAATCCTCCCTAAAAGGGAACAACCAAAGTTGTGGCAATGCAATTCATTATCAAAAACTCTATGAGAGTTAAGAAACCGATCATCGTCGACTAAGGAGGGGAGCACCTTAGCTTCCAAAAGACATAAGAACTTAAGGTTCTGAACTTGATCCAAATCCCTGCACATCATTACTTTGTCGAGTCTGTTAAACCCCCTTATGTTCCAACAAGCTATATTGGGGTAGGACATTAGGATTTAGATTTTGAAGGTTTGGCTTTTTTGGTAGATTTTCCTCTAGTATTTTTAGAGAGAGGGGAAGATTGGGTGTTAGATTTTGGTGGAGGATGTTTTGGTGATTTAGTGGAGGAGCTAGAAGGAGAAGGGATATTCAAGATAGGGTTCTCAGTAACAGGAGGGATGATGTCAACATCGGTGACACTACAGGAAAACCCCATATTACCGGCGGACGAAATTCGCCGGAAAACATAGATATTCTGACAGAACTATACGTTTCTGGCGCACGTTACGGCGGAAATCCATATGCCGGTTTCGGTCGCGTCGATAAATTATTTCTGGCGCCAATTTTGCGTCGAAAATTTCTCCGGCGCAGTTTCCGGTGTACTACCGGCAAAAAAACGGATCATTTTCGACATTGAAAAATGTCTTGATTCCGGCGCCATATCCGCCGGTAATTAGCGTCGCATGATGCGCCGGCCATTACCGGTGGATAAGACGACGCAAAGTGTGCGTTGAAACCCCATGAACTCGTTTGCGACGCAAATTGTACGCCGGTAATTACCGTCAGATTTTGCGCCGGTACATACACCGGTATGTTCCGACAGAACAAAGACAACGGTACATACGATACGATTCATTGTACCGTCTTTTCTGGCGAACTTTCGGCGCAAAATCCGCCGGAAACCTGGAGCATTGACATAAAAAAAAAAATTTCCTTCCCAGCCAACAATCAAATTTCCACACCTGCAAACCTATACAAATATCAATTCTACAACATTTCAATTATAACATTACAACATATCAATAATTTCACCACAGTTTCACAACAGTTTATAACATTAAAAGAAACAGTTCAGTACTAACAATCAATTAAAAACATCACATTAAAAGAAACTGTTCAATAAAACATGTTCACAGAAATAAACAAGTTCATATCAACTAAATTAAACTACTTTGACTCCGTGGACTCCTCAGGTGGAGTTACGTCTTTTTCACTCAGCTGCTCCCTCATCTTGCGCATTTCATCCAACAACTGATTGTGTTGCAGAATACTTGTTTGAACCTGTGCTTGCAGCTGAGCTTGAACCTGTGCTTGCAGCTGAGCTTGCCAATCAGCTTGTGATTTCCTTATTTGTTCTAGCTCAGCTTGAAGGACACTTATTTGTTGAGCTTGTAAGGACTCATGCGAACTGGATACGAAGCTGGATGCAGTAGAGGATGTCATCCCTTCGTATGCATGAGCTTGCGCACCTAAGCCATATACTCTACTATGCTGCATTCCTCCGACGGCCTGTGACCAAATGCGATACTCATAATACTCCACAGAGCCGCCTGAAGAGCCCTCACCTGATGCGGCATGAGTCTCTCGAAGCCGTGTATAATCCTCCTGTAAAAGTATAATATAAATATATATAGTTAAACTAAAACTTAGAAAATATTAAACATATATAAAAATATACTTACATAGGCTTTTCTTGATCTCTCATCAATCCACTGTTGATCCTCCTGTCGCTTATGAGTGCGACTATGCAATTCAACAGGAGTTGGTTCTCTACCAAGCATCGCTTTCTGTTTGAATTAAGAGAATTTTATTAATATAGATTAAAGAACAATTTTAAAAAATATTTAAAATTCATTAACAAACGACGCCTGTGTTCAGTATGTGGAACAGAGCCGCCTGTATGAAGTGAACTTCCCAACCCACCAACATCAGAAGCTCTGTTCTGTCGATTCTGATCCCTCTTCCTACTGTACTCTTCGCTGCCCCAAGCTGCATTTAACTCAGCCCATATTCTGCATTTAACATTTTTCTCTATATGCATAACATCCAAGTTATGTCTAATCAAGTTTGTTCTCCAATATGGCAACGACCAAAAAATACTTTTCTTGGTCCAATTATGATTGACACCATATTCTGGCAATCTGATCTCAGCTAATGTTGGAGATTCCATTATGGTGGGCAAGAACTCTACTCTTTCAAAAATTTCTTCACTATTGAATCTTAGAGGAGGTTGAAACATCACCATTTTATTTTTAGTAAACGCTTCTTTATTTCGTCTGAAAGGATGACTTTGAGGCAAAAACATTCGATGACAATCGAACCAAGTGTTCTTCCTACCATACTTTAAAGTGAATGATTTTGTATTTTCCATACAATATGGACAAGCTAACTTGCCTGAAGTGTTCCAACCTGAGAGCATACCATATGCAGGAAAGTCACCAATTGTCCAAAGTAATGCTGCTCTTAGTGTAAAATTCTGTTTGGTGGAGATATCATATGTACTTACTCCCTCTTCCCATAATAAACTTAAATCATCAATCAGAGGTTGTAAGAATATGTCAATCTTCAATTTTGGATTATGTGGCTCTGGAATTATAAGTGATAGAAACATATAAGGAGTAGTCATATATAACTCTAGAGGAAGATTGTAAGGAGTGAGTATCACAGGACAACATGAGTACGGTGTAGCCGACTGACTGAATGGAGTAAAACCATCTGCACATAAACCTAATCTGACATTTCTTGATTCTACCGCGAATGTGGGATGTGTACGATCAAAGTGCTTCCAAGCCTCTGCTTCTGATGGATGTGTGATAACACCTTCTTGTGGAATGCGATCATTGTGCCATCTCATATGTGTAGCAGATCTCATGGATGCATATAGCCGTTGTAGTCTCGGAATTATTGAAAAGTAGAACATCCTACTAACAGGCACATCCTTTTGCTTCCTTCTATTTCTAGATTTGGATTTAAATCTTGGTGCATTGCAATGACGGCATACAATTTCTGCGATATCTTCTTTAAAGTATAACATGCATCCATTCATACAACAATTTATCTTTATGTATGTCAAACCAAGTTTGGAAATTAACTTCTTTGTCCGATATAGATCTGTAGGAATTAAATTATCTGTCGGATTGGTTTCCTTAAGCAGCCCAATGAATTGATTAAAATATTCACGAGCAACGTTATATTCAGCCTTGATGCTTAACATCTTCACAGCAACAGATAATTCTGAGTGAGTCGTGCACCCTTTCCAGATTGGTTGCGGGGCAGCATGCAATAAATCATAAAAGTTTTGTGCCTCCGTATTCGGTAACTCTTATGTATTTTGTTCAGTTTGAATTCCAGTTGCATCATGAACTAATTCCTCAAGATTTGGACAGATGTTTTCAGCCTCAGCAACATTACTACTTGTAGAAGGACCGCATTGATAATCAAATTGTGGCTCATACTCACCATGAGAAGTCCAATACCAATACCGTGGCATGAATCCTCTGCGATACAGATCAACAGTTACATCATCTGGTTCTAGGTGCACTAGATTTTTGTGTTTAGAACATGAACATCGAAACTTTTCTTCTAATATAAAGCTGGGCAGCTGTTTCGCTTGCTGAATGAAAAAATTCACTACATTATTGAATTCATCTGTTAATGTCTTCCGACCTTGAGATAATCGGTTATACATCCAACTTCTTTGATTTCTAATATCCATAACCTATATATAAGAGTAAAAAATTAATGGATTTATATATATATCTAATAATTAGTAGATCCAAGATATTTAAAACGTGTTACACTTATTAATGAATTGATCGCTCAAAGTCACAATCCCCTCACTAGGTCTACTAACCACTAAAGCAAAAAGATATGGAGTAATGTTGATCTCCATAATCCAACTTTACCTTCAACTCCCTCTCTAGTCTTATCAACAAGAACAATATCATCAATAAAAAGCATGCACCAAGGTACATCCTCTAGCAAATGTCTAGTGCTAACAAACATGACTAAAGCAAAAAGATATGGACTAATGTTGATTTCCATAATCAAAGTTTACCTTCAAATCCCTCTCTAGTCTTATCAACAAGAACAATATCATCAACAAAAAACATGCACCAAGGTACATCCTCTAGCAAATGTCTAGTGCTAACAACCATGACTAAAGCAAAAAGATATGGAGTAATGTTGATTTCCATAATCAAAGTTTACCTTCAAATCCCTCTCTAGTCTTATCAACAAGAACAATATCATCAACAAAAAGCATCCACCAAGGTACATCCTCTAGCAAATGTCTAGTGCTAACAACCATGACTAAAGCAAAAAGATATGGACTAATGTTGATTTCCATAATCAAAGTTTACCTTCAAATCCCTCTCTAGTCTTATCAACAAGAACAATATCATCAACAAAAAGCATGCACCAAACTACATCCTCTAGCAAATGTCTAGTGATAACAACCATGACTATAGCAAAAAGATATGGACTTAAGGCTAATCCTATATGTAATCCAACCGAAATAGCAAAAAAAATTGAAAACAAAAACCTTCGGTTATCTCCTCGGCGGCGCGCGACGAGGAAGGAGAGAGGCAGCGCGCGACTAGGAAGGAGGCTCGGCGAAGTCCGGTGACCGTCGACGGCGAAGTCCGGTGACTGTCGGCGATGTCTAACCATGGCGAGCGACGAACGGAGACGGAGTGCGACGGGCGAAGCAGTCGAAGTGAGAGAATGGAAAGAAATGAATGACGGCCAGAGGGGTTCGGGTTCGCGAAATAGGGCTTTCACCGGCGGACGTTCCGCCTATAATGACGTCGATATAATTTCTGATGTCTAATCCGTCGGCTATATTTCGTTGAGTTTAAATACACCGGCGCAATGTCGGCCGGTAACATACGTCGGAATGGTTCCGCCGTAACGTGCGACGGAAATGGTTCAGGCATCCCTATACCGTCAGATTTGCCGGCGGAACATGCGTCGGTGAATTTACGGCATATTTTGCGCCGGAAAGTTTGACGCAAACTTTACGTTGAGCAAATCCGCCGGTATCTGCGCCGTTTATTACCGTCCAGAATTTTCCGCCGGAAAATTTGACGGTATTTGCGTGTTTTACCGTAGTGTGAGTGGGTCATCCTCAAGGAGAGCTTTGAATTTATTAGAGGTGGTAAGTTTCATAGATGATGAACCAAAGAGGATGTTAGGAATGAAGGGTAGATCGGAAGAAGAAGAAGCTTCAAGCGAAGCGTCTTCATTTGGTGAATTAAGATTGGGGATGTTGATTGACTTTTCAGGCAATAGAGAGCTAGGACATGGACTGGAAGCAACGGTGGGTAGGGGGTCTACCTAGGCTATGGGAGGGGCAGTTTCACTTAGATTGGTTTGGACAGCAGCACAAATGAGAGGTGGTTCAACAATAGAATTTTGAAGATCAGTGGAAGTATGGGGAAGCACAGGTAGAGCAGTTTGCGCAGGAGGTATAGAATTATTTCTAGAGTTAGGACGTGGAGGTCGGCTGGAACTTCTACCACGAGGCCGTGGAGAATGAATGGCTGGTAAAGAAGGATTCGGATTTTTGGGGAATATAGAGTAAGGGTGAACAAGGGAACGGCATCCTTCACAAGGGGTTGGCTTCCAATCATAAACCACCTTAAGAGTTAAATCTTCACCATCAATTTCCAACGGAATCTCCTCCGGAAGGGACGAGTCCTTAGAAATAAGAACACAGACACACGCGAAGGTAAGGTGAGATCTCTTAGCAGTTAAAGAATCAACAGTCAACATAATACCAATATAGCTTGCTATCTTTTAAATACCAGTGGGGCTCCAAAGTGCCAAAGGAAAATTAACTATTTTAATCCAGATAGGAATGGAAGCATTCTCATCCTGTTTAGGTTTAAACTTGGGAGACCATTTTTGCAAAATGAATGGTTTCCCAAGTAAAAACCATGGTCCACCTGACCAAACAACATCGTAATCCTCTTGGAATGAGAATTTTATGAGAAAAAAACCATCCGCCAACGATAACAGAGAGATCAAACCTTTTAAAGGCCAAACCTTTTTCATTGCCGATAGGAGCCGCTCATAGTAAGGACGCTGTCCCAAAGAGTAACCAACCAGTGAAAATGTCCAGAGCGAAGAACCTTCAGACAGATCACCAGCACCAAAGGAAAGTTTAGGTTTTGGTGGATAGAAAATTACCGGGAAAGGCTCAGGAATGGAGGGGGGGAGGGTAGTCGCTGTTTCAGCGTAAGAAAGTCCCAAGGAGGGAGGTGCGGAGGAGCTAGGAAGGGAAGGAAAATCCTTCGGATCAAAAGCCATCCGAAGGGGGGGAGAGGAAGGACCTCTCCCGACGGGAAGAGAGCGCCGGCAAAAGGGATTTAGGGTTTCGCCAGAGCCCAAGCAACTCTAAGCCTCAGTTGGAATTCTGTGCGATGAATCGGGCTCTAAAGTGAGGACTCTTTGAAGTTAGATCCTTTCATCTAATCAAAGTTAATATCAATATCCTTAATCCTTCAATATTTTTTAAACATCATAATCCCTTAATGATATGAAAATAAGTGAAGCTCGTCAAATTCTTCTCATTGAGATACTCATTTTCATTATAAATTTTTTTAAAATAGAGTTTATATGATTTTCAAGTTGATTTCAAATATTTTTTATTTGAATACTCAAATACTTTGAGATCTACATCAATGTCCATTCCTAATCAAATATCTTCTCCAATCACACATTAATAATATATTTTAAAAAATAGGTACATAATATATACATATAGACTCACTACAATAATTGAAAAAATTTTATATAAATAATTTTTTCATAACCCTACGATTAGCTTAACCTGTCCCAATTTAAAACCCCATCTACAACACAATTATTTTTCTCTACTCCCACCAACTCCTCCATAGCACATTGCTGAGTGCTGACCTCCACCTCAATTAATTATATTCCCAACCATCGATCACATCAAGCTCCTCGCCCATCATCGGCGCTCACCCGCAAGCCCAAGATGCTTTTCACCCGCCGGAAGTCGCCGCCGCTCTACAGGTCGTCGGAGCCCCTCGTCGCCAAGCAAGCTGCCCCCTTCTCCTCAAGCCGCAAGCACAGCAGTCTTCTCTCCATATTCGCCGTCGTCCTCTCCGCTCTCCTCCTCGCTACTTTCATCTACAACATTCAGCCCGCCAAGTCAACCCAAGACCTCCCCGTTGACCTTCCCACCCAGACCAAAGCTCACACCGCGAACACCAGCATAATTGCCAAGACGCCCGCGGCGGCGGAGGTGGTTAAGAAGACTTTTGTGGGCGTGCCGGCGAGCTGCGACCTCTTCTCCGGCGAGTGGGTCTACGATAACGTCACGCGGCCATTTTACAGAGAAGAAGCGTGCGAGTTTCTCACCGCTCAGGTGACGTGCATGCGCAACGGCCGCGCTGATGATACTTACCAGAACTGGCGGTGGCAGCCTCGGGACTGCACTATTCCCGAGTACGTTTTCGTTTGCCGATTAAGTTAATTGTAGCTTAATTTTGCCCTAATTAATGGAACTGCAGAAGCCATGGCTGAGCTTAAGTAATAATTACTTGGGATTCGGACAAATCTGGGGATTGGGGGAAATGTGCAAATTGATAAAAAATAATTACTATTATTTTAATTATAGATAATTCAAAAAATTACATCCATGCACTATTTTATTATTTAAAAAATATAGAATTAAAAAACTAATGTTAATTATTTTATTTATAATTATGTGGGGACTTCATAAATTGAAGGTTCGACGCAAGACTGATGCTGGAGAAGCTGAGAGGAAAGCGGCTCATGTTCGTTGGTGACTCGTTGAACCGGAATCAGTGGGAATCCATGGTCTGCCTGGTTCAGTCAGTAATCCCTCCGGGGAAGAAAACCCTAATAAAAAACGGTTCCTTCAACATTTTTCGAGCTGAGGTAAGTAAAAAAAAAATCTCACAATTTCTCAAGTCTTGAATAGTGATCTAAATGGTATTTTAGCATTAATAATTAATAATATATAGATTTTAAATTTTCAGAATGATTGGTCAAATACATGGCATTAATATTTAAATATGCTATAAATCAAATAAATCTCTAGAATAATTAAATATAGTTAATAAAATTTTTGATGTAGGATTATGATGCCACAGTAGAGTTCTATTGGGCGCCATTTCTTGTGGAGTCTAACTCAGATGATCCAACTAAGCACAGTATTCTTGAACGGATCATCATGCCGGAGTCCATTGAAAAACATGGCAAGAATTGGTTGGGAGTGGACTTCCTCATCTTCAACACCTATATTTGGTGGATGAACACAATCACCATGAAAGTCTTGTGAGTAGTTGAGCTCTCTCTCTCTCTCCCTCCCCTCCTCTCTCTCTCTCTCTCTCTCTCTCTCTCTCTCTCTCTCTCTCTCTCTCTCGCTATGATTTATAAGATTGATTTGATGTATGTGGGGTGGAGGCAGGAGGGGGTCATTTGATGGGGGATCGACGGAATATGATGAGATCGATAGGCCGGTGGCGTATGAGAGAGTGCTTAGAACTTGGGCAAAGTGGGTGGATGAGAACGTGGATCCCAAGCAGACCATGGTGTTCTTCATGAGCATGTCTCCTCTCCACATCAAGTAAGTTACTTTACTACGAAGTATTTTATTTTGAAAATCATTGTCACCTAAAGTAGTTATTAGAATCAAAATTTAGTCAATATAAATCTTGAAGTAATTGAATTTATTTTAAAATTTATTAATACATTTTAATTACTTATATATATTCTGGAATCAATATAATAAAAAATTGATTAGTTAATTAAATATTAAATTCAATTAAAAATAAATTAAAATCTTAAAAACGAATACTGATTCTTTTTTATTCACTTAAAAATCCTTCAAAATGCCTTCATTATGCTCTTGATTCATCGAACTTGTACTAAAACGCTTAATTTATTGGCCAAGCAGCATTTTGTTAACCAGTGAGTTGAGCGACTTGAAACCCGCAGATCAGGAAATACTTTATGCATCTTACAGCTAATTTTTTTTTATTAAAACAGTGGCTAAAAACTATTTCAAACCAAATCTTAGAATACTGTTTTTCACACTCAAAATAAATATAAATTAATTTTTTGTTATAGCCTAATTATGCCAATAAATATGTATTAATTTGTATTTAATATAAATCATGTGAATTTTAAACTTCATCTTTCATATCTGTACTGCAATAAATTAATAAACTCCTAAAACTTGTAGGAATTTGTTTAAGCAAGATGGCATTACTCTGACTATTTTGTTTATTTGGCCTTCTCTTCTTGCTCAATAATAATTTCAGTAAAGTTTCTTGACTTTTATATATGCTTTGAGAGCAAGCAAAATAATGCAAAGAAGTGAGAAAAGTAGCTTTAGAAGGAGTAGGTTGGAAGCACAGCAGAGACCAGCATAACTACTGGTCATCAGCAAGCGCCAGGACGGTTTTTTTATTACTTTTTAAAATAACTTTTTAATATAAAAGTTTAAATTTTTAAATTAGAAAATAATTTTAAGAAGCAATAAAAAAATCATCCCAAATGAAGCCTTAGTTTAATAAATCACATATGCACTTTCCATCATATATGTCTTGTGTCATTTTGGTTTGTTTTATGTTAATTAACTTATTATAAGAATTTAATAAGTTAGATTGAAGAAGTCATTAATTGAGAACAAAGTTAAACCTCTGCAATTTGGGATATGGCAAATTAAAGTTGCCTAAAGCCTCGAATTGCCCGAGTATTATATCTAGTACGAGCCATTGAAGTTAGTTCTAACTCGACCCATTGTACCAAGCTCTTGAACTTGATTAAAGAGACTTAGGAGATCTTTGATGCAACTCTTTTTTTTTTTTTTGCCAAATCAGGTAGCGACATACATTCTTCTTTATTTACTTGATTAAGAATTAGAATTACTCATATTCTATCACTATTTGCTCCATTTTTTTTATTCTTCCACCTTTGGGTAGGAGGTCTTTCAATTACCTACTACTAATATTAGAGAAGAATGATATTATATAGTATTATCTTGAGTTTAGCGTTTGTTCCCGGTGTCATTTTGCCACATTAAAAGAGAACCCCTATCATTTGATTTAGCTTATAATATTGTTCTACACTATAGGAAATATGTCGGAAATGTAAATTACCAATGGATTTTCTTCATTTTGTGGCGGAAATGACCGTCAGAAAATGACGTTTTTCCTGTAGTGCTAATACATAAACCACCATAATATCTTAGAGAATCTGCTAGGGTAGGAATAGATGAACCCTATGATGAGACTGCATATCCTTCATACAGGCGTTGTAGGTAATTGTGGAGATGATCGAGCTCCAACTCGATAATCTCTTCTTGAATGTATGGAAAATACTCACTGTATTAGTAAACTTGAACTCCAAACCACAACAACCATGTGATTATCCTATTAGTGACTAAGATAGCCAGCTACAAGAATAGGTAGCCTGTTCAGCCTCCCCACGAAGGTAAAGATTCTTCTGCGAGCAAGTTGAAGAAGTACCATTGACGATTCTAATAGAACGGATTCAAATTTCTCAGCTTGATGAGGCTTGTGACAAGGCCATCATGTTTATGAGGTGGATGAAAAATTTGAGGCATGAGCTTAAGATGATTTGAGGTATGTTTGAAATGCCAATCAATCCCGTCACTTTACAAAATATTTCAAATTCAAATTTGATATTCCACATTTTAACAAGCTTATGCATAGAGGATTGTTTGGATTGGTTAAAGTTTGTCGAAACTTTCTTCAAATGTATGGAGATGCTAGAGAAAAATAAGGTCAAAGTTGTGGCTTTTACAATAAAGGGCACACTAGTTGTTTAGTGATAACAGCTAACTAGAAGTACATCAATGCCAAGAGGGAGTAATTCTAATCAAATCACAGCTGACAATGCATATATTAATTTGAGAATGATTCCTTTCTATTGATTATGATCATATCATATGTCACCAAAGTAATGTGCAATGGAAATTGATAAGCGAATACACAAAAGAATTCTATTATTTAAAATACAAAGTCAAACTCCATGAACCAAAATGGCACAAGGTATCACATTACATTAGTAAACTTAAGAATTCACTGTTTGAATTGCTTTCCGTTCAATCCATATAATCATTATCCAAAGTTATCAATTTTGCATACAAGGTTGAGAGAAACCAATCTTGACTCTCATATCATATTCTTCTACCAAGAAGATCTCCATTCAATTTTCTAGTTAAAAATGCAGCTTCCTTTATGCTAAATAAAACCCTAGTTTATCATAGCTCCCTACCTCCTCTACCACATAGCAACAATTGAACACCATCTATGTAACACCCAAAGATCAAAATCTTGAAGAATTGTCTATTTTTAACTCATAATTAATCTACCAAAGCTACTTATCTCATTAGCATAAATAGAAGTCAGTGGAAGTAACAATACATTCTTTTATCAATTTATAATTCTATTAATTATTACAAAATCAAATATAATAACCAAGAGTTCAATCAAAATATTATTTTATATTTCTATACTCCTGACTATAAAAAATAAAATAAAAAATATAAAAAATAAAATAAAACATGAATCCCAATTGATCTCACTCTACTAAATCCTAACCCCTTTATGAAAACATGAAAAAAAAATCATGGAGTACGCTAAAACCTTAGTAGGTTATCATAACCTACAATTGTAATCAATACATGATAATATAACGCAATATATATGTAATCCTGCAATTAATAACAATATGAATCTATAATTGTGAAAACATGTATTAGTCAATATTTGAATAATATCATCTCATATGAGCAATGAAAATTAATGTAAGCAATGTAATTCTTAATCAGTGAACATTAGACATATAAAGGATCAATAAATTATGTCATTCCTCTAGTCATGTTAAGTGCAATGAAATGGGTCTATCATCAATTTATACATGCCTATAAATTACGTCATTTTACCTCAATTTATATATTATTTCATATTTATTAATATACATGCCTTATAGAGCAAGTGTTCTATATCTAATTTGTATATGGTGTACGTCGTATCAGTATGTATATCATGTATAAATGTAATGTCTATCATGTAATTCATATGTATTAGATGTCTTTGTATCAATCTTAGCAGTCATATCATGTATTATATTCATATCATATTATATCATATCACTTATACAAATTATTATGTATGCTCATGTCATATACAACAAAGATAGGACAATTAGCTACCTGTGGTATTTTTTTGTCACATTACGTAGGTCAACTCTACATGAATCAGTTTCAATCATATAAGTCATATTGCCAGGAATAAGTCTCATATCACATATCATAAGTTAGGTGATCTTCATGTAACAAGTTATCACTTCTTATCTGTCAGTATATCATGTCACATAAATCAACCCTCTTCTACTTCCCTTTTTCATATCACTTAGGATTACACTATAAATCTTATTTAAATAAAAGTCTTTCGGCCCATCATTCTGCACATGATAATATGTCTTTATACAACTTGAATTAGTTAATCATTTTCAACTAGCCTTTCTTAGCTTTACACATATTTCATATTATATAAATCATGATAACAAATATTATTATGCACCCAATGTAATTATTAATATATTCATCAGTATGTCTGTAATATATCAAAAATGCATATTTGATTAAATAAATAGTAAATATATGCATATTATGTATTTTATGTTCAAAGGCTATGCTAACTCTTAATTATTTTATACTCAATATTATACTACTCATTTTAATTAAAATGACATATAAACAAAAATTTATAGTAAAATTTTAACATTAACCATTCAAAATATTTAGGGTAATATTATCTATCACATATCAAATGACATAAGATGAAAAATCATTAAAATAAGAAATATTATATTTTTATCAATTTCAGGAGGGAGGTAAATAGGTAAATATAAAATAATTGAATAAAGAAGTAAGGGTAAGATTATTTAATAAAATCATAACACTTTTCCCAATTTGAGCAACAAACATTATTGGCCTAAACCCGCCCTACATTTTCTCTCATATTTCATCCTCTTTCTTCTTTTATTCCCCTTTCTCTCTCTTCTTTTTCCTAGCCAAAATGAAATGAAAAACCTGAGAGAGGTAGTGAGGGACGTTTTAGTTAATTATTTAATATATTTTTATTTTTTACAAAAATAAATTTTTAGACCTTGTACCACAACACTCTAGACTCAGTACCATAGCGATATCCAAACTTAGTGCCAAAGTGTTATAAACTTAGTGCCTTAACACTCCCTAAAATTTTAGAAAACTGGAAAGCTTAATGTCATGACACAATCTACCCAGCACTATAGTGCTCAACCAACCAAATTTTCAAGAAATTATGAAAAATTAATTTGAGATTATTGCAATTTACCGACCATATAGAAAAATGTCATCCTCAACAATTTCCTAAATGTATTACTAACAAATATAACATAATCAATAACCACTAATCAAAATATATACTCATTCATTCACATATGTGTGTATGTCAATCAATCATTTAACATATTATATAATACATTTCAATCATAAGAAATAACATTCAAAATAGAGAACTTTGTTAGTGAACCTTTTTGGGGCATCTCTCACATCCCACTAACTCAAGTTATATACTTTAGGTTGTACGAGTGTTATCAACACTAAATGTGTGGGCTACCTCTGACTCACACTAACATTTCTAACAACATTCTTGCTCACAGAATCTTCAATTTACATTCTAGATCCTATAATCTTCTATCCATACATATACTTGCTTGCATTGATCCATCCTATATCCAGATCTCTCTCTAAATCTTCTATACAAGTTATCCATCATCCCGTTTCTTTATTGATTATATCTAAAGCACTATCCTATGATCAAATAACATTGTCATGCATGTCTCTTATAACATATGGGGCACTCCTATATACTACTTGTTAGTATCATGGGTTCTCTCCTAACATTAACAAACATACTTCTCTTCTCACTATTTTCTCCTCTTTCCACCTCTTCATCTACTCTCTTTCTATACATATCGTGTATGCATAAGGAATAGCCCAATCATTTTATACTAATCCAATTCAATCCACTAACTCTCAAAAATTCCTAAATTTTCAATCGTATAATTGGGTGTCTCAACTTAACCATTAATTCTATCAAGAATCTTTAATATTTCTCCAATACAATACTGACTAATTGAGGTGCATAACTAGTCAGTATAGTAACTCAGCTTCATGCATATTGCATCACTATCCTATTTCCCTACTCTAATATCATGATAGTTTAATGCTTATGATGTCTTGTTGCTGGTGGGGGTACAAACTAGAACCTAAAAAAAATAACAAATTATGCCCCAAGTAATCTCTTCCATGTCCTTCCTTCGAATTTTTGCATTGCTATCTTATCCACCCCCTCTCAGCTTCTCCTCTAATAGAAATACTTCTTGTGATACTTTCCTATTCTTTGAACATTATAAGTTATAAAATATTTTTTCTATCCTTAGTTGTCTGTGGTTCTACAGTTCTCTTGAACAGTGTGGGTTTCAACTTCTAAAATATTTGTAAGTACTTATCCTCTTCAGTATCCTTGGCCTCAGTTTTTGCTTTCCCTATGAATCACTCATCAACTGAGCTATCAAATTTACAAACTGCATCATACTGTCAGAAATCATTAGGGCTACCATACTCTGCTCATTTGGTACTTCAAATGAATCAATTATACTCAGTATATTTCTCTTTTCTATATCAAGTTATAATTCAATCATACATATGCATGCTATGAACATTAAAAATAAATCAAAATCTTGTTGCTACATATTTATGTTCCTCACAATAAATGCTTATAATTCTGGTTACAATCTAATTCTTTTCAAAAACTTTCACTCTGATATCAATTGTAATACTCCAAGATGAAAATTTAGAAGAATTACTTATTTTAAACTCTTAATTAATCTATCTGAGTTATAACATAGTCAAATATGTCAGACGAATTACTAGAGTTAGATAATAGTTACTTCAATAGGAGTACAATCATGTGACTTTGACCTCTACCCCCTTCAGCTCTAAATTTATGGGAGATTCAAATGATATTTCTCGAGATCACTGAATAAGACATGCTATCATAGATAATTAGTCAGCCAAGAAAGCCAAGAAGCCGAGTTAACAATAACATTATATAGTGTTAATTTCACCTTAAGAAGAGAGAAATGAGCATTATGACTCATAATAATTTAAAAAATGAGAGGACATCTCTAGGTCTGCTTTAGCAAACCAGCTGCACTCCTCTCTTAGTATCATTTTTTTTAGCTCAAAAGAGTTGGATCAAATTCTCTGTACAAAATTTCTCTGATAAACATTTTGAAATTTATGTTATTATATTTTGAGAATGATTCATTTTGTTTAATAAATTCTTCATAAATTTTCAAGAATGAATTTATATTCAATAAAACAATTTTATATAAAGGGTAATAAAGATAAATACTAAGGCTTCATTGGGACAACTTTCTTATAGCTTCGCTTTTTATATCGCAATCATAATTTTTATTTGACTATTATTTTTTCACTGTTTTTATGAATTTTTTGTGCTATGAAATTACTTTTTATTGTACTTTCAAAAAAGCTATCTTCTCTATAATAACTTTACAATCATCTTTATAAAATGCTATACCATCCAGAACGGACCTTAACTCAAGATGATCCCTAGTCTTTTTAAACTAATATGCAATAGCTCATCTAATTAAATAAATTTCTTAATGTTATATGTAGTAACATTTGCATATACTTAATTTTATGTTAGAATAATTTATTTTAATTGTTTTTATTTTATTTAAATCAGTAAAGCAAATACCTTGCAGGAGTGAGGACTGGGACAACCCCAAAGGCATCAAGTGCGCACTGGAGACAATGCCGGTGCTTAATCGAAGACAGCCGCTATTCGTGGGGACGGATTGGCGGCTGTTCTATGCGGCAGCGAAGACGATCGGTTCTATGCGGTCGGCGGTGGGCCTCGTCAACATCACAGCCTTATCGGAGCTTCGCAAGGACGCACACACCTCCGTCCACACAATCCGACAAGGGAAGATGCTAACGCCCAAGCAGCAGGCCGAACCAGCCGTCTACGCCGACTGTATCCACTGGTGCTTACCGGGCCTCCCGGATACGTGGAACCATTTCCTTTATGCTCGCATTATTTCTGCAAGCTTCTCGAAGATCTCCACTCTTTAGTAGTATTATTGGTTCTCTGTAATTTTTTGTTTTTGATTTTTGCTTGGGCGAATCCGACGGTGGAGAGGCTTCCGATTTGATCAGATGGGTGAAGTTTTTGGACCTAAGCTAGAGCTCTAGTGGGGGTCATCCGGACTTGATCAATAGTATATAGCTAGTTTTATGAGAGATTTATGTGAGCCTTCAAATTTTTTTATTAAATTAATATTGAAGTATTTAAATATAATAGTGATACGACATCACAAAATCATCTTGATCGGGCACAAATCTCGAGGCAAAAACTGGCTGGAAACTTCAAAAATTAATTTCGGGAGCATATGAACTCCAATTTCAGCGATCTTATAGTCAAACTGAGCGTCTCGGAAATACGAACCGATTGACACCAAGATCAACCCAATCCGAGCCCAAATGAGTCCGAATCAAGAGTTCAAAGCGCTGTTGGAAGGTTCAAACTGCAATTTGAGTTACCAAACGGTCTCCGATTTTGACGAGCTTATACTCGAATTGAGCGGCTCGACAAGATGAATCCAACGAGCCCAAGACCATCAAATTCCGACGTCATTAAGGCGTTCAAATGTTCAACAAACGGTGCATGATCAAAGGATTCGATATCGGCCGTCCATTCTAACCACTCCCTAATCGCCCTTGATCTCACGCCTATTTACGGGCTATGCCACTCCAGAAAAACTATAAATAGAGCCCTCATTCTACACCAAGGGGGAGAAGTGAAGAGAGAGAGGAAGAGAGAGAAGAAGAAGAGGAGAAAGGGAAAAAGGAGATTCCTCACCTCGACCACCGCCGAAGCTCTTCCTACCGCCTGAAGACGCCAGAACTCTGTCGGATTTTCAGGAAACGCCGGGAATTTGCACAACTTCCATGTGATGCTGAAATTCTTCTCATTTAACGATAGAGTTTCCTCCTGACGCCGAAACTCCGCCCAAGGGAGGCCGGATTTCTCCTCTGCCTCCAACAGACGTCGAACTTCTACCCGACGTCGGACCTTCACTCTTCGCCAAGTCTCTACCTGATGCCAGACTTCTACCGGTTATCGGACTTCGCTGGACATCTATGAGAAGATGCATTTCTTTTCATTGCTAGACTTCTACCTGACGCTATCCTACTGATCTTCGTCGACAGACTACAGTCCTTCCGGCCTCCGTCGCCAGCCGACTACGGTCCTCCTGACTTACGTCACCCGCCGACTACAGTCTTTCCAACATCCGTCGCCCGTTGACTACGGTCCTCCTGACTTATGTCGCCCGCCGACTACAGTCCTCCGTCGCCAGCTGAATACGGTCCTTCTAACAAAGTGAACATGTCAATAGTGATCCTTTGTATTTACATCATGTAATGTACTCCATAAGATGTACATCAAGCTAAGATCTTCCACCAAGGAAGGGCCTCATTTGTAATCGACTACAATACTAGTGGATTCATTCAAACTGGGCTAGGCCCCGTGGTTTTTTCCCCTTTTACAGGGGTTTTCCATGTAAAAATCTTGGTGTCTCATAAATGCTAGACCCTCTCTCCTTATCTGATTGCGTGCCGGATTTTCGTACAATGCTAAGACGTTAAATATGATATTTCTCTGATATACAACCTCGGATAGGTCTTACATCCTTGGTGGATTCTCTCGGCCTCTTCCACACAGGTTAACGTCGTCGAGCAAAGGCTCCGACATACAACCTCGAAAAGGTCTTACATCCTTGGTGGATTCTCTCGGCCTCTTCCACATAGGTTAACATCGTCGAGTAAGGCTCCGACATACAACCTCGGAAAGGTCTTACATCCTTAGTGGATTCTCTCGACCTCTTCCACACAGGTTAACGTCGTCGAGCAAAGGCTCCGACATACAACCTCGGATAGGTCTCACATCCTTGGTGAATTCTCTCGGCCTCTTCCACACAGGTTAACATCGTCGAGCAAGACTCCGACATACAACCTCGGAAAGGTCTTACATCCTTGGTGGATTCTCTCAACCTCTTCCGCACATGTTAACTTTGTCGAGCAAAGGTTCCGACATACAACCTCGGAAAGGTCTTACATTCTTGGTGGATTCTCTTGACCTCTTTCACACAGGTTAACGTCGTCGAGCAGGGCTCCGACGTACAACCTCGGAAAGGTCTCACATTCTTGGTGGATTCTCTCGACCTCTTCTACACAGGTTAACTTCGTCGAGCAGGGCTCCGGCATACAATCTTGGAAAGGTCTCACATCCGTGGTGGATTCTCTTGACCTTTTCCACACAGGTTAATGTCATCGAACAAATGTTCTAACATACAACCTCGGATAGGTCTTACATCCTTGGTTAACATCTCCAGAATGCCATCAAGGGACTTTCATTTAACTTCTCCACAAAGTTAAATTTCTACCCGATGTTGAATTTCCTCTTGTCGCTGAATTTTTGCCTTGCAGGACTTTTGTCGGAATTCTGCCCATCGACGAATTCTCGTCGGTCTTCTACCCGACATTGAACTTCTACCTGACATCGGACTTCTGCTAATCAGCGGACTCCTACTCGTCGTCAGACTCCTGCTCGTCGACGAATTCTCATCGGTCTTCTACCCGACATTGAACTTCTACCCGACGTCGAACTTCTGCTCGTCAGCAGACTTCTGCTCGTCAGCGGACTTCTACTCGTCGTCAGACTCCTACTCGTCGACAAATTCTCATCGGTCTTCTACCCGATGTTGAACTTCTACCCGATGTCGGACTTCTGCTCGTCAGCGGACTTCTACTCGTCTTCAGACTCCTGCTCGTCGACGAATTCTCGTCGGTATTCTACCGACGTTGAACTTCTACCCGACGTCGGACTTTTGCTCGTCAGCGGACTTCTGCTCGTCAGCGGACTTCTACTCATCGTCAGACTCCTGCTCGTCGACGAATTCTCGTCGGTCTTCTACCCGACGTTGAACTTCTACCCGACGTCGGACTTCTGCTCGTCAGCGGACTTCTACTCGTCTTCAGACTCCTACTCGTCAACGAATTCTCATCGGTATTCTACCCGACGTTGAACTTCTACCCGACGTCGGACTTTTGCTCGTCAGCGGACTCCTACTCGTCGTCGGTCTTCTACCCGACAAAGGACTTCTACTTTTCATTGGAATTCTACTTATCAGCGGACTTCTACTCGTCGTCAGACTCCTAGTCGTCGATGAATTCTCGTCGGTTTTCTACCTGACGTTGAACTTCTACCCGACGTCGGACTTCTGCTCGTCAGCAGACTTCTGCTCGTCAGTGGACTTCTACTCGTCGTCAGACTCCTGCTCGTCGACGAATTCTCGTCGGTCTTCTACCCGACGTTGAACTTCTACCCGACGTCGGACTTCTGCTCGTCAGTGGACTTCTACTCGTCGTCAGACTCCTGCTCGTCGACGAATTCTCGTCGGTCTTCTACCCGACGTTGAACTTCTACCTGACGTCAAACTTCTGCTCGTCAGCGGACTTCTACTCGTCGACGAATTCTCTTTGGTCTTCTACCCGATGTTGAACTTCTATCCGACGTCAGACTTCTGCTCGTCAGCGGACTTCTACTCGTCAGCGGACTTCTACTCATCGTCAGACTTCTGCTCGTCGACGAATTCTCGTCAGTCTTCTAACCGACGTTGAACTTCTACCCGACGTCGGACTTCTGCTCGTCAGCGGACTTCTGCTCGTCAGCGGACTTCTACTCGTCTTCAGACTCCTGCTCGTCGACGAATTCTCGTCGATATTCTACCCGACGTTGAACTTCTACCCGACGTCGGACTTTTACCCGACGTCGGACTTCTGCTCGTCAGCGGACTCCTATTCGTCGTCGGTCTTCTACCCGACGAAGGACTTCTCCTTTTCGTCGGACTTCTGCATATCAGCGGACTTCTACTCGTCGTCAGACTCCTGCTCGTCGATGAATTCTCGTCGGTCTTCCACCCGACGTTGAACTTCTACCCGACAAAGGACTTCTCCTTGTCGTCGTGCTTCTGCTCGTCAATGGACTACTACTAGTCATCGGTTTCTCGCTCGAATGCTACTTGCAACGCACCCTCGAACTCTCTCCTTTGGCTCCACACTTGATCGTTGACTGCTAATGGGCTTCAACTCGATCGTCCATCGCCAGCAAACTTCCGCTCAAATGGCATTCAAGTCCCGTTGGCTTCAGCACGCGAGGAGGGGCGCTATTCGAGTAGGAAAAAATTCCAACTCGCAATAACGGAAGCCTCAACCGTCAGTAAGCCGGAGGGGGAGGAAGAAATCCCGTAGGCTTCTGCACGCGAGGAGGGGCGCTATTCGAGTAGGAAAAAATTCCAACTCGCAAATAACGGAAGCCTCTACCGTCAGTAAGCCGGAGGGGGTGGAAGAAATCCCGTAGGCTTCTGCACGCGAGGAGGGGCGCTATTCGAGTAGGAAAAAATTCCAATTCGCAAATAATGGAAGGCTCAACCGTCAGTAAGCCGGAGGGGGAGGAAGAAATCCCGTAGGTTTCTACACGCGAGGAGGGGTGCTATTTGAGTAGGAAAAAATTCCAACTTGCAAATAGCGGAAGCCTCAGCCGCCAGAGAATCGGAGGGAGAAAGAAAGAGAAGTTGTAAATTTTCTAAAGGCCTAGGGGGCCTATTTATAGGTTTTGGAGAGAAAGGAGTGAAGTTATTGCTATTTTCGGAATACCCAATTTTCCTAAATTTTTTCTGAATTTTTTGATATTTTTTCAAAATTTTTTGGACCCCAAAATAGCAAAAAAATGTCATTTTTCTCGAAATTGGACCCACTAGATCGGTGCAGCCATCGGCCACACCTCTTTGGCGCTGCCAGCGGAGCGATCCACGGCTCCTGCGTGTGGATCGCAGCCAGCCACGCGCGGCTGCCAGAGCAAACAGCATAGCGGTCCAGGCGGACCGCGACATGGCCAGGCGCGCAAGCAGGCGCCGACGGCAGCCGCCGCGGAGCGGCCAGAGAGAGACCACGGGGCGGTACAGGCAAACCGCGGAGGGTTTCTCGCGCGCGCAAGTCGCGAGCGCCCGCGCAAGCGGAACGCGATTCCGCGCGGGGTTGTTAGAATAATTGCTATTTGGATGCTTTAAATTTTTTTGCAACTTATGTAGTTTTGATGATTCCAAACATTATTGTTAAAATGTGTATTTATCTCCTAATAATTTTAGAAGATTTGCATTTGCTCTTGTGTGTACAAATATTTCAGGAAAATCATACTCCAGACTACGATAACTTCAAATCAAATTCAACATGAGATATTTTGTTAATTTGAAGTTTGCATTTTTTCTTTGAATTAAATTTTGAAAGGGAGTGATTGTAATTGAGTGAATAAAAAACTTACACACACACATAAGGAGATCATAAAATTTTATACTGATCGTACGGATGATATTTTATCGTACTGGACGATCCGTCAGTTATCTCCTATAGAGCCCATGGAACGAATAGGAACTTGCTCGAAAATTTTTTTCTAAGTCCTATTCGTCTAGGATGAAATTAATTGTCGTCCCGGACGATTAGTTCTCTGTAAAATTTGCGTCCATACGAATTTTATTATCGTACGAGGACGATCTGGTCTCTGGAAAATTTTTGTCCATACGAAAATAAATTATCGTCCGTGGCGATTGGTCCTCTGAAATATTTTCGTCCAAACGAAATAAATAATCGTCCAGGACGATCGGGTCTCTGGAAAATTTTCGTCCAAACGAACATATTCTCGTCCAAACGATTAACCAACTTAGAAAAGTTTTCAGCAGTTTCTAGAACCGACCTAGTAATAACCGTTCGTACTGGATGAACCTAGTTCGTACAGGACGATCATCTGTACGAAGTCATTTCGTACACATATTCAAGTAGGGTTGTTTCAGATCGTTTAAGTAAAATCGTCCCGGACGATCCATAATCGTACAGGACGATCCACTGCGTACAGAATTGAAAACTTGCAGTTTTTGGGCGGTTTTTCTTGTCTTTTATATAAATAGTCCAAATTAGACTGCCACGCAATCTTTTTGTCATTTGATCTTCGTGCCTCTTGAGAGAATAGCCAAGGAGAGAGTGGAAGAGAGCATTCAAAGGATGATTCCTACCACTGGAGCGAGAAAGCTTCACTTGGATTACAAAGGTAAGAGTCTCTACTTGTGAAATTGGATTTCTTCACTCTTTTCCTTATTCCTTCTAGATTCTTGTGAGAAGATCAGTCAAGGAGATCCGGTTCTCTGCCGACACTTGGAGAGTGTGAACAGCCGAAGGGTTCTCTGCCTACACTTGGAGAGTGTGAACAGCGGAAAGGTTATCTGCCTACACCTGGAGAGTGTGAACAGCCGTAGGGTTCTCTGCCCACACTAGGAGAGTGTAAAAGGACGAAGGTTCTCTGCCAGCACTGTGGATTGTGTAAAAGGACGACGGTTCTCTGCCGCACCGGGTAGTGGTGAGAAGAGTGTGTTGTAAAGGCTTCTCCGCCTTGCTGTGGGTGCTAAAGGAGAGTCACTATTGGTTTTAGTGTAATACTCAGAGGGTGCCTCTGAGGAGTGGATGTAGGTCTGGTTATAGACCGAACCACTATAAATCTGGTGTCATTTACTTTATTATTTTTACGTTTCCGCACTTTAAATTTCAGTTTTAACAACTATGTGGTTGAAAAATATTTTTCTACAAACTTTAAAATAAAAATTTTATTTCGGTTCAACTTAATATTTAAAGAGGGTCTAAAATTTTTTAAACTACCAATTCACCCCCCTCTTGGTAGCCGTGGGACATTTACTTAGGCTTAACAACCTAATTACTGGACTCAACAAGTGGTATCTGAGCATTGTTTCAAAATCATAAGTTTGAACTACTTTTTGATTAACGTATATGGCTACATTTGGAAACTGAAACACACCTGAGGGTTACTCTATCACTAGACCTCCACTGTTAGACAATTTTCCTTTTGATTTTTGGAAAACACACATGTCTACTTTCTTACAGTCACTTGATTATCGCATGTGGATGCTAGTCCAGGAAGGTTACTCAAAACCAACTAGATTAGTTGATGGAATTAGGGTAGAAACACCCTATGCAGATTGGACTATTGAAGAACGTGACTTAGCACAATTAAATGCGAAATTTTTAAATAGCTTCTTTTGTGCTTTAAAATCTGAAGACTACATGCGAGTTTCCACTTGTAAAAGCGGAAAGAACATATGGGATAGACTTTGTATAACTTATGAAGGGACAAATGAGGTTAAGCAATCAAGACTCAATATCTTGTTACATGACTACGAATTATTTTGCATGAAACCTAATGAATCTATTTCAGACATGTACACAATATTCACTCAAATTGTCACCTCTTTGCATGCACTTGGTAGGGAATTAACTAATGCTGAAATGGTCAATAATATTCTTCATTGTTTACCTACTGCATACGATGCTAAAATTACTGCAATTACAGAGTCTAAAGATCTGAACATTTATTCCATTGACAATCTTCTTGGTTCACTCATTGCTTACGAGCAAGGAGTAAGTCAAAGAAAGATTGATGCAGGTGAACCAAGAAAGAACAAGAATATTGTACTAAATATGGAAGAGTTCGAAAGTGAACACTCACAACCTGAGGATGAAGACGATATTGCACTGATGACTAGACAATTCAGAAGCTTTTTAAAGAGGAAGCAGAAGAGACGTCAGCAATGGAATAGAGGTAAGTATAACAGAAATGACAAGATTTCTAATGAAGTGATTTGTTATGAATGCAGGAAACCAGGTCATATAAAGACTGATTGTCCAAAACTCAAAGCCACTCCTAGCAATGAGAAGGTAGAGGAGAAACCAATGGTAAAGAAGGGCAAGAAGAAGTTTCAAAAGGCTTTTTAGGCGGACTCAACTTCAGACTCATCTGAGACTAAAAAAGAAGAAGAAGTCACCAACCTTTGCTTGATAGCAGATAATGCTGAACAATCAGATCAAGAAGAGGTATGTGATTTAACCTATAATGAATTGTTTGAAGTTTCTTAACATATGCATAATACATATAGGAAAATGAAAAATATGCATGCTAGTGTAGTTTTAGAATTGGAAGAGCTTAATAAGGAACACGAAATCCTTAGGAAAGATCATGCTTTAATTGATAACAACCACATGAAACTACTTGATGAATATGATGACTTGAATAAAAATTTTGAGAATTTAAAATCATCCTATGCTGAACTTGAAAAAGAATTTAAGAATTTTAAGGATGAATCTGAGAGCAAGACATATAGAATCAATTATACCAATCGAATTTTGGAAGATATGAATTCATTTTACAAACTCACTATAAGAGCTCTCGAGGATAATAGGAACCCCCCTAAAATTGAAGATTTTACAAATCCTAAATATTATCCAAAATTCATGAAATCCCTTAGAAGACAATCATATGAAAGAAAACATAGGAATATTTTTCCTAATATTAAATGTAATAATTGTAGATTTTTAGGACATATATCTCACACCTGCACTTTAAAGATGAAAAATAATTTGGTGTGGAGAACTAAGATGCATAAACCTAGACATATCATACATGCATCTGATTATAAATTTCATAAAGGTGAACCCAAACTTGTTTGGGTTCTCAGGTCTAACATTTGAGAATTTTGCAGGAATACTCTCACACAAGACCTCGTGAGAGTATATGGTACCTGGACAGCGGATGTTCAAAGCACATGACTGGAGATACTGCTCAATTCATAACGCTGGAAGCCAAGAGTGGAGGCAAGGTTACACTTGGAGATAATACCACAAAGAAAGTGGTTGGATCAGGTATGATTGAAAATTTGAAAAACTTTTTCATAGACAATGTGTTATTAGTTGAAGGCTTAAAACATAATTTGCTTAGCATAAGTCAGCTATGTGTTAAGGGCTATAATGTAAAATTTTTACCTACTAGCTGCATAATTAGCCTAAATGGAAAAATTATTTTAAATGGAAAAATGGTAAACAATGTCTACATGCTAGATTTAAATTGTATTCAATCTCATACTGCTTTTTGTTTGAAAACTATTTCTGATGAATCATGGCTTTGGCATAGGAGACTTTGTCATTCTAGTATGAAAAATCTTAGAAGAATTACCCAAAAGAATTTGGTGAGAGGAATACCTAAACTAGACTTTACCAAGGACCATCTATGTGATGCATGTCAATTAGGAAAACAAGTGAAGTCATCTTTTAAGTCCAATAAAGATCTTAGGACCAGTAAACCTTTAGAAATTCTACACATGGATCTTTTTGGACCTGTAAGCACTATAAGTCTAGGAGGAAAGGTATATGGATTTGTTATAGTAGATGATTTTTCAAGATTCACCTGGGTTAAATTTCTTTTTCATAAGAGTGAATCATTTGAGGAATTCAGAAATTTTTTAACTTGGATACAAATAAAACTAGGATGTGAAATAATTTCTATACAAAGTGATCATGGAGGAGAATTTGAAAATGAAAGATTTGAAAATTTCTGTAAAGAAAAAGGGATTGATCACAATTTTTCTGCACCTAGAACTCCTCAATAAAATGGAGTAGTTGAAAGGAAGAACATAACATTAATAGAAGCCGCCCGAGCAATGTTAGCAGAATACTCGCTTCCTAGATATTTTTGGGCTGAGGCGGTTAGCACTGCATGCTATGTTCTGAATAGGGTAAATGTGAGATCAAATTTGAATAAAGCACCCTATGAGTTACTAAAAGGTAGAACATCAAATTTGTCTCATTTGCATGTATTTGGTTGCAAGGTGTTCATACATAATAATGGAAAATCTGCCTTGGGAAAATTTGATCCAAAATCAGATGAAGGAATTTTTGTTGGATATTCAAGTGTTGAAAAATCTTATAGAGTATTCAACAAAAGAACTTTAGTCATTGAAGAAACCACACATGTTGTATTTGATGAAAATGGAAACATGGAAGAGCCAAATGTTGTTGAAGAAGAAATTGAATAAAACTCCCAAAAGATTGATAGATTAAATTTGGAAGAAAATGTGGAAGAAAATTTAGAAAGAGAGGACCCTTTGCCTAGAGATTTGAGATTTTTTAAAAACCACCCAAAGGAATTGATTATAGGTGAACCAAGTGAGAGTGTTAGAACTAGGCGTGGATTAAACAAGGAAGTCAATCATTCAGCCTTTATTTCAACTATTGAACCCACTAACATTGATCAAGCACTTTCTGATCAATTTGTAAGAAATAAAGTTTGGGAACTAACTACAAGGCCAAAAGATCAAAGTGTTGTTGGAACCAAGTGGGTGTTCAAAAATAAAATGAATGACTCAGGAGTAGTCATTAAAAATAAGGCTAGATTAGTAGCTAAGGGGTATAATCAAATTGAAGGAATTGATTTTGAGAAAACTTTTGCCCTTGTAGCTAGACTTGAAGCAATTAGGGTTTTACTAACCTTTGCCTGTTTTAAAGGTTTTAAATTGTTTCAAATGGATGTCAAAAGTGCCTTTTTAAATGGGGTAATTGAGGAAGATGTTTTTGTAGAACAACCTCCAGGTTTTGAAAATTCTAAATTTCCAAATCATGTTTTCAAATTAAAAAAGGCATTATATGGATTGAAACAGACACCTAGGGCTTGGTATGAGAGGTTGAGCACCTTCCTACTTGAAAGATCTTTTGAAAAAGGAAGTGTGGATACAACTCTCTTTTTAAGAAAAATTGGAAAGGATATACTTATTGTTCAAATTTATATGGATGATATTATCTTTGGATCTTCAAATAAACATCTTTGTGATGATTTTTCTAAAACAATGAGTAGTGAATTTGAAATGAGTCTTATGGGAGATTTAAATTACTTTCTAGGATTTAGCATTAAGCAACATGAGGAAGGTACTTTTCTTAGTCAAACTAAATATATTAAGGACATCCTCAAAAAATATGAAATGGACAATGCTAAACCTGTTAGTACACCAATGAGTTCTTCAGTTCAGTTGGATAAGGACCTTAAGGGAAAATGTCACGACCCGACCCGACGGGGACGGATCCCGCCCGAGCCGGATCGCGACGAGAGACTTCCTTATCCAGGATCTGGCTTTGGATTAGGTTACTGAACTGATCTTCCAAATACTTAACTCAACAAACACACACAGAACAACAGAGCTACTAAAAACATCAAATGCAGCGGAACAAAACATCTATCTTTTCATTTCCTCAAAATAATCATCTATAGAACAGTACATGGCTTTCAACAGAAAGAAAGACAGAACAGGAAAGCCATGACTGTACAAAAATCAAAAGTACAAAAGTACCTATACTGATCAGACTCTGAAATCTAGTCCTGGACTTCCTTGCCCTTCCCAGAACCTGAAAACCACCAGAAAGCAAGGGTGAGCTCAACAGCTCAGCAAAGCAACAAACCACCAATCTAAATTCTCAGAAACCAAAACCAAACTCATCAGCCAGAAATCAGATCAGAAATCGAGACAGAATCAGAAATCAAAACTTATACGGACAGATATCAAATCAGAATCAGAGTCGTACAGATCATATCAGAACAGAACAAATCAACAGAGTCAGAATCAGAAATCAAAATCATACGGATCATATCATATCATAATCACAATTTCGTACAGAACAGAACAGATACAGAAAACAGATCAGATACATATAGCTAAATGCCCTGACACTAACAGAATCTCTACGGATTCCGGCCCCTTATGCCTCCCTTCCCCGACACTAACTGAATCTCACAGGATCCAGGCCCCTTATGTCTCCCTTTGTGCTCACGGCACCAAAACAGATATGCTTATAGCACCAGAACAGAATTCATCGGATCCGGAACAGAACAGATATCAAAATGTATATTGAGCTCATTTCAGAATTTCCCGTTTCACTAACTGAATCTCATAGGATTCAGGCCTCTTATAACTCCCTTTTTATAGCTTATACATATAGCATTTGAATTCAGAAGAAATCCGAACAATTCAGAAATTACCCAAAAATTGGGCAGCACAACGGCAGTATACAGAATTTACACAAAATTTCCTGCAAAGAAAATTCACCGAATTCGCACAGAACATAGATAATCATATTCCAGAACATTTATTCTACTACACAGATAATTTCCAATTTCACAGAAAATTGTAGTCTACGAAAAACATCGCCGAATCAAAAATACCCGGACAAAAATCTTCGGAAAATAACCAAAATGTGCACACTCGGCATGTCAACAATATACAGAAACTTACGCGGTGAAAACTGAACCAATCAAAAGATACGGACGAAAAACCGTAACGAAAATGAAATCCGGACAGAAAAATACCGCCAACCGCGACGGAACTGAAAATTGAGAAAGACGGAATGTGCCTTACCTCGAGCACAGCAAATTCCTCAACAGTCACTTCGATCGAAAACGGCTCCGCGTCTTCCCGAAATCAACTTTTCCAAATTTCTCTTTTTGTCTCTCCTCAGAGCTGAAAATTAGATATTTTATTTTTTAATTTTTCTCTCTCTTCAAATCGTCTGATTTCCCTTAAATCATACACATATCGGCCTGGCCGATCGTCCCGATCGTCCTGGACGATCAGACCAAACCAACATCGCCTGGCCGATACTCCAGGGCGATGATCAGGCCGATCCTTATGAACAGTGTCAATCGGCCTGGCCGATGTCTCCAATCGGCCTGGACGATGCCTACAGGAAATCACCTGGAGCAAAACTGGGCAAAATCTGGAACTATTTTTCTACTGATCGTCCCAGGACGATCCAGATCGTCCTGGACGATCCTGGAGCAGATTGTGATATTACAATCTCCCCAACTCAGAAAAATGTCGTCCTCGACATTATCCAATCCAAACTCAGTCAAAACAAGTACGGGTACGACCGTCTCATATCAGACTCCTTTTCCCACGTTGCTTCTCGTGCAGTCCGGTGCTTCCACTGGACTTTAACCATCGGAATCTCTTTATTTCTTAACTTTCGGACGTCGTACGCCAAAATAAGCTCTTGCTCTTCCTTGTACGCCAGATTCTCCTGAATCTCAACCTCATCAGCTGATATCTTCTTCCCAGAGTCGGATACCCACTTCCTCAGAGTGGATACATGAAACACATTATGCACATCCGGCATAGAATCAGAAAGCATTAGGCGATAAGCAGCTTTTCCAATTCTTTCCAAAATCTCAAATGGTCCAACATACCTTGGACTAAGCTTGCTTACCTGACCAAATCTGCTCACACCTTTCATCGGGCTGACTTTGACATACACAAAGTCACCAACTTGAAACTCAACAAATCTGTGCTTCTAATTGTAATACTTCTGCTGACGATCTTGAGCGGCTTTCAATCTTTCTCTTATCAAACTGATCTTCTGAGCAGTTTCATCAGCAAAAGTGGCACCCAAAGCCTGTCTATCTCCGACCTCCGTCAGAGTCAAAGGAGTACGGCACTTCCTGCCATACAGAGCCTCGTACGGTGCCATACCGATACTGGACTGAAAACTGTTGTTATAGGCAAACTCAATCAGCGGAATATGATCTTCCCAGCTTCCGCTAAAGTCCAGAACACAAAGCCTCAACAGGTCTTCCAATACCTGAATAGTCCTCTCAGACTGTCCATCGGTCTGAGGATGAAAGGCTGTACTGAAATGCAGTTTCGTACCCAAGCCTTGCTGAATGCCTTTCCAAAGTCTGGAAGTAAAACGTCCATCTCGATCAGAAACAATCACGCGAGGCACACCGTGCAATCTGACTATCTCCTTCACATAAATCTGTGCCAAGCGTTCAACTGAATTCGTCTGTCTGATCGGAAGAAAATGGGCTGACTTCGTCAATCGATCCATAACTACCCAAATAGCATCGTGTCCTTGTCGTGATCGAGGAAAACCCATCGCAAAATCCATTGTTACCTCTTCCCATTTCCACTCAGGGATAGGCAACGACTGCAACAGTCCACCTGGTCGCTGATGCTCTGCCTTCACCAACTGATAGGCTTCGCATCTCGACACAAACTCCGCCACATCCTTCTTCATCCCAGGCCACCAGAACAAAAGCTTCATATCAGCGTACATCTTACCACTGCCTGGATGAACAGTGTAGCCAGAATGATGAGATTCATACAGAATCTCCTGCCTCAAATCTCCAAACACAGGTACCCACAACCTGTTCTTACAGAAAATAGCACCAGAATCAGAAATTCGAAGTTCAGGAGTCTTACCAGATCCAATCTGAGCTATCAACTTCGAATAATCAGAATCTGACTTCTGGGCTTCTTGAATCCGTGCTTCCAAAGAAGACTGAATACTCATCTGAGTCAACTCCAAATCACTGGAGGAAATCACCTCCAACTGCAATCTCTCCAAATCACGAATCAAAAAGTCATCACAGGTAAGCTGAATACCTGAAAATCCAGAAGACTTCCTACTCAGAGCATCTGCTACCACATTCGCCTTTCCAGGCTGATACTGAATAGTCAGGTCATAGTCCTTGATCAACTCGAGCCATCTCCTCTGTCTCAGATTCAGATCATTCTGAGTAAAAATATACTTCAGGCTTTTATGATCAGTAAACATCTCACATGTGACGCCATACAGGTAATGACGCCAAATCTTCAAAGCAAAAACAACTGCAGCTAATTCCAAATCATGCGTCGGGTAATTCTTCTCATGTGGTTTCAACTGTCTCGAAGCATAAGCAATTACCTGACCATGCTGCATCAGGACACAACCTAGTCCTTTCAGTGAAGCATCACTGAACACCTGAAAACCTTCCGTACCTGACGGAAGTGCCAACACTGGAGCTGAAGTCAAACAATCCTTCAATCTCTGAAAACTAGCTTCACACTCCGGTGTCCAAACAAAAGGAACCGACTTCTGAGTCAGTCTCGTCAGAGGAGTCGAAATCTGTGAAAATCCTTTCACAAACTTCCTATAATATCCGACCATGCCTAAGAAACTACGTACCTCAAATACCGTAGTCGGCCTTGGCCAATCAGCAACTGCCTGAATCTTCTGGGGATCCACAGAAATGCCTTCTCCGCTAATCACATGCCCCAGAAAAGAAATACTCTTCAGCCAAAATTCACACTTGGAGAACTTGGCATACAGCTGATGCCTCTTCAGAGTCTCCAACACAATCCTCAAGTGTCTGGCATGATCATCCTCAGAAGCAGAATATACTAGAATATCGTCGATGAAGACGATCACAAACTGATCCAAAAACTCCCTGAATACTCGGTTCATCAGATCCATGAAAATCGCAGGCGCATTGGTTACCCCAAAAGGCATAACCAAAAACTCGTAGTGCCCGTACCGAGTACTGAAAGCAGTCTTCACCACATCAGATTCCTTTACCTTCACCTGATAATATCCGGATCTCAAATCAATCTTCGAAAATACTGAAGATCCGGAAAGCTGATCAAACAAGTCATCTATCCGAGGCAAAGGATACTTGTTCTTGATCGTGGCCTTGTTCAAATCTCTGTAATCAATACACATACGGAGTGTACCGTCCTTCTTCTTTACAAACAAAACAGGTGCTCCCCAGGGTGAAACACTAGGGCGCACAAAACCTCAGTCAACCAACTCCTGAAGCTGAACTTTCAACTCAGAAAGTTCTTTCGGTGCCATCCTGTACGGAGCTTTCGATATCGGAGCGGTACCCGGAAAAACATCGATAGAGAACTCCACATCTCTATCCGGAGGTAAACCAACCAACTCCTCAGGAAAAACATCCACAAACTCCCGTACCACTGGGATCTCAGAAACAGAACCAACCTCCAGGTTCAGATCCCGCACCGAAGCCAAAAATACTGGGCATCCCTTCTTCCACATTCTGCTCACCTCCAACGCAGAAATCAGACTGGAGAGAATACCTCGTAATCCCTGAAATACAACTCTCTCTCCAGCCACAAGCAAACTCACTTGCTTCTTCAGACAGTCAATCTGAGCCTCATACTGACTCAACCAATCCATTCCCAGAATTACATCATACGAAGAAATCGGCAATCGAATCAAACTCGATTTCCACTTCTTGCCAGAAATCTCGATCTCACACAAACAAAACTGTCGAGCAATCAATGGATTCCCAGCCGGTAAAATCACAGACAAAGAAACCGGTAAAACCATCAAATCCAAATGTAAAATCTCAAAACAGTGCTCGGACAGAAAAGAATGACTCGCTCCAGAGTCAAACAAAACACGACAGGGCTGATCAGAAATGTAAACCGTACCTGTCACAACATCGGGAGCATCACGAGCCTCCTGCTGACTCAAGCTGTAAACTCGTGGCTGAACTGGAACAGGAGCTAAAGCAATAGAACTACTCTGCTCCCTCTGAACAGTAGGTGGTCTCCGTGGTGCAGAACTAGAACCACCACCTCTACCAGTAAATCCCTCAGGGCGTGGAGGAACAGTCCTCGGTCTTCCTGCTGCTGAACCAACAGGTCTGACGAAGCCCTCAGATCGCTGCTCATATCTCATCTGTGGACATTCTGCAATCCTATGTTCCGGCTGACCACATCTGAAATAAAGACCAGCTATCCTGTAGCACTGGCCATGGTGTCGCCGTCCACAACTCTGGCACACAGGTGCCGTACTGATAGATCCAGAACTAGTCGTACTGGTAGCAGTACCAGACGATCCTCCGCTCCTTCTGGAATCTCCAGATCCAGAACCAGGAACAAATCTCCTCTTCCCAGAGGAACCACTGCCAGATGTCTCACCTCCAAATCTCTTCCTACTCGCAGTCCACCGCTGCTGAGTAGTCGTCATGTTGTTCTCAATCAGACGAGCTCGCTCCACAAGCTCAGAGAAATCAGTAATCCAGAACGGTATCAGAGGCTGCCTCAAAGTGTCTCGTAAGCCTCTCAGAAATCTGTAGCACCTCTCAGCAGAAGTGCTGACCAGCTGCGGAGCGTACCTGGCTAATGCAGTAAACTCAGCCTCGTACTGCATCACCGTCTTGCTCCCCTGAACCAGCCTCAGAAAACTCTCCTGCATCTGCTGTCGTGCAGAAGGGGGAACAAACCAGTCTCGGAATACTTCAGTGAACTCTTCCCAAGTAATCAAAGAGTTCAGTCTACCCTGAAATCTGGCTGCCTGCTGGCCGTCCCACCAGTGCTCAGCCTCTCCGTCTAACAGAAAAACAGCTAACGGAACCTTCCTGTCTGCAGGACACTGCATCCCGTCAAAAGTCTTCTCTAATCGCCTCAGCCACTCCTCGGCTGCTCTGGGCTCAACAGCGCCCTCAAATCTCGGAGGCTTCAATCTCAAAAATAACTGCAGGTGTCGATCAATGTCCTCAGATCTCACAGTAGAAGCTCTGCTCTGAGTCTCGCTCATCATCTGAGCAACAAGTGACGCAAACTGAGAAAGTGTGTCAGCACCGACCACTGGGGCTGTACTCCCCACTGGTGCTGCCTGATCGTCACTCTGACCGTCTGTCATGTCTGGGTCTGGCTGATCCATACAGAAAAATCCAGAAAATCCGGAAAACTATCACAAAAACAACACAAAAACAACACAATAAAAAGCCAAACGACCCAAAACTACCTCCCAGACAGACTCACTGATCACTTCCTAGAGCTCTGTTTTACAATCCAACCTGTTTCCAAAACCAGTGCTCTGATACCACAAAAGCTTGTCACGACCCGACCCGACGGGGACGGATCCCGCCCGAGCCAGATCGCGACGAGAGACTTCCTTATCCAGGATTTGGCTTTGGATTAGGTTACTGAACTGATCTTCCAAATACTTAACTCAACAAACACACACAGAACAACAGAGCTACTAAAAACATCAAATGCAGCGGAACAAAACATCTATCTTTTCATTTCCTCAAAATAATCATCTATAGAACAGTACATGGCTTTCAACAGAAAGAAAGACAGAACAGGAAAGCCATGACTGTACAAAAATCAAAAGTACAAAAGTACCTATACTGATCAGACTCTGAAATCTAGTCCTGGACTTCCTTGCCCTTCCCAGAACCTGAAAACCACCAGAAAGCAAGGGTGAGCTCAACAGCTCAGCAAAGCAACAAACCACCAATCTAAATTCTCAGAAACCAAAACCAAACTCATCAGACAGAAATCAGATCAGAAATCGGGACAGAATCAGAAATCAAAACTTATACGGACAGATATCAAATCAGAATCAGAGTCGTACAGATCATATCAGAACAGAACAAATCAACAGAGTCAGAATCAGAAATCAAAATCATACGGATCATATCATATCATAATCACAATTTCGTACAGAACAGAACAGAACAGATACAGAAAACAGATCAGATACATATAGCTAAATGCCCTGACACTAACGGAATCTCTACGGATTCCGGCCCCTTATGCCTCCCTTCCCCGACACTAACTGAATCTCACAGGATCCAGGCCCCTTATGTCTCCCTTTGTGCTCACGGCACCAAAACAGATGTGCTTATAGCACCAGAACAGAATTCATCGGATCCGGAACAGAACAGATATCAAAATGTATATTGAGCTCATTTCAGAATTTCCCGTTTCACTAACTGAATCTCATAGGATTCAGGCCTCTTATAACTCCCTTTTTATAGCTTATACATATAGCATTTCAGTTCAGAAGAAATCCGAACAATTCAGAAATTACCCAAAAATTGGGCAGCACAACGGCAGTATACAGAATTTACACAAAATTTCCTGCAAAGAAAATTCACCGAATTCGCACAGAACATAGATAATCATATTCCAGAACATTTATTCTACTACACGATAATTTCCAATTTCACAGAAAATTATAGTCTACGAAAAACATCGCCGAATCAAAAATACCCGGACAAAAATCTTCGGAAAATAACCAAAATGTGCACACTCGGCACGTCAACAATATACAGAAACTTACGCGGTGAAAACTGAACCAATCAAAAGATACGGACGAAAAACCGTAACGAAAACGAAATCCGGACAGAAAAATACCGCCAACCGCGACGGAACTGAAAATTGAGAAAGACGGAATGTGCCTTACCTCGAGCACAGCAAATTCCTCAACAGTCACTTCGATCGAAAACGGCTCCGCGTCTTCCCGAAATCAACTTTTCCAAATTTCTCTTTTTCTCTCTCCTCAGAGCTGAAAATCAGATATTTTATTTTTTAATTTTTCTCTCTCTTCAAATCATCTGATTTCCCTTAAATCATACACATATCGGCCTGGCCGATCGTCCCGATCGTCCTGGACGATCAGACCAAACCAACATCGCCTGGCCGATACTCCAGGGCGATGATCAGGCCGATCCTTATGAACAGTGTCAATCGGCCTGGCCGATGTCTCCAATCGGCCTGGACGATGCCTACAGGAAATCACCTGGAGCAAAACTGGGCAAAATCTGGAACTCTTTTTCTACTGATCGCCCCAGGACGATCCAGATCGTCCTGGACGATCCTGGAGCAGATTGTGATATTACAGAAAATCTGTTGATCAAAAGAATTTTAGAGGGATAATTGGATCTTTACTTTACTTGACTGCTAGCCGGCCAGATATTATGTTCAGTGTTTGCTTATGTGCTAGATTTCAATCAGATCTAAAAGAATCGCATTTGACAGCAGTGAAAAGGATTTTAAGATATCTACTAGGAACTCAAAACTTAGAGATTTGATATCCTAAGTTTAGCTATTCATTTGAAATTATTGGTTACTCAGATTCTGACTTTGCAGGCTGTAGAGTGAATAGGAAAAGCACTTCTGGAACATGTCAATTCATTGGAAATTCATTAGTTTCATGGTCTAGTAGAAAACAAAATTCAGTGGCACTATCTACTGCAGAAGCAGAATACATTGCATTAGGAAGTTGTGTGGCACAAGTACTTTGGTTAAAACAACAGTTGATTGATTTAGGATTAACTATAGACACTATTCCAATTTATTGTGACAATACTAGTGCTATTTGCATTTCAAAAATCTTATTCAACATTCTAGAACCAAACACATTGATATAAGACATCATTTCATAAGGGATCATGTATCCAAAGGAGAAATTGAACTCATACATGTTTCAACTGAAAATCAACTTGCAGACATTTTTACAAAACCTTTAGCCTTTGATACCTTCAGTACTTTAAGAACAAGGCTTGATGTTATTGATTTGAATGCCTAAACAAAATGTCTTTACAACATTGATATTTGTTGTGTTTTGTTTTTGATTTTGTAAAATTTTGTGTGTTTTGAATGAATTATTTTTGGGTATGTGGTTTTGTTTTATGTTTTCTGTGTTTTTGAATATTTTGTTTGATTTTATTAATTTAAAAATCGAAATTAAAAATTTTTGGAGGAAATCGTCCGGGATGAATATGGTTTCGTACGGGACGATATGTGAAAGAACAGTTTGCGCGAATTTTAACCGTTTTTTAGAGCAGTTTTTAATTAGATCGTCTGTACGATAGGAATATTGTCCAGGATGAAAATTTTTTTTTCTCTCAAACATCGGGACGATTGAATGGAGCGGTTGAGTGGATAAGACAGTTATTAATATGGACTTCGTCTGTACGAAGTTTTTGTTCGTCCAGACGAAACATGTGTCGGTTCATTGTAGGGGACGGTTTTCAAGAGACATTAAAACGATTTACTTTTTGATCGTCTGAACGAAATTTTTTCGTCTGTACGATCGGTCAAGTCAAAAAGCCTGTACGAAGGGACGCATCGTAAGTTGTGTTGATTACAAAAAGCCGTTACATTTTGGATGAATTGGATCGTCTGTACGAAATTATTTCGTCCAGACGAACGATGATTTTTTCGTCCAGGACGAATATTTTTGTCCAGGACGAACGTATCATTTTTCTTTAAATATGAAGGCTTTCTAACTTAACAATCACACTTCCAAACTTCATTTTCAATCCCTTTCTACTTCAAATCGACAATGGCCTCCTTAAGCAAGAGACAAAAGGTGTTGGTGAAGAAACCAAATAGGAATGCCCCAGACAACTTTCTTTCTAAGGCGAATGAGGAATCTTTTCCTCGTTTTGCATCCGCCAAAATCACTCCCTCTCGCATTCTAATTCAAACTGAGTTAAAATTTCGGGTAATGCACCTCTTTGCCTCAACCCAATTTCATTTCATTCTTTCTTTCGTACACTTCTACAACAAGCAAACCTACAACTATTTCCTATCGAACATGAGTTTTAATTCTGACCACTCCTCCATTAGTTCTTATGTCTTTAAACAAAAAGTTGAGATCACCAAGCACGACCTTGGTGCATTTTTAAACTTAAGAACTGAGGGATATAGAGCTAATACCCTAATGAGTGAAAAGAAATTCGAATGGTATGAAGTCAATAGGGTGATTAGAGAAATTGGCCTAACCTATCATGTTGCTAGAGTTTCTGGAATGACCAAAAATGTCTGAATCATCCAGCATATCCTTCGATCCTCAATCATTCCTAAAGCTGGTGATAGGATTAATATTACCCCTCTCCTTTCTTCTCTAACCTTTTTAATTATGGAAGGACATCCTATTGACGAAGCCCAACTTATCATAGATCATATCTATGGGCTTTCAAAAATAGGACATACAGATCAGAAGAGGAAGAAGAACATTTCATTAGGACACTTAATCACTTATATTTTGGAAAAAAAATACAATATAGTGCATCCTGATGAAGAATACGAAGAGCAAGTTTACTATAATGATGCTTCATTCAGATTGCTCTTCAAGGAGGAAAAAGGAAAAGCACATGCCAGTGCTTCAGAAGAGGAGGAAGAAGAAGGAGTGCAAGCTTCTGCTCCTCAATCAGATTATCAGAATCTGATTGAAAGATTTGATAGATTAGAGACTCACATTGATCAAAGGTTTGATCAAATTGATGCTCAATTTACGCAGCAGCAACAAGACATTGGAAATATTAGAAATGAAGTACATGAAATTAATACCAATGTAATGTTGATGGCCTCCTACTTCAACCTTTTTGGCGGCATTCATCCTCCTCCTCCAGAACAGTAGAAATGATTTTCTGTGTGTCTGTTGTATTCATTTTTTATGTTTTTATTGTGTCTGTTTAATTGTTAAGTGTTTGTGTTTATATTAGTTTTTCTTTTTAAGTTAAAATTATTTTCTTCTTGTTGTTTAGATATTATGTAATCCGTTCATTAATATCAATGGAAGTTGTTATGTTTTTTCAAATTTGATTTGTTTTTGGAATGTGGTTAATGTTTATGAATTTCATTAGTATTATTTAATCTTCATAGTGCTTAAATTAGATTGTTATTTGAGATTATCTATATTAGAAAATCTACCCTTTCTAAATTTATAAGTTGTTTATAACTTGTTGTAATTAGAACTTTTAAATTCATGTCTATTCATTTAGACTACATAAAAGTTAATATTACTATTACAATTTAGATGTTTTCTTATTTTGTATTTCTATGCTCAAATGATATTTATGCACTTAGAAATATTTGAAATTTTAGATTATAGATTTTGGAAAGAAGTGATCTCAATTACTCTTGAACATTGTACAAAATATACAAAAATCAAAAGGAATTCGCAAAGATTTGCAAAGTGAAAAAGAGGCACAAAATAAGCCCAACCAAGAAAAAATGCACAAAAATGTGCCCCAAAATTTTGAAAAAGATGCGCAAAACGCCACATGTGATAATTCTCTTCTTTCCAAATTCGTTCAATCTCCTACTTCAAATTGATCTTATGTTCATTTATATTCTATTGAACTTTGAAATATAGAATTTTTATACATCTCTCTTGTTATGATTTTCTATAGTCAAATGTCTAAATTGAATCATGTCTTTGATAAATTCTTCTTACTTATAATGTTATATCACTTCTTAAATTTTTTGAATTTCTATGATTGACCTAATATTTTTAGTTTAAAATTGCATACCCTATGTCAATCACCGTTTAGATTAAATTTTAAAATGAATATTATATAATTACTTACATTCCTTGTCTATTTCTTCTTCACTTTTTGTTGCTGTCAAAAAGGGGGAGAAATTATTGTGTTTTCTGTTTTGATTATTCTGTTTGCAAGTTTTTGACTTTGTGGTTGTTTATATTAAATTTTTGTTATTTATGCCTCCTTATTTTAATGTATTTATCAATTCAGGGGGAGTTTAGGAGATAGGAGATTTGTTTAACTTGAAACCATACAAACAATAATTGTTTTGCCATCATCAAAAAGGGGGAGATTGTTAGAATAATTGTTATTTGAATGCTTTACATTTTTTTGCAACTTATGTAGTTTTGATGATTCCAAACATTATTGTTAAAATGTGTAGTTATCTCCTAACAATTTTAGAAGATTTGCATTTGCTCTTGTGTGTACTAACATTTCAGGAAAATCAGACTCCAGACTACGATAACTTCAAATCAAATTCAACATGAGATATTTTTTTAATTTGAAGTTTGCATTTTTTTCTTTGAATTAAATTTTGAAAGGGAGTGATTGTAATTGAGTGAATAAAAAACTTACACACACACATAAGGAGATCATAAAATTTTATACTGATCGTACGGGATGATATTTTATCGTACTGGACGATCCGTCAGTTAACTCCTATAGAGCCCATGGAACGAATAGGAACTTGCTCGAAAAAATTTTTCTAAGTCGTATTCATCCAGGACGAAATTAATTGTCGTCCCGGACGATTAGTTCTCTGTAAAATTTGTGTCCTGACAAATTTTATTATCGTACGAGGCGACCGGTGCTCTGGAAAATTTTCTTCCAAACGAAATTAAATATCGTCTAGGACGATCTGGTCTCTGGAAAATTTTTGTCCATACGAAAATAAATTATCGTCCGTGGCGATTGGTCCTCTGAAATATTTTCGTCCAGATGAAATAAATAATAGTCCAGGACGATCGGGTCTCTGGAAAATTTTCGTCCAAACGAACATATTCTCGTCCAAACGATTAACCGACTTAGAAAAGTTTTCAGCAGTTTCTAGAACCGACCTAATAATAACCGTTCGTACTGGATGAACCTAGTTCGTACAGGATGATCATCTGTACGAAGTCATTTCGTACACATATTCAAGTAGGGTTGTTTCAGATCGTTTAAGTAAAATCGTCCCGGACGATCCATGATCGTACAGGACGATCCACTGCGTACAGAATTGGAAACTTGCAGTTTTTGGGCGGTTTTTCTTGTCTTTTATATAAATAGTCAAAATTAGATTGCCACCCAATCTTTTTGTTATTTGATCTTCGTGCCTCTTGAGAGAATAACCAAGGAGAGAGTGGAAGAGAGCATTCAAAGGAGGATTCCTACCACTGGAGCGAGAAGGCTTCACTTGGATTACAAAGGTAAGAGTCTCTACTTGTGAAATTGGATTTTTTCACTCTTTTCCTTCTTCCTTCTAGAATCTTGTGAGAAGATCAGTCAAGGAGATCCGGTTCTCTGCTGACACTTGGAGAGTGTGAACAGCCGAAGGGTTCTCTGCCTACACTTGGAGAGTGTGAACAGCGGAAAGGTTCTCTGCCTACACATCGAGAGTGTGAACAGCCGTAGGGTTCTCTGCCCACACTAGGAGAGTGTAAAAGGACGAAGGTTCTCTGCCAGCACTGTGGATTGTGTAAAAGGATGACGGTTCTCTGCTGCACCGGGTAGTGGTGAAAAGAGTGTGTTGTAAAGGCTTCTCCGCCTTGCTGTAGGTGCTAAAGGAGAGTCACTATTGGTTTTAGTGCAATACTCAGAGGGTGCCTCTGAGGAGTGGATGTAGGTCTGGTTATAGATCAAACCACTATAAATCTGGTGTCATTTACTTTATTGTTTTTACGTTTCCGCACTTTAAATTTCAGTTTTAACATTTCTGTGGTTGAAAAATATTTTTCTACAAACTTTAAAAGAAAATTTTATTTCGGTTCAACTTAATCTTTAAAGAGGGTTTAAAATTTTTTAAACTACCAATTCACCCCCCTCTTGGTAGCCGTGGGACATTTACTTAGGCTTAACAACCTAATTACTGGACTTAACAGGGGTGACCGGCGGCCGCTGTTTCGCGCCGCCGGCGACGGCGGCAGCCGCCGGCTGGCCGGTCCGGCCGGTTCGGCCGCCCGGTCCATTTTAGGGCTCGTTTTTCATCCCGAAAAGACCAAATTTGATATTTTTTGGGTCCTCCGACACGTTTTTCGACACCCCGAATTCAATTTTAACACTTTCATGACCGTTCGAGGCCCCCACACGCAAGAATAATTCCGACTCGCTCGAGAAAATTCTTTATAATTTGTGGCGCATATTTTCGGACTCCAGGAGCTTCGACGTCCGAAAATAGGGGGGCAACTGATACGACATCACAAAATCATCTTGATCGGGCACGAATCTCGAGGCAAAAACTGGCTGGAAACATCAAAAATTAATTTTGGGAGCATATGAACTCCAATTTCAGCGATCTTATAGTCAAACTGAGAATCTCGGAAATACGAACCCAATGACACTAAGATCAACCCAATTCGAGCCCAAATGAGTCCGAATCAAGAGTTCAAAGCGCTGTTAGAAGGTTCAAACCATAATTTGAGTTACCAAACGGTCTCCGATTTTGACGAGCTTATACTCGAATTGAGCGGCTCGACAAGATGAATCCAACGAGGCCAAGATAATCAAATTTCGACATCATTAAGGCCTTCAAATGTTCAATGAATGGTGCATAATCAAAGGATTCAATATCGGCCGTCCATTCAAACCACTCCCTGTTTGCTCTTGATCTCACGCCTATTTACGGGCTATGCCACTCCAGAAAAACTATAAATAGAGCCCTCATTCTACACCAAGGGGGGAAGTGAAGAGAGAGAGGAAGAGAGAGAAGAAGAAGAGGAGAAAGGGAAAAAGGAGATTCCTCACCTCAACCACCGCCGGAGCTCTTCCTGCCGCCTGAAGACGCCAGAACTCTGTCGGATTTTCAGGAAACGCCGGGAATTTGCACAACTTCCATGTGATGCTGAAATTTTTCTCATTTAACTATAGATTTCCCTCCTGACGCTGAAACTCCGCCCAAGGGAGGCCGGATTTCTCCTCTGCCTCCAACAGACGTCAGACTTCTACCCGACGTCGGACCTTCAATCTTCGCCAAGTCTCTACCCGATGCCAGACTTCTACCGGTTATCGGACTTCACTGGACATCTATGCGAAGATGCATTTCTTTTCATTGCTAGACTTCTACCTGACGCTGTCTTACTGATCTTCGTCATCAGACTACAGTCCTTCCGGCCTCCTTCGCCAGCCGACTACGGTCCTCCTGACTTACGTCACCCGTCGACTACAGTCTTTCCGACATCCGTCGATCGTTGACTACGGTCCTCCTGACTTATGTCGCCAGCCGACTACAGTCCTCCGTCGCCAGCTGACTACGGTCTTCCTGACCTACGTTGCCCGCCGACTGCAGTCCTTCTAACAAAGTGAACATGTCAATAGTGATCCTTTGTATTTATATCATGTAATGTACTCTATAAGATGTACATCAAGCTAAGACCTTCCACCAAGGAAGGGCCTCATTTGTAATCGACTGCAATACTAGTGGATTCATTCAAACTAGGCTAGGCCCCGTGGTTTTTTCCCCTTTTACAGGGGTTTTCCACGTAAAAATCTTGGTGTTTCATAAATGCTAGACCCTCTCTCCTTATCTAATCGCGTGCCGGATTTTCGTACAATGCTAAGACGTTAAATATGATATTTCTTTATCACCGCGAATACTCCTGGACGCAACAAATAGATAATTTCATGTATTTGTGTATGATATGATCAAGTAATTTAAAGTATAATAAATAATAAAACTTAGTGTAGCTTTCCTAATTTAATAATTTCTATATTATTCGTCTCAGAAAAAGATCAAAATGATCTCTTGATTCTTTTAAGAGATCAAGATGATTCCTAACTATATTAAATGATTATTTTGATCTTTCAAACTCTTTAAAGTGGAATCATACTATCAAACTATTTTGATTCTTTTATAAAGAGTTGAGGGGTTAAAAAACCTTTTAATTAAATTGTAGATCATTTTGATCATTCATAAAGAGTTAAGAAAAAAATTTGTTCATTTTCCCTTATTCATCTTGTTGCGTCCTGGAGTATTCGTGAGGGTAGAGAAATATAAAGTTTAACGTTTTAACTTTGTACAAAAATCTGGCACGCAAACAGATAAAAGAGACGTGCAACATTCACAAGAGACACCAAGATTTTTACGTGAAAACCCCTGAAAAGAGAGAAAACCACGGGGCCTAGTCCAGATTGAATGAATCCACTATTATTTGCTTCAATCGATTACAAATGAGGCCCTTCTTTGGGGGAAGACTTTAGCTTGATGTAAATCTTATAGAATACATTACATGGTGGGAATACAAAGAATCACTATTGACGTGTTCGTTTGGTCAGAAGAACCATAGTATGGTGACGGAGGTCAGAAGAATTGTAGTCGACGAGCGACTGAGGTCATAAAGACCGTTGTCGCCAGACGGAGGTTGGAAGGACTATAGTAGGTGGGCGACGTAAGTCAGGTGGACCGTAGTCAGCGGGCGACGTAAATTAGGAGAACCGTAGTTAGCGGGCGATGGAGGTCGAAAGAACTGTAGTTGATTGTCGACATAAGTCCGGAGAACCGTAGTCGGCTAGCGATGGAGGTCAGAAAGATCGTAGTCGGTGGACGACGTAAGTTAGCATGACCATAAACGGCGGGCGACGGAGGTCGGAAGGACTGTAGTCGGTGGGTGACGTAAGTCAGGAGAACCGTAGTCGGTGGTCGACGGAGGTCATAAAGACCGTTGTCTGGTGATGAAATTTGGAAGAACTGTCGTTTGACGATGGAGGTTAGAAGAATGGCGTCAAGTAGAAGTCCTGCAATGGATAGAAATCTAGCACGGATAGATGTCCAACAGAAGTTTGATAACGGGCAGAAGTCCGACATCGGGTAGAAATCTGGAGACGAGTGGAGGTCCGACATCGGATAGAAGTCCAACGTTAGTCGGCGGTCGGGTAGGACTCCGACGTTATATGGTATTTAGACAAAACACCAGCGTCACTTGGAGGTCGGGTGGAATTCCGGCATCACTTGGAGGTCGGTCAGAATTTTGGCGTCCTGTGGAAGTCGGACATAATTCCGGCAATAGTTAAGGAAGAGTTTTTTCCCTCCTATCCTTCTTCGATATGTTTTTTTTTCTCATTCTTCTCTTCTTCTTCTTGCTTTGGGCCCCCCTATTTTCAGACATTGAAGTTCCATAAGTCCGAAAATACTTATTCCAATATTGTACATGGACCGAATCGTAAAAAATTGTGTTCTAAAAATTAAAATCTTGCTCAAACTTGATTATATAGGCTCCGTTGAGCTTCAAAAGTGTCAAAATTGAGCCTGGTATGTCGAATAATGTGTCTGGGGACCCCGAAAACGTCCGATTTGGACTGTACGGGCTAAAAATTGGGCCCGGACAAGCATAGGCGGTAGAACAAGCCGACCGGCTGGCTGGCCGCCGCCCGACGCCTTTACCGGCGATAGTTATCTCGCAATTTATTTATTTTTTTAAAAATCATTTTTTAATTCAAAAAATTTTGAAAAAATTCAAAAAAAATTGAAAATTTCAGAAAAATTTAGAAACTTCTTTTCTCCCCCCAAAAACACTATAAATAGCCCTCCAAGACTAGGGGGAAACTTGCACCTTCTCGTCTTCTCCTTCTCGTTTTTGGACAGTTGAGGCTTTACGTTGTTTTTTAGTAGGTGACTTTCCCTACTTGACTCGGTGCCCCTCTTGTATAGAAGTTAGAGATTTCTCATTTTTTTCTTCTTTCTCCCTCATTTTTCTTCATGCTCTAGAGGCTTTCTGCTATTTTTCATAGGTGATTTTCTGTACTTAAATTCAGTGCACCTCTTCAGTGTAGAAGAAAAAATTTTCTCCTTCTAATGTCTTCTTCTATGGCTATCTTCTTACAATCGAGACATTCCATTTTTTTTCGTATTTGACTTTTCCTACTTAAATCGACGTCCATCCTCTTGTACAGAAGTTAGACTTTTTGTAGTCATTTTTTTTCTTTCTCTTCCCTCATTATAACTTTCTTACAGTTGAGGCATTCTTCTGTTTATTCTAGATGGTATCCCCTATTAAAATTTAAGGCCCCTTTCCGTGTGTAAAAGTTAGAATTTTTGCTCCTTGTTCTTCTCTTACATTCTTTTTCTTACATTGGAGGCATTCCACTATCAGAGATAGGAGTCATTCCCCTATCAAGTTTATCTGCCCCTCTCTTGTATAGAAGAAGTTACAATTAAAGTAGATGGGAAGAATTTTGATGCTATTTGAGCAAAATTCGTCGATGATGGACGATCGAGTTGAAGTTCGTTGGTAGTCAACAGACGAGTGGAGAGCTAAAGGAGAAAGTTCAAGGGTGCACTGTAAGTAACATCTGAGTGATAATTCGATGATGGCTGATATGAAGTAAAAGATCGATGGCAGATATCAAACGAAGGTTTGATGATGGCAAGTGTCCAACAACATTTTGTAAAGATAATAAGCATCCATATAGAAGTTTGTCGACATCAGATATCCATGATTCAAGGAGCCAAAGCAGTGTGCTATATTGGTAGTCTGGCAACACACTTATAGTGTCAACTAAGTTGAGGACTGATGAAGATCAAATTAAAATCTTTCTTTGAAGAAAACGTTATAGAAGATGTTTGATATGCAGTAGAGAAGAAGTCTTTAAATCCACTAAAGATATTTGACTATTTTGAAGTTATTTGTTGTTTGATGATTGTAACTTGTACAGATGATGTCAATGTACTTTTTTACTTTCAGATTATTGTAAAAATAAACTTGTTGTATAATTTTTGCAATATAACTCTAGTGATATTGTATATGAAGTTGAGATCTTATCCCTCAGAGGAAATTAAATTATTTATACATATTTGAGTCATTCTTTGATATATTACTTAATATACTTTTTTGAGGCTTTTTAGCCTGCTAAGAATTTTCATATGAGTGATGATTTTATCAACCACTTGCTTTCATGAAATCTTTATATAGAGAGTGTTGTTCACTCAGAGCACCACTGAACCTCTTCGAAGAGGTATAGAGAATCCACCAAGGATGTAAGATCTATCCAAAGTTTTATGTCAGAGCCTTTGCTCGATGACATTAACCTGTATGGAATAGGTTGAGAGAATCCATTTAGGATGTAAGACTTATCCGATATTGTATGTCAGAGCCTTTGCTCGATGATGTTAACATATGTGGAAGAGGTGAAGAGAATCCACCAATGATATGAAACATATCCGAGATTGTATGTTAAAGCCCTGCTCGATGATATTAACCTATGTGGAAGAGGTCAAGAGAATCCACAAAGGATGTGAGACCTATCCAAGGTGGTATGTTAGAGCCCTACTCAATGACATTAACCTATATGAAAAAGGTAAAAAGAATCCACCAAGGATGTAAAACCTATCCGAGGTTGTATGTTAGAGCCCTACTCGATGATGTTAACCTGTGCGAAAGAGGTCGGGAGAATCCACCAAGGATTTAAGACATATCTGAGGTTGTATGTCACATACCTTGCTCGATGACGTTAACCTGTGTGTAAGAGGTCAAATTGAATCCCCCTGGGATCGATTTTGTTTTGATTGAGAGGGGGCGAAGGCCACGTGTATCCTAAATCAAAGGTAAAAATTGATCTATATCTTTAAACCGTTATTTCCTTTTTGAGGTCAATATTAAGGCTTTGCCCAAGGAGTAGAAGTTCATATATGTACTGTATAAAGCTTATAATTGATTAGAAGCATCATCGCATTTGCTGGAATTTTTTTGAAATATCATCTTGATATTAAAAGCATTAGAGGATCTTTTTGACCATGATTGAAATCAAAGTTGCCCCCCCGGTCCGCATCTGATTCTTATGAAATTGATGCAGTAATGACTGATGTCATGAAGTTGACTTGAATGATCTTTCGAGGTAAGACCAAAATTTGTCACCCAGTTAGGAACCACGTTCCCACAGACTGCGCCAATCTGTTGCACCTCTCTTTCTGTGTGTGTGCGCCAAATTTTCATATAAAGTTAAGACGTTAAACTTTATATTTCTCTACCGTCGCGAATACTCCAGGACAGAAACATTTATATCAGAAATCCCCACCAGTCTAAAATAATGAATCTCATAGGTTACTTAGATCACAATATACCAATCATAAACCATCTAATATCTAAAAAGAATCAATAAAAAAAAGAGTTAATATACATCTGATTTAATTAAAAAAATATAATTAACATATCTTCTTTCTATGATAAAATTTTATTAGAGGATATTATATTATTCATGTATTTAGTTTTTAATATAATTTTATTTCTGCTCCTACCTATAAATATTGGATGAGAGGGTGAATCTAACGACACATTAATTTAATTATCTTATCCATTTTACTTTTAAGCAATAAAATGACAAAAATAATCCTACTCTTTTTTTCCCCTCTATTTTTCGTAGCCCATTTTACGTGTAAGATCTGCCTACATATAAATTTGGATTTAATATATAATTCACGTGTTTTCTTTTGGGTAACATTTTTAGGTGGTTTTGCATTAGTTTTGGGTGAATTATTGAGAAGAAAATTAAATTGAGAGCTTTGTTATGCTTTCTTTTTTTTTATTTTTATTATGTTATTTTAATTGAAAATCATGAAAATTATTTTATAATTAGTGTTAGAAATGAAATTGGCTCCTTTAGAGGAGCAATTATTAGGTGCTTTCACTATATGTAGAGGAAGGTTCGGTTTTAGGCAAAAATAGGTCAAAAAGTGCAAATACCGAGTTTTTTGAAAAACTCGATATTTTTTTAAAAAACTCGGTATTTGCACTTTTTTAGGCAAAACCGAATCTTCCTCTAGCTCCTTGCACCGGACCAAATAAAAATCCCCTTTGAGTGTTCTTTGTGGTCGGTGTTCAAATACGTCATGAGGCTAATTCAGACGCGCTATATCATTGAATGCATCATTTGATATAATAATAAATATTTTTTATTTTTTTTTCGTTTTTCGAATCAGCGGGTTCCCGGCAGCTTCACGTGTCCATATCTAATAAAAAAAAGTAATAAAACTTCTAATATGAAATATTGTCCCAATCAACAAAATCATTTCATGTCCATCTAGTTGGAGGAACAGTGACTCTTTCTGGAGTAAGCTGCGCTGTCATGCTCCACAATTATAAAATAGTTTTAATGTATTGGAAGTTGATTTGACATAGAGGTTAATGTGCCTCTCGGTGAGTGATTCTTCATTCTTCCATCTCGTCCTTTTTTTATTTATCTTTTAGCATCAATAAAATAATATTTAAAAGTGACTTTATTATATATATATATATATATATATATATATATATATATATATAATATTTTGAATTATTTTAATTAATAAAATAAATATAGATGAATCTTTTTTATTTAGTTTAAATAAATTGAATACAATGTAAAATTCAATGACGATTATTATTAGTTGATAGTGATGGTGAGGAGCGATGACAAACGATAGAGGATGGTGGAGGAGTCGGGCGGTTGCAACAATAACTATAGTGGTAGTTGTTAGTAAATAGGGGTGATAGTAGTAACTTACTGTATTTTCTGGAATTTTGTTTGAAAATATCGAAATTTATAATATATCAAAACTAAGCTATTAAGTGAATTTGATTTATATTTATTACATGCTAGAAATTTTAGTTTGTAGAGTGTTTTAAATCTCAATATTGTAAAAAAAAAATTCACCATGCACAAATAAAAGTAGCAAAATCGAAAATATCTTATTTGGAAAGCCTGAAAAGAGAAAAAATCACATGAAACAAAATCCAGAATAAATCCTAAGATACAATAATTTTGTCTTCCTCACACTTGAAGAAGAAGAAGATTATTTGAGAATAAAATATCTTTTTTCTCTTTAGTAAGATTACTAAAGATTGATGTCCACAAGCAGACAATTGAAACCCAATAGCATGATTAAATATTAATACGAGTCTAAAGACAACAATTACTAACAATGATCATCAGTGATAGTGGTGGTTATTCGTGGTCATTAGTCATGATAGCTGGAAAATGCAAAAAAGCTCTTAAGTTCTCTCCCTTCTTTCCCCCTCATGTGAAGAATAAAGCTCTATTTATAGGCTTTCTCGGATGAGCATTTTGATAATTTGAACAAGAATTCAAAACAATTCATCATAAGGTCCATATTAATTCTCTTGATAAAAAAATATTTACTCAACATTAAGTGGTTTAATGATGTCAAAATTGAGTGTTCTTGGGCTCATTGTAGTCATCTCGTTGATCTACTCGATTTGACTCTATATCTGTCAAATTTGATGATTATTTAGTCATCCAATTAATGTTTGAAGTTTTCAATTATTCCAAGTGTTTGAAGTTTATTGGATCACTTTTCATATCATTGGATTCGTCTCATTTAAACATTTAGTTCAACTATAAGTTTACTGAAATTGGAGTTTATATGACCCGAAATTTAACTTTTGAAAGTTCTCATTTAAAAATTTTATCCATGATTTGTGTCAATCAAACCAATTTTTCATAGATATCGTTTGCCCACCTATTTTCAGATGTCGAGACTCGTTACACTATTTTGTCAACAATTTTTTAATGTCATTATTCTTTTCTTTTGTGGATTATTTTCTTATCATTTTTCCTTCTTTTTTTTTTGCAACATCATCATTTTTTATTTAATTGTTTTTAAATTTATTTTAGAAATTTTTTCTTTTTTTGAGTGAGATTTTTTAGATAAGTTATTATTATTATTATTTCTTTCATTTCTTTTGGGATTTTTTTTTTGAAAAAAAAAATTAAAAAGTTTTTTTTTTTGAAAAAAAATATATTTTTTTCCCTTTTCCCCCCTTTTTTAATCTTTATTTATTTACTTTCATATATTACTTTCATCCTTTCAACTTCCATCTCTTTAACTTTCACTCTTTTAACTTCTACTCATTTAACTTCCTCCTCTTTAACTTCTATTACTTCTTTAATTTTTATTCTTCTTTATCTTTAATTTCTGTAATTCATTTTCTTTAATTTTTTGTAACTCTCTCCCTCATGTTCAAGTATAAATACCCCTTAAGTTCTGATCAGAGAAGCTTTTATGAAGAAGAGGATGTAAGTTGGAAATGGATGAAGAAATTGAAATTGAGACCAAGAGTTAAAATTTTCTGGTGGAGACTAATCCATAAAGCTATTCCTTCCAATGAATTCTTAATGTATAGAAGAATCATCAATTATAATGGAAGCCCAAGAGGTTGTTGTGACGTGGAGGATGCCAATCATTTAGGAGTTCAATGCTTCTTTCTTAAAGATGTTATCTTTGTTATTCAGAAGTGGGGATATGATATCCCGATTTTAACATATTTGGAAAACTGCTTTAATTGGCTTTCGGTTTATTCTAATTACAATCCATTCTTGGGGAATTTATACTGCTCAACAGTTTTCTTCTCTTGGAAAAGTAGGAACAAACTTGTTCACGGGGAGATAGAAGATAGTCTTCATGTTATTGAAGCCAATGCAATCAGCTTTGCTTCCTTATCTTTCAGCCATGATATGTTTTTGGTTAACTGGGTTTCTAATCAGCATTTGCTGTTTTCTATCAATTGGAAACCCCCTCCAACCGAATGGATCAAACTTAATGTGGATGCTTCTCTTGCTGAAAATTATATAGCTGGAATTGGAGGTGTTATTAGAGATAGCAACGGTAGATTCTTATTTGCCTTTGGTTTCAAAAGAACTCATTGGGATATCTCTACCCTTGAATTGGAAGCACTTATGGCCTTAAATAAGGTTCTTCAAGAATGGATGTATGATGCTAAAGGAATCATAATTGAAGACGACAATTCCAATGTCATGAAACATATCCAGAAGATCTTTAATATGGGCCCATCCGAAGGTAACAGTCATCAAATTCTTGATTTTTTCATTCTTAGAAATTTCAACCAAGTCATTTTTCAATGTGTAAATAGGAAATGCAATAAGTTAGCCGATTATTGTGCTAACCATGCTAGGTTGGGTGATTTTATTTGAGATAATTTGGTGAACAATAATATTCCTCCTTTATTCAACAATGTGTTGAAGGAGGAATGTGATGCTCTTTACTTTGTTTAGTTCTCTTCTTTTTTAATAATATTGCTTTATGCATCTTCTATAAAAAAAAGTATAAATACCCCTTAAGAGGAGAGGATGCTTGCACACTCTCTTCGCTTCCATTTCTTCTCCTATGAGAGGCATTCAGGTATCTTGTATAGGCGGTATGTCCTTTCAAGTTCTACTACCCTCCTCTTTAAGAACAAGTCGTTCCTTATAATCTTTACTTTTTCTCTCAAGAGAGGCCTTTCATGATTTTATATATGTGACATCCCCATTTAAGCTCCAGTGCCCCCCTCTTTAGAGAACAAGTTACTCTTAAACCCTTCTTCTTCTCCAATTTTATCCTATGAGGGGACCTCCACTACCTTGTATAGAAGATATCCTCCCCTTCCAAGCTCCAATAAAATATTTCCTTAGATAGGTGATGTATATCCCCCTTTTAAGCTCTAGTGCCCCTCCTTCAAAAGAATGGACCGCTCTTCATGTAAAGTTGTTAGTGATTCTAAAGATTTTTATCTTGATGATAAAGCTTTGATATTTATATTTAAAGAAAGTTGGCTAACTTTATTTTGATAGACATTTTATTTTATTTTGAAGCTCCAAATTTTCTCTCAATAAGGAGGAATCATTATAAATTATTATTATTGCACTGAACATAGACATGATGTTAATGAAAGTATTTTAATTCATGGAATTATATCTTCAGGTCCTTGTATTAAATTTTTAGATTAAAAAGAACGTATGTTTGAAATTTATTATGTTAATATCATATAAAGCAAATAATCTTATACGTGACTTTGAGATGTTTATATGAGCTGGACTGATTTTTTTTAATTCATTGGAAGTATAATGAATGCTTCATATCTATGTAAAAATAATTCCAATTTGTGAACTTGCCCCTAGAGAAAACTAAGAGCTTTGTGCATCTTTGAGATATTTCCCCCCAATTAGAGTATAGTGATCAAAGATATTTATTCTTTCTACAACTTTTAGCCTTTAGAGGTTTTTGAAGTTTTAAAGAAACTTGTACCTTATGAGGTGTTAGCCGTCTTAGATTTTTGGATAATTTTATACCTTATGAGGCTTATGTCTTCTATTATTCTAGGTGTACACAAATCAACTGATTTCACCTTTAGATATTATATGTACACATATTTCTTATGAGGCCATTGCCTTTAAAATTGTTTGGATAATTCTAAACCTTTTTTAGACTTTTATCTTTAAATATTTTTAACCTTTTGATATTTTTATTTATTTGTATATTTTGAGATTTTTATCCTTCTATGATTTTTTATTTACCAGTAAGTTTTGAGTTTAGATTTTTTGATAACCTTATACCTTATAAGACTTCTACCTTCTGAGATTTTAAGTGTACATGTACCTTTTGAGGCTTTGACTTTTTAAGATTTTATGTACATATCTTTCTTTTAAGGCCTCTACCTTTAAATGTTTTTTAAAAATTTTAAATCTCTTAAGGATTTATTCTTCTCGGGTTTTTAAAAGATCAGAGACCCTTCCAACCACTTTCTCCCTTAGAGTTTTTTTTAATGATTATCTTATCCACTACTAGTTTTCCATCTAGGCTGCCTTATATGTGTACCTTCTTGAGGTTATGAGTGGAGACCCTGTCTGTCACATGCCCACATTTGGTCTTTTTAGTGAAGACCCTACCAACCACTAACTTTACTTTGAGGCTATCTCATGAGTGTGCCTTCCTAAGGTTGTGAGTGGAGATATTGTATGCAACTTGACATGGTGGGGTCTTTCTAGTGAGGATTATGTCCAAAACTAACTTCTTATCAAGGCTACCTCATGCACCTATCTTTATGAGATTTTTATTAGATGCAATATTATTGATATAATAAATAAAGATTTATTTATAATTCAAATAAAAACTTACTTGAAATACTGAAGTTGAAAATTCTGAAGAGTTCAAATTCTTTGAGTAATTTGAATGTGATAGTACCCCTAGTCAATAATTTGTTTACCAAGATTTTTAATATCTCCTTAGATTAAAAGTTAATGGTCTACAAATTGCTCTTATAAATAATGGTGTAATTGTCCTTAGCAAATCAGATGTTCTATCTCGTTCTTCAATTGAAAATATTTTATGTTTAGAGTCCATTTGAATGGTGAGAGTTATAGTATTGAGATTGATCTTTGCCTTTTATATTCATTAGAGATTTTGTCCACTGGAGATATCAATAATATTTAATCTCCATCAAAACATTATTCCTAAAAAGGGTGTATTTAGGTGACCCTAAATGAATTTGGTGAGAATGATCTTTAAACCTCTTCTACCTTCTTCGTTGTATAAGCTGATCAAACTCTTATAATTTTTTAAATTTTGTGGAGGACTACTCAAATTACTTTCTATGAGAATTATAAGTTATTAAAATTTTTTGACATTGTACTCAGTAAATTAGATTAGTGTATAAGTAAATTATCTCTCACATTAATGAGAAGTTGAATGATGTATAGGAGTCCTCCAAGAAAAATATATTTTAGTAATTTTGGATCTACTCATGAAATTTGATGTGCTTTAGAAGAAAAGTTTTAGCGTACTTATTTAGTATTTATACCTCATTTTAGTGAATACCAAAAGGATGAGAATAGTCCATGATAATTCTTTGATTTTCAATGAATTGTTTGATAGAACATCTAATAAGATGGGTAAAATTATGGATAATATTATTAGAGAGCGGGCAGAAACTAAGTGCAATCTTGACCCTTAAGAGTAGCAGGAAGTATTGTAATCCAGAATACCTAGCTTGTGATTTTGATGAAAACAAATATATATTATTGATTGAGTTTTTTATTTTTCTTAGCGTGAATACTGGATATTGTATTTTGTATGTGTATTAACGTTTCAGGAAAAGCATACACTACTCAAGGCTACTAAAGACTCAAGCTTGGGTAGAATTGGGTGTCAAGTTAAAGTGTTTGTAATTTTAACATTTTTATAATATTATATTTCTTGAGTCTGACCACATAAAGGTATATGCAATTAGTAATCATGTACACACATAGAGGAATGAGGAAAATGCAAGATATTTTTTAAACTAATCATATTGTATAAATCAGTTATTCAAAAAATGACCTTAATGGCTAATTAAAGCATGAATGGTATTGAACTAATCATAATGTATGATTTATTATAATATGCAAACTTTAGCAGCCAGATAAATTAAGTAAAAATTTTAAAAGTTTATTTTTGAACTAATCATATTGTATAAAATTTTGATTTCTTACTTAAATTATCCCCCATAATTATTTAATTAAATCATGATTTAATTAATGATAACATATCATATTATATGATCTTGATCATACCATTGATTAACAGAGACAAAATTTGATCATCCCAAATATCATACCAAATGAAATCATGATTTTTGAACTAATCGTATTATATGATATTCATATCATACTAGATGAACCACTTGAGATCAATTAACCAAATTGTATGATAAAAGTAGTACGGAAAGATTTATAGAGATAATTTTTAATCATCCTAGATATCTTTATGTATGAATGCATAGAAATTAAATATATCATATTTGACGACCTCACGATTGTACTATATGATATGTCAAAATTTTGAATAATTCATCTGAATGGCTATTTGCATCATATTGGAATACTGTACTGATCGTACTATACAAAATTTTGGATTCTTACTTAAATTATCCCCCATAATTATTTAATCAAATCATGATTAATTAATGATAGAATATCATATTATACGATGTTGATCGTACAATATGATTAACATAGACAAAATTTGATCACCCAAAAATCATACCAAACGAAATCAAGATTTTTGAACTAATCATTTTGTATGATATTCATATCGTACTGGAGGAACCACTTGAAATCAACTAACCATATTGTATGATAAGAACAATACATGATGATTGATAGAGACAATTCTTAATCTTCCTAGAGATCATTATATATGAATACATAGAAATTCAATGGATCATACTGGACGATCTCACTATCGTACTATATGATATTGCAAAATTTTGAACAACTCATCTGAACGAATGTTTACATTATGTTGGATGTTGTTTTTTTAAATTGATCGTACTGTATGAATTTCAATCATACTGTACGAACAGAGACTGGTAACTTTAATTTTTAGGATTTTTTAAAGCCTAAAACTTTAAGCAATGTTTAAAGAATCACTTGAAATTTGAGAGAGGAGTGTGTGACTGTTGAAGGAGCTCTGAGAGAATATTTTCTTTCTAAGTCTGAATAGGTTGTTAGACCTATTAAGTTTGTCCCTAGGCTAATCAAGAGGAGGGGTGAATTGGTAATTTAAAATTTTTTGGTAGTTTAAAAAAATTGATTTTATAATGTTAATCACAATAATATTTTTTTAAAATAACTTTTCAAGCACAAAATTTAAACTTGCATAAACATAAAAATGTAGAAAATAAAAAAAGGATAGAAAAATAACACAAAACTTTTTAGTGGTTTAGTCCAACAAGACCTACGTTCACTCCCTAAAGACTCCCTCTTCAGGTACTGCACTATATCTGTCACGACCCGACCCGAGACGAGACGGATCCCGCCCGCGCCGGATCGCGACGGAGAAGAGCTAACCAGGATCTAGCTTCGGAATTTGGTTCGGAACTGAATCTTCCAAATAATTAATTTACACAGATAACAAACACAGAGCTACTATATATCATCAAATGCAGCGGAACAAAACATCTATCTGATTTCATTTCCTCAAAACAATCATCTACAGAACAGTACATGGCTTTCGACAAAAAGAAAGACAGAACAGAAAAGCCATGACTGTACAAAAATCAAAAAGTACAAAACAATACCTAAACTGATCAGACTCTGAACTAATCCTGGACTTCCTTGCCTTTCCCAGAACCTGAAAACCACCAGAAAGCAAGGGTGAGCTCAACAGCTCAGTAAAGCAACAAACCTCCAATCAAAATCCTCAGAATCTCAAAACCAATACATCAACCAAATCCGTACAGAAATCAGAACGAAATCGGGCATATATCAAATCAAACAGAATTGTACGGAAACAGAAGTCGTATCAAATCAGAAACAGAACAGAGCAGATATATCAGATCAATAGAATCAGAATCGTACAAAATCAGAAGTTCAGATCATATCGGAACAGAACAAATCGTATCAGAATCATATCAGAATCAAAGATCAGATATTATGTAATTCATAGCTAAATTCCCTGACACTGACTGAATCTCGTAGGATTCAGGCCCCTTATGCCTCCCTTTGTGCTCACGGCACCAAAACAGATGTGCTTATAGCACCAGAATACATATATAGTGCTTATAGCACCTAAACAGATTTTCCTCGGATCCGGAACAGAACAGATATCAGATTTCATATTGAGCTCATTTCAGAATTCCCAGACACTAACTGAATCTCATAGGATCCAGGCCCCTTATAACTCCCTTTTTATAGCATATACAGATAGCATATCAAATCAGAAGATTTCCGGACAAAACAGAAATTACTTAAAAATCGGGCAGCACAACGGCAGTATACAGAATTTACACAATTTTCCTGAAAATCAAAATTCACCAAATTCGCACAGAATATAGATATCAACATTTCAGAACATTTATTTTACTGCACAGATAATTTCCAAGTTCACAGAAAAATCCAGTCGACTAAAAACACAGTCGAATCAAAAATACCCGGACAAAAATCTCCAGAAAATAACCAAAATGTGCACACTCGGCACTTCAACAAAATACCAAAAGTTACGCGGTAAAAACTAAACCAGTCAGAAATTACAGACGAAAATCACGAACAAAACTTAATTCCGGACAGATAATACCGCCAAAAGCGACGGTTCTGAAAATTGAGAAAGTCGGATTGTGCCTTACCTCGTGCACAGCAATTTCCTCAACAGTCTCTTCGGACGAAAACAGCTCGGCGTCGCCCAAAAATCCACTTTTCCACTTTTTCCTTCGTTTTTCTCTCTCCTCAGCTTTTTCTCTCTCTTCAAAATATCTCATTTCTATATATATCCAGACCGATCGTCCTGGACGATCCAGCTTCGTACCGGACGATCCATGAAGAGAATTATTTCATCCAGACGAAAATCAAATATCGTCCCCGGTGAAGGGTTCTCTGACTTATTTTCGTCCAGACAATCCTGATTTCGTCCAGACGAACCATACAGCCAAACATGATTTTTCTACACAACCTGTACCGATCGTCCCGGACGATCCGACTTCGTCCGGACGAACCTGGAGCAAAAACTGATATTACAATCTCCCCAACTTAAAAAAAAATGTCGTCCTCGACATTATCCAATCCAAACTCAATCAAAACAAATAAGGGTACAACCGTCTCATGTCAGACTCCTTCTCCCAAGTGGCTTCCCGTGTAGTACGGTGCTTCCACTGGACTTTAACCATTGGAATCTGTTTACTTCTTAGCTTTCGTACGTCGTACGCCAAAATCAACTCTGGCTCTTCCTTGTACACCAGATTCTCCTGAATCTCAACCTCATCAGCAGATACTTTCTTCCCAGAGTCGGATACCCACTTCCTCAGAGTGGATACGTGAAACACATTATGCACGTCAGGCATAGAATCAGAAAGTAATAACTTGTAAGCAGCTTTTCCAATCCTTTCCAGGATCTCAAAAGGTCCAACATACCTCGGACTAAGCTTGCTCACCTGACCAAATCTGCTCACACCCTTCATCGGACTGACTTTGACATACACAAAGTCACCAACTTGAAACTCTACAAACCTGTGCTTCTGATTGTAATACTTCTGCTGTCGATCTTGAGCAGCTTTCAATCTCTCTCTTATCAAACTGATCTTCTGAGCAGTTTCATCAGCAAAAGTGGCTCCCAAAGCCTGTCTATCTCCAACCTCCGTCAGAGTCAAAGGAGTACGGCACTTCCTGCCATACAGAGCCTCATACGGTGCCATACCGATACTGGACTGAAAACTGTTGTTATAAGCAAACTCAATCAACGGAATATGATCTTCCCAGCTTCCGCTAAAGTCCAGAACACAAAGTCTCAACAGATCTTCCAGTACCTGAATAGTCCTCTCAGACTGTCCATCGGTCTGAGGATGAAAGGCTGTACTGAAATGCAGTTTCGTACCCAAGCCTTGCTGAATGCCTTTCCAAAGTCTGGAAGTAAAACGTCCATCTCGATCAGATACGATCACACGAGGCACACCGTGCAATCTGACTATCTCCTTCACATAAATCTGTGCCAAGCGATCAACTGAATCCGTCTGTCTGATCGGAAGAAAATGGGCTGACTTCGTCAATCGATCCACAACTACCCAAACAGCATCATGTCCTTGTCGTGATCGAGGAAAACCCATCACAAAATCCATTGTTACCTCCTCCCACTTCCACTCAGGGATAGGCAATGACTGCAACAGTCCACCTGGTCGCTGATGCTCTGCCTTCACCAACTGACAGGCTTCGCATCTCGACACAAACTTTGTCACATCTTTCTTCATTCCAGGCCACCAAAACAAAAGTTTCATATCAGCGTACATCTTACCGCTGCCTGGATGTACAGTGTAGCCTGAATGATGAGATTCGTACAGAATCTCCTGCCTCAAGTCTCCAAACACAGGTACCCATAACCTGTTCTTACAGAAAATAGCACCAGAATCAGAAATTCGAAGTTCAGGAGTCTTACCAGATCCAATCTGAGCAATCAACTTTGAATAATCAGAATCTGACTTCTGGGCTTCTTGAATCTTTATTTCCAAAGTAGACTGAATGTTCATCTGAGCCAACTCCAAACCTCTGGAGGAAATCACTTCCAACTGCAATCGTTCCATATCGCGAATCAGAAAGTCATCATAAGTAAGCTGAATACCTGATAATCCAGAAGACTTCCTGCTCAAGGCATCTGCTACCACATTAGCCTTACCAGGCTGATACTGAATAGTCAAATCATAATCTTTGATCAACTCGAGCCACCTTCTTTGCCTCAAATTCAAATCCTTCTGAGTAAAAATATACTTCAGGCTCTTATGATCAGTAAAGATCTCACATCTGACGCCATACAGATAATGACGCCAAATCTTCAAAGCAAAAACAACTGCAGCTAACTCCAGATCATGCGTCGGGTAATTCTTCTCATGTGGTTTTAACTGTCTCGAAGCATAAGCAATTACCTGACCATGCTGCATCAGGACACATCCCAGTCCTTTCAGTGAAGCATCACTGAACACCTGAAAACCCTCCGTACCTGACGGAAGTGCCAACACTGGAGCTGAAGTCAGACAATCCTTCAATCTCTGAAAACTAGCTTCACACTCCGGTGTCCAAACAAAAGGAACTGACTTCTGAGTCAGTCTCGTCAGAGGCGTCGAAATCTGTGAAAATCCTTTCACAAATTTCCTATAATACCCGGCCATGCCCAAGAAACTACGTACCTCAAATACCGTAGTCGGCCTTGGCCAATCTGCAATAGCCTGAATCTTCTGGGGATCTACAGAAATGCCTTCTCCGCTAATCACATGCCCCAGAAATGAAATGCTCTTCAGCCAGAATTCACACTTTAAGAACTTGGCATACAGCTGATGCCTCCTCAAAGTCTCCAACACAATCCTCAAATGTCTGGCATGATCATCCTCAGATGCAGAATATACCAGAATATCGTCAATGAAGACGATAACAAACTGATCCAAATACTCCCTGAATACTCGGTTCATCAGATCCATGAAAATAGCGGGCGCGTTGGTTACCCCAAAAGGCATAACCAAAAACTCATAGTGCCTGTACCGAGTACTGAAAGCTGTCTTCACAACATCAACATCTTTCACCTTCACCTGATAATATCCGGATCTCAAATCAATCTTCGAAAATACCGAAGATCCAGAAAGCTGATCAAACAAGTCGTCAATCCGAGGCAAAGGATACTTGTTCTTGATCGTGACCTTGTTCAAATCTCTGTAATCGATACACATACGGAGTGTACCGTCCTTCTTCTTCACAAACAGAACAGGTGCTCCCCAGGGCGAAACACTAGGACGCACAAAACCTCTATCAACCAACTCCTGAAGCTGAACTTTCAACTCAGAAAGTTCTTTCGGTGCCATCCTGTACGGAGCTTTCGATATCGGAGCGGTACCCGGAAAAATATCGATAGAGAACTCCACATCTCTATCCGGAGGTAAACCAACCAGCTCCTCAGGAAAAATATCAGCAAACTCCCGTACCACAGGGATCTCAGAAACAGAACCAACCTCTAGGTTTAGATCCCGCACCGAAGCCAAAAATACCGGACATCCCTTCTTCCACATTCTGCTCAATTCCAACACAGAAACCAGACTGGAGAGAACACCTCGCAATCCCTGAAATACAACTCTCTCTCCAGTCATAAGCAAACTCACTTGCTTCTTCAGACAGTCTATCTGGGCTTCATACTGACTCAGCCAATCCATGCCCAGAATCACATCATACGATGAAATCGGCAACCGAATCAAACTTGATTTCCACTTCTTGCCAGAAATCTCAATCTCACACAAACAAAACTGTCGAGCAATCAAAGGATTCCCAGCCGGTAAAATCACAGATAAAGAAACCGGTAAAACCATCGAATCCAAATGTAAAATCTCAAAACAGTGCTCGAACAGAAAAGAATGACTCGCTCCATTGTCAAACAAAACACGACAGGGCTGATCAGAAATGTAAATCGTACCTGTCACAACATCGGGAGCATCTCTAGCCTCCTGCTGACTCAGACTGTAAACTCGTGGCTGAACTGGAACAGGAGCTGAAGCAACAGAACTACTCTGCTCCCTCTGAACAGTAGGTGGTCTCCGTGGTGCAGAACTAGAACCACCACCTCTACCAGCAAATCCCTCAGGGCGTGGAGGAACAATCCTCGGTCTTCCTGCTGCTGAACCAACAGGTCTGACGAAGCTCTCAGATCGCTGATCAAATCCCATCTGTGGACACTCCACAATCCGATGTCCTGACTGACCACATCGAAAGCACAGACCAGCCATCCTATAGCACTGGCCAAAGTGTCTTCGTCCACAAGTCTGGCACACAGGTGCCATACTAACAGATCCAGAACTAGTCGTACTGGTAACAGTACCAGACGATCCTCCGCTCCTTCTGGAATCTCCGGATCCAGAACCAGCTACGAATCTCCTCTTCCCAGAGGAACCACTGCCAGAAACCTCTCCTCCAAATCTCTTCCTACTCGCAGTCCACCGCTGCTGAGTAGCCAACAGGTCATTCTCTATCAGACGAGCTCTCTCCACAAGCTCAGAGAAATCGGTGATCCGGAACGGTATCAGGGGCTGTCTCAAGGTATCTCGCAATCCTCTCAGAAATCTGTAACACCTCTCAGCAGAAGTGCTAACCAGCTGCGGAGCGTACCTGGCTAATGCAGTAAACTCAGCCTCGTACTGCATCACCGTCTTGCTCCCTTGAACAAGCCTCAAAAAATTCTCCTGCATCTGCTGTCGTGCAGAAGGGGGAACAAACCAGTCTCGGAATACCTCAGTGAACTCTTCCCAGGTAATCAAAGAGTTCAGTCTGCCCTGAAATCTGGCTGCCTGCTGGCCGTCCCACCAGTGCTCAGCCTCTCCGTCCAACAGAAAAACTGCTAACGGTACCTTCCTGTCTGACGGACACTGCATCCCGTCAAAGGTCTTCTCCACTCTCCTCAGCCACTCCTCAGCAACTCTGGGCTCAACAGCGCCCTCAAACCTCGGAGGTTTCAATCTCAGAAACAACTGCAAATGTCTATCCAGGTCATCAGATCTGATAGTAGAAGCTCTACTCTAAGTCTCGCTCATCATCTGAGCAACGAGTGAAGCAAACTAAGACAGCGTATCAGCACCAACCACTGGGGCTGTACTCCCCACTGGTGCTGCCTGATCGGCACTCTGCCCATCTGTCATGTCTGGGTCTGGCTGATCCATACAGAAAATCCAGAAAAATCCGGAAAACTATCACAAAAACAACACAATAAAAAGCCGAACAAACCAAAACTACCCCAAACTGACTCACTACAGATCACGTCCTATAGCTCTGTTTCACACAATTCTCAAATTCCAAAACCTGGCTCTGATACCAAAAAAGCTTGTCACGACCCGACCCGAGACGAGACGGATCCCGCCCGCGCCGGATCACGACGGAGAAGAGCTAACCAGGATCTAGCTTTGGAATTTGGTTCGGAACTGAATCTTCCAAATAATTAATTCACACAGATAACAAACACAGAGCTACTATATATCATCAAATGCAGCAGAACAAAACATCTATCTGATTTCATTTCCTCAAAACAATCATCTACAGAACAGTACATGGCTTTCGACAGAAAGAAAGACAGAACAGAAAAGCCATGACTGTACAAAAATCAAAAAGTACAAAACAATACCTAAACTGATCAGACTCTGAACTAATCCTGGACTTCCTTGCCTTTCCCAGAACCTGAAAACCACCAGAAAGCAAGGGTGAGCTCAACAGCTCAGTAAAGCAACAAACCTCCAATCAAAATCCTCAGAATCACAAAACCAAAACATCAACCAAATCCGTACAGAAATCAGAATGAAATCGGGCATATATCAAATCAAACAGAATTGTACGGAAACAGAAGTCGTATCAAATCAGAAACAGAACAGAGCAGATATATCAGATCAATAGAATCAGAATCGTACAAAATCAGAAGTTCAGATCATATCGGAACAGAACAAATCGTATCAGAATCATATCAGAATCAAAAATCAGATATTATGTAATTCATAGCTAAATTCCCTGACACTGACTGAATCTCGTAGGATTCAGGCCCCTTATGCCTCCCTTTGTGCTCACGGCACCAAAACAGATGTGCTTATAGCACCAGAATACATATATAGTGCTTATAGCACCTAAACAGATTTTCCTCGGATCCGGAACAGAACAGATATCAGATTTCATATTGAGCTCATTTCAGAATTTCCAGACACTAACTGAATCTCATAGGATCCAGGCCCCTTATAACTCCCTTTTTATAGCATATACAGATAGCATATCAAATCAGAAGATTTCCGGACAAAACAGAAATTACTTAAAAATCGGGCAGCACAACGGCAGTATACAGAATTTACACAATTTTCCTGAAAATCAAAATTCACCAAATTCGCACAGAATATAGATATCAACATTTCAGAACATTTATTTTACTGCACAGATAATTTCCAAGTTCACAGAAAAATCCAGTCGACTAAAAACACAGTCGAATCAAAAATACCCGGACAAAAATCTCCAGAAAATAACCAAAATGTGCACACTCGGCACTTCAACAAAATACCAAAAGTTACGCGGTAAAAACTAAACCAGCCAGAAATTACAGACGAAAATCACGAACAAAACTTAATTCCGGACAGATAATACCGCCAAAAGCGACGGTTCTGAAAATTGAGAAAGTCGGATTGTGCCTTACCTCGTGCACAACAATTTCCTCAACAGTCTCTTCGGACGAAAACAGCTCGGTGTCGCCCGAAAATCCACTTTTCCACTTTTTCCTTCATTTTTCTCTCTCCTCAGCTTTTTCTCTCTCTTCAAAATATCTCATTTCTATATATATCCAGACCGATCGTCCTGGACGATCCAGCTTCGTACCGGACGATCCATTAAGAGAATTATTTTGTCCAGACGAAAATCAAATATCGTCCCCGGTGAAGGGTTCTCTGACTTATTTTCGTCCAGACGATCCTGATTTCGTCCAGACGAACCATACAGCCAAACATGATTTTTCTACACAACCTGTACCGATCGTCCCGGACGATCCGACTTCGTCCGGACGAACCTGGAGCAAAAACTGATATTACAATATCAAAGTAACTCTTCTATTGATCTCACAGCAAGGCGAAGAAGCCCTTATAATTAATCTCTCTTGCACCTATCCCCAGTGTTGCAGAGTATCGTCGTCCTTTCATTCCCTCTTGGTGTCGACAGAGAATCATGGTCCTTTCATACCCTCTTGGTGTCTGCAAAGAACCATTGTCCTTTCACACCATCCTAGTATTGATAGAGAACTATGATCATTTCAAACCCTCCTAGTGTCGGTAGAGTACCAGATCTTCTCCAAAGATTTTTTCAAACATCTTCAAAGAAGTAAGGAAGAGATTTGACAAACTTACAAAGAGATCCTTACCTTTGGGCAATCTTATGAAACCTTCATAATTTTCACTTGCAAGATCTCTCTATCCACTCTCTCAAACACTCTCTCAAAGCACTCTCACTCTTACTCTCAAAAGAAAATTCTAAGAAGGACATGTTTCAGCCCGTTTTTAGGACCTTAAATATGAAAGACACAAAAAATGATCTAGACAATTGAAAATTTCAATTTATCCATCCTGGATCATACAGTACGATCAATTTAATAATTGCTCGGACGATCTTGTACGAAATGATTTTATACTCTGGTTGGCATACATATGAACTCACATTGTACAGTATGATCAGTTCAAAATTAAACCGATTCATCTACTATAATTCTGTGTGAACTGATTTCATTCTATGGATAACATACTATATGAACCTTATTTTGTATGGTATGATTTGTTTTAAATTAATCATGCTTCTTTTGGTACGAAAATGCACGAGTCCATTTCATACTCTTTTAGCCATCTGTATGAACCTAAGATCATATAATACAAATAATTAAAAAATTTACCTATTCATATGGATGAAATGATATGCATCCATTTCATACTCTGGATGTCATCTGTACGAACTTATGATCGTACAGTACAATCCGTTAAGAAAATTTTTGAATTTGTTTTGGATGAACTGGTGCGTAGCCATTTTGTACTCTGGATGTCATCATCTATATGAAGGTAACTTCGTACATTACGAAAATTACATAGAAAATTTTCAATGCATGATTTGATTAACTCCGTTATGAAGGAATATTCTAGACAAATTGTCCCACATGATCCATTATCGTGCAATACGATTAGTTTCAAAAATGATAAGTTTTTACACTCCCATGTGTGTGTACACGATTACCCAATTGCAATCACTCTCTCTCAAACTCAAGAAAAATATAAAAGGCATAGACTTCAATTATAATAAACCCTAATCTAATATGTCTTGAAGTCTTCAGCAATATGGAGTATGATTTCTCTGAAATATTAGTATTCACAAATAATAAAAATAATATTTTTAATATATGTTAGAAGAAATAGTAATCAATACAATAAGATTTTGGAATCATAAAAAATATACATGATATAAAAACATAATTATGAAAACTAAGTTGAAACAATCTCTTTCTTTTTGATGATGACAAAATAATTATTGTTTGGGTTAACAATTAAAGCAATTTTCTCCTTAACTCCCTCTAAATGAATAACCAATCTAAAAATAAGGGGTTCCCATGAAAATAAAAAACACAAACCTAAAAATTTTATAAAAAGAAACAATAATTACTAAAGACAAAAATAACTCAAACAAAAATACGAGCACGAACAAAAACATACACAATACAATGCATACAAAAACACAACACACACAATACAACACATAAAAACACACAACACACATATACATATTCAAACAATATTATGACTCCCCCTTTTGATAACAACCAGAAGGGAAGAAAGGTTTGAATTGAAAGGTTTTTAAAAATAAATCAAAAGAGTTGACAAAAAAGAAGATTTTAAAGCTAATTGCATATACAACATCTACTTCCTAATGCTAAAAAAAATTCAAAGTTCAAATTAAATAATAATTAAGATAAGAAAAGTCAATCAGGTTCACTATTCATGTTAGAGAAAATATATATAAAACAAAGTATTACAAAATAGACGAAATAAAGATTAAGTAGTTTCTAATTCAATAATGAAGATGATTATCAATTAAATGGATTTGGATTAGAGATATAATGATAGCGACAAGAACAAAATGAATTTTTTAGTTGGCATTATTGTGCATCTTTTAAAATGTTTGTGGCACACTTTATGTATCTTTTATATTTGGGCTAATTTTATGGCTCTTTTAATTTTGAGAACCATTGCACATCGATCTTTTCTATTTTTGCATGTTTTGTGCATTTTCCTTTTTTTTGTACTTTTTTTATCTTTCCAATATCAATAATCTTAATTTAAATTCCACTAATAACAAAAATAAACACATTGAAAAACAAAATAAAAATAAATAAGACATCTATTTTGCAACAATTATATCTAAATAATACTTGTTTATATGAACATGAAATTGATCTCCTAATCTACATCTAGTTATAAATTTATTTTAAATTTTGAAAGATTAAGTTTTGCAAGAAAGTAATTTGTAGAATAAAATAATTAAAAATCTATCCCAAAAATAAACCATAAAAGATTTTTCTCTAAAAATATAAATATTTCAATGAATGAAAATTAATACATGTCAATAAAATATTTCACATTTCATTGATTATTCAAACACATATAAAAACCTTTATTATTTAAGATCATTTCATATCATAAAAGCATGATCAACACAAGAATATACTAACATTTGAAAATACTGAAATTAAAGGAAATATATCTCAACAACAGACACAAATACTCATAAGCAACAACAACACATAACTACATCTAGTAATCAGAGGGGCCTTTCTCTGGAGGAGGTGATTGGTTGAATATTGAAAAATAACTACTGATCGTAGCTACATTCATGTTCATCGAGTTAAACTGCCCTCAGATCTAACCCATGTCTTCATTATATTTGCATCCTACTGATTTAAATGATTCTCAATTTGATCAAAGCGTTGATCAAAATGAGTTTCCATTCTATTAAAGCGTTGGACCATTTCTTGATAGAAATTCTGGTTAGGTCCAGGTGTAGGTGCTAAAGCTGGAGCTCCCCCTTCTTCCTCTGAATCATCACTCTTGATCAGAACTTTGATCCCACCCAAAAAGTGCCCGAAAAGAGACATCAATAAAGTAAATAGGGAGTTTAGTGGGAGGATTAGGATGGATAAGATTGTACTTCTTTTCTAAGATATAGGTAGCTAGATGTCCTAAAGTCATCTTTTTCTTTCTTTTATGATGAGGAAGTCATATCTCTGAAAGATTTTAAATATAATCTATGATATGTTAGACTTCATCGAAAGATTTTTTATCATTATAAAATAAGTGACTATGAATAAAAGAGGAGTCGTATTTATGTGATCTCCAGCTTTAGAAATAATTGAGGTTCTCAAAACATGCTGGATGATCAGAACATTTTGATTGAGAGTGTAAACACGAGAAAAATGACTCACTTGGGCAACTCCTCTAAGAGTTCGATTTATTTCAGACCAATCAAAATCGGCTCTAGAGGTTAGTGTGTGTGCTCTAATCTTTTGGGTTCTTAGATGGAGAAAGTTGCCTATATCTTTAATATTTTTTTAAAATTTCAATTTGGTCAAATTTTCAAGAATTGTGATATCTCCATTTTAACAGACTTTCATCATCTAACTTTTAAGTATGTTATAGTTTTAATCATTAGGAATATAAGAAATTTCATCGTACTTTTTTTTGGAGGAAATTTTATAATTTGAGATATTTAAATAAATAAATAAATTGAATACATAATTATCAATATATCATAATACTATGTTCAACATATATACTTATTATAATTCATCTATCATGATCATATATATATATATATATATATATATATATATATATATATATATATATATATATATATATATATATATATATATATATATATATATATATATATATATATATATATATGCAAAAATGAGTATACTGATTTTCTTTTGAATGTTAGTCATGACTCATATTTATATTCTATATGCGCTAGACTGATTCAATGAGCTGAACATTGAGCATAATATCACTAGTTACTATGTTCTATATGTTGTGAAATATATATATATGTAAGAAAGGCTAATTAGAAATGATTGACTGACTCAGGTTGGCTATAGGAATTTTATCCTATATAAGAGAGGGTGAGATTAGGGATTTTTCTTTAAATAACATTTGTGGTATAATACTAAATTATATAAAAGAGATGTATAAGGAGACATATCGATATGATATGATACACAGACGGGCATGAAGTAATGACTTTTGATATGAAAGTCACCTTACCTAAATGACATGGGAGATAACTAATTTCTAAAAATAGTATTGGATCTAGTAAAAATACCATAGATATATGAATGCTTTATCTTGTTTACAATGTTTGCAAATGTGTATGGAAAGAACATATATATATATATATATATATATATATATATATATATATATATATATATATATATATATATATATATATATATATATATATATATATATATATATATATATATATATATATATATATATATATATATATATATATATATATATATATATATATATATATATATATATATATATATATATATATATTGCATAATTGACAAGATAATCACACAGAATATGCAACTGAACACACATGTATATGAAATAAAAATAATATACACCTAGACAGACTTGCAACTACCCCACTAGACTTATTGATCAATTTCTATAGCTTTATTTTATGATATAATTTTAAAATTATTGATTTGATATCATAATAGCTTGTCACAACCCAATCTGACCAGGATAGATCCTATCGTGTTGAGTTGTGACAGTCAAATCCCAATATTTAGTTTAAATTTTTTTCAAATTTTTTGCCAATATTCAATGAAATAAACTATAGAATATAGAGCTACTCAAACATTCAAAAATTAAAATTAAATTCATCTACAAAGTTTTTTTTCATTTCATCAAAATAAATATCTACACTATAGTACATGGCTATATGTAAGAGCTACATAACTAAAAATTTAACTAGTCATGAGTGTAAAAAAAATTAATATAACAAAATACCTATAACTTCATATCTGATCCTGAAATGCTAGTCCATAACTTCTTTCACCTTCCCAAATCCTAAAACCAGAAGCAAAATGACAATGAGCTACAATAGCTCAGCAACCCATACAAACCAATCTAAATTTTTAAATATTTTGCTAAATCTTTAAAAATAGTTAAATACAGTTTAAATAAATCACCATACTAAAAAATATAATAAATACAAAATAGTTATTTTTTATGTAAATAATAATATTGAATAAATAAATAAATTGAAAATCATAAACATGACATTTTATATCACATTTCGCGAACCCAGACATAACCTCAAAGGATTCTGGCTCCTTTTGACTCCTTTTTTATTTGTGTTTGGAGCGCTATAACATATCACATATCCCTTTCTCAAATATAATTTCAAAGGATTGTGGCCCCTTATAACTCCTAATAATTCCCTGACACAGATAAAATCTCATATGATTCTATCCCCTTATAACTCCCAACATAAATAATTTAATCATATTTATACATATATCATCATATTATAACAATTAAAGATAAACTAAGCATATATCAAAATTTCATAATGTTATATAATGATTAATAATAGAAAATCCTACTAGGCAAAAATAAACTTGTTTAAAAAATTACCAAATTATCAATGATTGTATAAAATAATGTTTTAAGACTTTTATTATGCTAAAATATTATTTTTTTACAACAAGATAATTTTTTACTCAATAAAACATCACAAATTTCAAAACCCCAGTATAAAATTTTTAGAAATTATTCAAAATATGCATAATCAGAATCTCTATTATATATAAAAAAAGTTACGCAGTGCAAATTTTACCTGTGCAAAATTATCCCTATTTTTCGCTAACAGATACAAAATTTTAATTGAAATATTCACTTAAAATTACACATTTTTTAAACTTGAGATAGACATAATGTGTCTTACCTCGAGACGAACAAATTTTCAATTAGGCTGATGACAAAAATAACTTGAAGTCACCAAAAAATTGGATTTTCTCTCTCTCTCTCCTCTTTTTCTTTGCTAATATCCTTAGATCTTCTCTGTTGGATAAAACCAAAAATTTTAATGAAAAGGTATTTAATAAAGCCATTATGGCTTAAGATATTTTTCTTTTTTATTATCAAATAATATATAATAATAATATTATAATACATTTTAAATAGAAAAATTTATAGAAATTGTTTTAGGGATTCTAAAAATTACAAAAAAAATCCTAAATTAATTTATTTTATTTAAAAAATTCTAGTGAAATTGTCTTGCAAAATAGATATGTGATGATCCCAAAAACCCCACTTGTACAGACATGTGCTGGTTTTTAAAGAAATTTCAACCGGGCCAAAAAATTATGAAAAAAATAGAAAGCTAAAACACAACACAATAATTGTTCTAGCCAAGATGATTTGTGATTTGGACTCATAATGTCTCTTGAAATAATTATTGACTACCCTAGGTCTAAAAAATTCTTTAAAATTTTAAGGGTTTCACATTTCCCATCAAAAATGAATATTAGAATTATGACCCATTTGACTCTCCGTGCTAGCATGTAAAAAATCAAGCTCATATGACTCACAAATACTTAGCATATATATCAAATATTCAAAATAAACCCTTATTACTCCCTATGCATTCAGCACAACACAAACCTCCAACATCATATCTCCTTAAAATCACACAATTCTAACAAATAAGTTCAAATATAGTTACCTTATAATAAAATAAATGTAAATAAACTAAATTTTGATTTGCACATAATGCTTTATTGATAAGCAACAGATTTAACAACTGGGTAAAATTTAACATTTTTAGAATTTTACCAGATTATCAAGGATTGATTAAAATGTTATTTTGAACCATTAAATGTACAAATCATTATTTCTTTGAGATCAAAATTATTTTTAAATTTTCAAATACAACACACATTTCAAATTAAATAGTAGAAATTTCCTTAAAATTTACCTAATTATCTAGAATGATCATATATACAAAATACAATAAGTTACACAATAAAAATTTAGCAAGTGTAAATCTATCCTAATTTCTACACTACATAATAATAATTTATCTAAAAAAAATCTCAAAATTTTTATATTTTTCAAAACTAAGATAAATAGAATATAATATATCTTAATCTAGCTAGATAACTTCCCCTAATAGCAAAAAAAAGGATATAAGGCTTCATCAAAGGTGACCTTTAGCATCTGAAAATATGTGTTCTTTCCGCTCTGCTAGGGTTTCTCGGTGCCCTAGTTTTGTGTCGTCCGGCCACCCTGCCGGGGGCCTTTCCTCACGGCCGATTTCCCGCCACGCTCCTCCACCTCCGCTTTCCCCCTTCTCTTAGCTTCCCCTCTAGACTGGAAAAACCTCTTAGCTACAACCCCTCAGGTCTCCACGACCTTCTCACACTCGCTTTCTTTTGTCCCTGCACAAAACCTTACTCCTCAGTTCACTTCCGAACAATTCGTTGCTGGCGCTACTGAATGGTCACTTTCTCTGGTCGGGTACTCGATCGGTAAGCATCCATTCTACGAGTCCTTGCTGTTGACGATTAAAAAAGCTTGGAATCTCAAAGGAGCTTTCTCCCTCCTCACGATGGATGATGGCTTCTTCCTTTTAAAGTTCTCTACCTTAGAGGACTTCGAGCTAGCATGGACTAGAGGCCCTTGGTTTTTTTCAGTAAACCCTTTATACTCCAGAAGTGGACCCTTGATTTCGTTCTGAAGCATGAAGAATTCCCATCGATTCTGTTGTATATCAAAATCATGAACCAGCCCCTGTCTCTCTGGAACCCAGAAGGTATCTCTAAACTTTCCAGTTGTGTTGGTATTCCTCTTGCTGTTGACACGCTCACTGCCGCCAAAACTAGACTGATTTTTGCTAGAATCTATTTTCAAGTCACTAGTTCTTCTTCCCTCCCTGATGAAATCATCTAATCTATTGATGGCAAATCCTTCCCTTTGCGTGTGTAATATGACTGGAAACCAGATCATTTCTCCCAATGTGGTTCTATAATGCACCCCCTACCCTATGTCCCAAAGACCTGATCATTCGACCGCCTGCTGCCTCTAAACCCAAAGGAAGAAGCACTAGTTGTAAACCCAGACTTACTCCACTTCCTCCACTTTTAATCCCTAAACCTGTAGCGATTTCGAAGCCAAACCTTCAACCCCAAACCCACATTCTCCCTCTGATGTAAAACCCACCATCCTGAGCACTAATTCCCAACCTAAATTTCCCTTCAGGTGACCCAATAATTGTCACAAAACCAAATCCTACAGCTGGGATAACCCTCCCATAATCAATGCCAAGAACAAATTTGAAGTTCTGGCGGACAATGCCTCTATTGACCACTTCTCCCATGACCCTCAATTTCCCAGCACCTCTACTATCCTCTCTAATCCCAACCACAAAAGTCCACCACAAACTTCACCTAGAAACCACCAACCTAATATCCCCCCTCTAAAGATCAACCTTCCTCCAGCTCAAATTCCAGCAAAACCCAACATAGTAGCCATCAAAACCAAAAACAGACCCGTGGCAAAAATGCCAAAAAGTACTCCAACCCCAAATGTTAATAAAACCCACTAAGCTAGAATCCTGGAACATTCGTGGGTTTAATAGCCCAGAAAAAATTCTCTGCTGTAAAAAACTTGTCAAAAACCAAAACATAGACCTTCTCTTCATTCTTGAAGCTAAAATTTCCCCAGCCAACCTCTCCAACCCCCAGTTCCAAAGCCAACACAAATTTTTTCCTATGGAGCGCTCTTGTGACAATTTTCTGCACTCTAACCCTGGTCGAATTTAGGTTAAATGGAATGACGGCAATGTGAATTTCATTCCCCAACACATTACTAGACAACTTGTTCATGGTATTATTATGTCGGATTCTTCTTCTAGCATTGCTATCACTGTTGTTTACGCTAGCAACTCTTACATTGAAAGGCAAACTCTTTGGAAGGATATTCAAATCATTGCTAATAATATTAGCAGTCAGTGGGCTATCATTGGGGATTTCAACTGTTGCTGGTTCCCCAATAAAAAAGCTGGTGGCTGCCCTCTTACCAACAACTATCTTGGAGACTTTAACAAAATGATATTTAACACTGGGATGCATGACCTTTCCTCTGTGGGTCATTTTAACACTTGGCTCAATCACAACACAACAATCCCATCCACATTAAACTAGACCGTGTGTTGGTTAATGAATGCTAGATAAATTCCTTCCCTAACTCCTACTATAATGTAGGAGATCCTAGCTGCTCGGATCACTCTCCCTTTTTCCTTATGAATTCCAGGGATGTTATGAAAGGCCACAGGTTTATGTTCAAGAATTATTGCACTAAATTCCCTGAAATTTGGGATTGTTTGTTGGATACCTTCTCCCAACCTAATGAAAGCAGCCCTCTTAGCTCTTTCATTTTCAAGCTAAAAACTCTCAAAAGCATAATCAAACACAAGCACTGGACTAATTCAAACAACATCCAATTGGAAATTGATTCCCTATATGAGCTTCAAAATCTAGCGGTTAGCCAACTTCAAAATAACCCTGTTGATGATTTTCTTAATGAAAATCTAAAGCTCATCAACACCAAGCTCAACTATTACCACTCCACTTTGTCTAGATGGATTGCCCAAAGAGCCAAGGTTCATTGGCTCACTCACGGGGAGGATGATTTAAAGTTTCTTTACTCCAAGATCAATGCCACAAAAAATTATGGTCGTATCAAAGAAATCTCCACTGATTTGGGTTCCTTTTCCAATCACCATGACATATCACAAGCTTTCATCAACCACTACACATACCTCTTCAACACCACAAACTCCACTAATCAGAATCAATGCATCCCCATTGGTAATGTGATACCCAACCATCTTATCTCCTCCCTTACTGCTCCAGTCTCTATGGATGAAATCAAGAGCATTATATTCTCTGGTAAGGAAAATTCAGCTTCGGGACCTGACGGTTTTACTTTCGAATTCTATAGAGCTACTTGGGAAACTATAAAACTCCATTTTTGTAAGGCTGTGAGTTATTTTTTACTTATAGTCATATGCCTAAGAAAGTTAAAGCTACAGCTATAACACTTATTCCCAAGCTACCTCATGCCAATAATGTCAAGGATTTTAGACCCATTTCTCTTTGCAATGTTATTTATAAGGTCATAGCTAAAATTATTGCTAATAGAATGAAATATGTTATGCCCTTTATCATTCATCCTAATCAAAGTGGGTTCATCCAAAAGAGAATCATAACTGACAACATTATCCTGGCTACTAAACTTTTGGGAAGCTTCAATATAAAAAACAAAGAAAAGTTTTTCTGTGCCAAATTTGATTTCACCAAAGCCTTTGATACGGTTTATAGAGAATTTCTCTATAAAAGGCTTGATGAGAAGGGTTTTCCGGATTTGTTCATCTCCTGGATCAAAACTTGTACTTCTGATGTATTTTTTTCTATTTGTATTAATGGATCTTTAGAAGGATATTTCCATTCCTCGTCTGATCTCTGTTAGGGTTGCCCACTTTCCTCCTGCCTTTTCAGCATAGTGATGTATGCACTCTCCAACTGCATTGAGGATGCCATATCCAAATCCTCCTTTATTTCCATTAGTTCTGGCAACTGTGTCATCTCTCATTTGATGTTTGTAGATGACCTTATTGTGTTTGGAAAAGCTAAAACTGAGAATGCCCACACTCTCAAAGCTATTTTTGAGCAATTTGGTACTTCTTATGGATTACTTATAACCCCCTACAAAAGCACTATTCTCTTCTCTAAGGACTCTCCGCAGGCTCCTGACATTTGTGTTGTACTTCAAATTAGACAAACCACCTCCCCGATTACTTACCTTGGGTTACCCATATTTCATAAAAAAACTCAAGATTCATGACTTCCAACCTCTCATCCAAAAAATTTCTGCTAAACTAGAAGGTTGGACTGCTAAAACCCTATCATTAGTTGGTTGAATTTAGTTTCTTAAATTCACTAATAGCAATACTTTAGCCTACTGGATTCGGGGTGCTATAATACCTAAGGGTTGTTGTAAGGTTATCAACCGAATATGCTCTAGGTTTTTGTAGGCTTCGAGGAAACTCTACATTTTATCTTGGAAAGATACTTGTCCCCAAACCTAATGGTGAGTTGGGCATTCATTCCATTGATACATTGTATCACTCTTCTGGGTGTGCCATTATATAGAGATTTCTTCATTCTAACAATCTTCTTTTTTCTTGGTGGAAATCCAAGTACCAATCTCTCTGGAAACCTTTAACTGGTAATAGCTCTCTTTACTGGAAATATTTCTATGACAAGGCTCAATGCATCAAACACTGTATTTCCCTGAAGGTTGGCCCTGATAGCACTCTTTCTCTTCTATGGGACCCCTGGGTTAATGGTTCCTCTATTGCGAATTGTCTTAATGATGCCCAGGATATGTCTAGATTCTCCTCTTACTCCAGCTGGGCTGTGAACAACATTATTGTGGGTGAAAACTGGGTTTTACCCCCACTACTTTGACTGTATCATTGCTTCAAAATTTTTTGCTGTTGAGATTAATTCTGAGGAGGAAAATAATAGCTGGCTGGGTCATTCTTTCCCCAATGCCAGAAGTTTCAAGGCTCAAATGTTTGCCAATCTCCCTGCTGTACAGTGGCACAAACTCATCTGGCACAAAAAATGTTCCCTGAGATACTCAGCTTACGCCTGGATGGCTTTTAAAATTGATTGAAAACTGTTGATATTTTATTATCCCGTGGTATAGCTATTGCAAACAAGTAATGTTTCTGCCAGGCGGAGTAAGAAAATATTGGACATTTATTCTTTGAATGCAATTTCACTTTCAATATCATTAAATACTTCTTACCTTGGCTGGGTAATCGTCTGATGAAACCCAACCTCTTCTAGGCCCTTGACAGTATTTTTGATCAAGGTTTTGGCAACACTCGAGAGAATTATTACCTGTTAAATGCTTGTGCTACTATATATTTCATTTGGAGAGCTAGGAATGATAGAATTTTTTGGGGTATTGTTGACTGTTCAGCAACAGTTATTGCTAAAATAAAAAATACTATTGCTAGGAAAACAATAAATTGGAAGGATTTCTGATGGATTTCGTTTTTGCGGACCGATTTTGATAGAACAATGATGAATGTTGTATTCCTATAGCTGTCCCTTGGACGGTCTCCCCTGGCAACCAGAGGCACTGCTCTTGTGCTGACCCATCAGAGAATTCGATTGTTTTTGCACAGAGTATCCTGAGTCCTCCTTAGCTCCGGCTAAGCTTGTTGTATTTTTGACCTTCTGGGTGTTAATATTCTCAATTCTTTTTTAGTCTTAGGTTCTCTTTTTGTTGTTGAGAATCTAGACTATAGTTTTTCTTATTTTTCACTTGTAACTTTTTTTATCAATGATACGGGCTATGCCCCAAAATTCCCAAAAAAAAAAAGGATAGAAGTCTCCCAAATTAAATTCCATCTCTATCTCTCTCTCTCATTTACCAAATTAAATTCCATCACTCTCTCTCTCTCTCTCTCTCTCTCTCTCTCTCTCTCTCTCTCTCTCTCTCTCTCTCTCTCTCTCTCTCTCTCTCTAAATGGCTACTTAAGGGGGTTTGGTTTTTAATAAATATGAAAATAAATTGGAATTGATATTTTGCTTAAATCTGGACCTAGCGAAGAAACCTGCGGAGGCCCTATAATGAGCACTCGCGATGATATATAGCTCATTTGTGGCACTGTCTGGATTTGATCGCTGGCTTGGTTTTGGATTTTTGGACGAGGATGATGGGCTTGCAGACTGGACGGCACCTTCGTTCTTGCCTCTTCTATGCTGCAATGAGGATTACGATTTAGCCCACAAATTACTCCCTTTCGGCCCATCCTCATGACCCCAGTGGAACTTCTCTCCCACTTTCTTTTATCATTTCCTTCTCTAATCCCACAGGTTCTGACTTTACCTGTTTTTTAGTTTTTACTAACCCGTGCTCTTTATAATCCATTTCTTAGCCTAAAAAAAAACTAAGTCATTTTATTCTTGATAAGGATGTCCTCATCAGATTAGCGTTTTAATTACTAAATTCTGTTCAAAATAAAAGATGATGATGATCTGATGATATTTGTGGAGGTTTTGTTGCTTGCCGCTGATGTTTAGGGCTCGTTTGGGAAGGTTTTTTATCATTTTGTAAAGTTATTTTTTTAGTAAAAAATTTATTCAAAGTAGAAAAATAATAATGTTCTAAAATTAATCTAAATTATTTTTTACATTTTATTTCTCGTCTCTGACTGTTGGTCATCAACCTTAGATATTAAAGCTTACAAAGTTTGACTTGCGCACTATTCTAGTGGAGAGATACAAATGGCATCTTGAGAATAGCTGTTCATATTGTTAATAGTGTTAGTGCCTCATATAAATGATTAAATTTTGAATAAGATTTTATTTAGAATAAATTATTTATTTATTCATATCGTTATCATAATTTTTGTTTGGCTACTATTTTTCAATACTTTCAATAATTTTTTATATTAGGAGATTAATTTCTATGACATTTAAAAAATCAGCTTTCTCCACAACAACTTTACAATCATCTTTATAAAAAGCTGTTGTCATCTCAAACAAATCTTAAATATATTATCATACGACAATTAACACAGTATTTATTGATATTATTTTTTAATTTTCCACACCTCTTTTTATCTATGGATCCTAACTTAAGCCTAAAATTATTATTATTTTTTCTAATTTAACATGCAAAATAATAGAATAAATAAAATATCAGCTTGTATTTTTTTTTTTTCATTTTTATTTTGAAATAAATGTTTCTTAAGCCCATCAAATTGTGAACCAACTCAACCACACATCAAATGTTCTAAAATTGTATGTTGTGCCTAAGCTCCACTTACGACCCTTACACACAAATAACCTACCAAGATGTGACATTGATCATACCTAAAGTTCCCAATGGGAGGATAATCTATAAAATTAAAAAAGCTCCTTTAAGAAGAGATAATGATGCAGATTCATACCATCAAAAATGCAAATCACTTTGTGGATTGTTCTTTATCATCCACTAGTCTTCAATAATGTTGGAAACCACCAAGAAGACATCAAACAAATCAAGACTTTGAAGTAGAAAGCACTGAAAGTAGGGTTGCTTTCTACAAAAGAAGAATGCCTAACCAACAACAATAGCTCAAATAAATCACAAGTGCTATTGTTCTAAGATGCAACATTAAATTTTCATTAAAGGCATCATTATAATACTAAAAAACTTTATATATATTTAAATCTTATTATTTACTATTTGACACCTATTTTTATCAATACAATCAAACTTGAGCAAAATAATATTTTCTTTTTCTAATTTAGGATGCATCATAACATAATACAAAAACAATGTTGTTGTTGTTAGGTCACAAGTAGTAGATGAGAAAAATAGAGGGTTGTATCAGGTAGTTGGCATGTAACGTAAAATTTATCGAATAATCATGATATCATAACAAATTCAAGATAAAGCAAAAAATAATGAACAAGTGCCCTATATCATTAAAATTAATAAAATCAAAGATCCACCAACCTTTTGATAATATTTACTGATACATGAAATGTCTAAAAACCTTAAATTGAAAAGTTCAAGATGAATCGACCCGACTTACCCAACCCAACATAAGCCATAGAGCATTACATGTCACTATGAGACAATAATGATGGATTTTCCTGTAGTATGTTATATTAGGTCGAGAATGAGACAAAGAATTTGTCCAAGATCTATTCAGAATTATTATTTTTTTTTTATCATCCAAATGAACAATACATAGCCACTGAAAGATTAATATACAATACTAAAATAAAACTATCATTTAATACATATATATATATATATATATATATATATATATATATATATATATATATATATATATATATATATATATATATATATATATATATATATATATATATATATATATATATATATATATATATATATATATATATATATATATATATATATATATATATATATATATATATATATATATATATGTTTGTGTGTGTGTTATATCCAAACATATATTCACAATTAATCATGACTTTCAATCATTCCAACGAAATACATTTAATCCATGATTACGAAATAATTCAACTTCAATAAAAAGTGCTTTTAATAGTGATTCATGACCTCACTCCACTAGGTCTTTATCATTTCCTAACACATATAAGTATGAATACTGAGCAAATAACTTAGTAGTTTACATGAAACCTATAACTACATTAAATGTAAGGACATAAACAATATGCATGATATCATTGAATTGATCATAAAAACTAAATAATAAACATATGCTAAACAAGTAAATCTTTATTTTATTTATATATAGTGCTATCATTAGCAAGATTATCATTTTAAAATTATATTTCAAGATATAAATTTTGGAGTAATCAAACATATCATGTGGATTTTTTCCTATGTCATATTACATCATATTTTATGAGCAGGAATAATCATCATATATATCAACATATTATAATATTTGTTAAAAACGTTAGGCATTTAGGGCCATCTTATAATATCAAATGCTTATAGACAAATCATGTCATGTTGTATAGTAATATATCACCATATCTACATGTTTAGACAAGAAAAGGATTCTAGCTTATGATCATAATATGCATAACAATATATATATATATATATATATATATATATATATATATATATATATATATATATATATATATATATATATATATATATATATATATATATATATATATATATATATATATATATATATATATATATATATATATATATATATATATATAATGGATTAGGAGTTTTGGCTAATCATATCATATCATATCAAAAATAGCCAACATGGATAACAGTGCATCTTGACATATAGATACAGACATATCTAACAATCAATTCATATCATCGTGCATTATAGTATATCATAACATACATTTATATAGAAAGTTAGATGATTTAGCTAATCATATTATATCATGTGATATTTTTTCTATACCAATCATAGTAAGTCAGGTACAATATCATATCATATTATATTAACAAAAATAGTTATAATCAAGTGGCATTATATTTGAAAGTCGTCACCCCCAACTTGTTAGCAGTCATAGTCATATAATATCCTTTAATTCCTACCATTATGTATTGGGTTCACACCACTAACCCCATATTTAAAACAAATCCTGTCAACCCACCCTCATATGCAAGATACCATGCATCCGCCAAATTGAATTATAGTTGTCAGCTTTCCTTGCACACACATATTTCACAACATATTTATTATAGTTAACATTTAAGATCATGCTCAAGATTTAACTCATTGTATCATTTTCTACTAAATATTAAATGACATTTACATCATAAATAGTGAGGTTCATAGGATAATTTAGTATGCTCATTTCCCCATATATATAATTATAATTATAATAATTGATTCAAAGTATATATACATGGCATAACAAATATAACAAATGGGTGGTTGTAGATATGCATATCATTTGTTGTGTTTAAACCAGATGCAACAATCATTATCAAATTCTTCATTTTTTTATCTTACTCATCTTACGTAATGCACCACAAAATATTTTAAAAAAAATACCTAATGAAAATTATATATATATATATATATATATATATATATATATATATATGATCATGTCAACATGTGCAAAATGATTAAATTATAATATACTAAAAATTATAGCACGGTGAAATTTTGCTAAAACTTGAGATAGCGTAACTTTTGTATGTACGTTTTGATCAAATTCAAATTTATGAAATAATAAATAGGCAAATCATTGAAGTCCGAGACAAACAACTTTCTCAACTGACTCTACGAACAAATTGACTTTAAGATCACCATACCTAGCTTTATCTCTCCTCCTTTTCCCTTCTTCTCTTTTCCTCTCTCTCAAATCCGGCAACCTGCAATCCGCAACCCAAAATGAGGAAAATGGGTTTTTAGAAATTGATTTAGATATTTATAGATCTAGCGTCATAGTGAGACTATCCACAATATTGCAGCGCTCCCAAGAGGAAATCTCGGGCATTCAAATAAATAGCTTGACACTGCAACTCCCTACCAAATCCTGTAGAGATAAACTCTTACACAGCACCACAACGCTGACCTTCAAGCCCAATAGCGCTTCTCAAATAAAAAAGACATCCCCGTAACGCCAACATTATCGTGCGGCAATGTAGTAATGAAAAAAATTCAAAATTGCATAAAATTTCCTATGAGGTTACAACAAGTAATTTAACTACTATAGAAACACTTATGTGTAGGTGTAGCTCCCACACCGAAGATAGAAATATCCATTAAGGAAGAAATAATCAAGGGCACCCAATTACACCATCCAACTTCTTTGAGAGATGAACTAATTCATATTAAAATGTGGGACGTTGTCATCAGTTTTTGTGAATTCATACAAAATGTAGTAAAAATTTCTTCTTATTCTTATAGAAGCCAACTTCAATCCATTCCCAATAGTATGCTTAAGATCGAGAGACCGTCAGTCCGTCACATATGATGCAATATATTGTTATCATTGATGCGGCACATTACCAGTGATTGCCAACATTGGACTACGTAGGTCAACCTGCATTCTAATGTAGCAGATGAGTAATTAGTCAAAAGGAAATAACATTCAGTCATAATTTAATTATAAGAGGATACCATCTTCTTCATACTTTCATGTAACAACAAAAATATTTTGTATAAGAATTAACCATGCTGTTACATCTGCCTTGAGAAGCTGTTACAACTGCCTTCAAAGTCCTGGATTTAAAAAAAACAAACAAACAAACTACCTCAAGTCAACAAGACCACCTTAACCTTCCTTTTACCTCAGTTGAAGTCAAAATGCTGTAGATCCAAATCTAAAATTATTAAGGGCGGAACTGTGTAGTATTGAGGTGGTAATTGTCTCTCCAAAAAAAATTAAAACTCTTAGTATAGTAAGGGTTATTTGTGTGAGCAGATATTATCACTTAGATTAAACTACACCAATAGTTATTTACTCTTGTATCTCTGTTTTCTCTATATATACACTAGGGCTGTCAATATTTGACACGACACAAAAACCCGACCCGAAAATTTTGGGTTCGGGTTCGGTTTCGAGTTTTTGACCAGTTTGAAAAACCGGGTCGTGTTCGGGTTGACCCGGAAACCCGGAAATGACCCGAAATGACCCGCTGCTCGCCGTGACCGGGGCTGACCGAAGCTGCCCGCGCGGAGTTCGAATCTAACCCGCGTCGCTTCGCGAGTCACATCGCGTCAGCAGCTGCCCGCGCGTCGCGTCTGCCAGCGCGGAACTGCCTGCCCCGACCGCTGCTGCCCACCGCGCCGCTGCTCGCCGCGCAGCTGCCTGCTGAACGCTGCTGCTCGCCACGCAGCTGCCCGCCGGCCCGCCGCGCTGCTGCCCGCCGTGCCGCGTCACGCTGCGAACCGCCGTCCGCCGAAATGTCGAACCCGCTGGCGCTGCGAAATCGCGAACTTGCGCCGCTGCCCGGGTCGTGTCGGGTTGACCCGAACCCGAAGCGGGTCAGGTTCAGGTCAAGGATTTTGATCCGTTTGCCTACCCGGGTCGGGTTAGGGTCGACCCGATTGAACCCGGGTCAGTTCCGGGTTCGACCCGAACCCGACCGTGACCCGAAATTGGCACCCCTAATATACACCCTGTAATAGTTACTTGAATAATAAGATTGAATTACATTTTACTCTCCAATGTCTCTCTCCGTTCTGATTCTCCTCTTCCCTCTCAGCTCTCACATGGTATCAGAGCTAGAAATGGGAGATCAAGAAACCGCTTCCTCCAATCCCTCCCGCTTCAACCTCCACTTTCGCCGGCGCCATCCCGGAGCTCGTTCTACCAGCTTCTCTCAAGTTCATCATATCAAATTTCAAGAACCTCGTTCCTTATCATCTAACCGTGGACAATTATGCAATATGGAAGATCCAAATTTATCAAAACCTCACGGCCAATGGATTCTCTGACTTCCTCACTGGCAAGATTGCTCCACCCGCCGATCAAAATTTGCAATAATACGCTCGCTGGCGTCTTATTGACAGTAACTTAATCTCTGCACTCTTTTCTACAATTTCTCCGGCCCTCCTTCCCAACGTCACCACTTCGTCTTCCGCTCAAGAAGTTTGGGAAACTCTTGAACGTCGACTTCAGTCGACGTGCCGTTCTCGAGTAATTCAACTCAAGAATGAATTACGTCATGTCCAGATGAATAATCAAACTATGCAACAGTATCTCTCCACCGTCAAGAACATAGTAGACAACATTGCCACTGCGGGAACCCAAATCGACCAAGAAGACATCGTTCTTTACATCCTGAACGGTCTTCCAACGTCCTATAACGCCTTCAAAACTGCAATTTGTACCTCTTCTTTACCAGCGGATCTTGACAAGCTTTATTCCCAGCTTTGCAGTGAAGAGATATACACATCAACCACGAAATCAAGAAGGAACAATCTCTCAACAACTCCACCTCCTCTCTTTATGCCGATTCTGTCAATCAACAAAAGAATCGCACATCTAAACGATTCTTTAAGAACAAATCTCCTGTGCCTCGTCAATCAGAGACGAAGGACGCCACAAATCTGGTCTCTAACGATTGGCCAACTTGCCAAATTTGTGGCAAGATTGGCCACATAGCATTAAATTGTTGGCACATAAGCAACTACAAATACGCCCCAATAGTTCAGAATGGACCGCGTGCTCTTCTTGCTCAACCTTCACAACAATATAGTTGGATCCTTGACTCCGGTGCGACAAATCACATAACGCACGACATCACCAGTCTACATCAACCCGTGCCTTACACTGGCTCCGACTCAGTTACGGTCGCCAATGGATCTTCTCTACCCATCCACAACTATGGTCAAGGTTTGCTACCACTACCCGACACCCCTCATAAGCTCAATCTTCTTCGCCTTCTACACATTCCTAATCTAACAAACAATCTCCTATCAGTTTCTAAGCTTACAAAAGATAATGCAATAGCTATCACATTTGACTCTAATGGCTTTACAATTAAGGATATACAGGACAACCGCCCTCTTCTTCGTGGTCGTCTCCATAATGGGCTATACCAACTCGACATCTTGTTGACTGAGAGCCCGAAAGCCTTGCAAACTACCACGGATGCCTCGTTCACATGGCATGCTCTCCTTGGCCATCCGAACAATCAGACGCTCCAACATTTAGCTAGTAATTCTCATGATGTTAAGAACATTTCTTTTTCATTTCATTGTAATTCTTGTAAAATGGCAAAGAGTCACAAGCAGACGTTTAGTAGAAGTGTTTCGGTCACCACACATCCCTTTGAACTTATTCATTCGGATGTCTGGGGGTCATCTCCCACGATTTCTTTGTTCGGTTTTCGTTATTTTGTAGTCTTTATAGATGATTTACGAGATTCTCTTGGATATATTTTATGACTACGAAAAATGAAACGCTCAACAAATTTAAAATATTTTGCAGCATGATCCAAAATCATTTCAACACAACCCCAAAATTCTTCCGCTCAGACGGCGGAGGCGAGTATACGAGTTCTGAGTTCACTAACTATCTTCAAGCGCTCGATATTCTTCATCAACTGTCTTGCCCACATACTCCGGAGCAAAACGGTTTAGCTGAGCGTAAACATCGACATCTTCTGAACTTCACAAGAACTCTTCTACACGCCTCAAGTCATTCGGAAACATTATGGGTTGACACCATAGACACCGCAAACTATTTAATAAATCGGTTGCCTTCTCGATCCCTCTGTCTAAAATCTCCCTATTAAATTATTTATAACAAAACTCCTTCCATAGCTCATCTCCGCACCTTCGGCTGTTTGTGCTACCCCTGGCTCCAACCTTACGCCGCCAACAAGTTTTCACCACGATCGCAACCTTATGTCTTCATAGGCTACTCATCGCGTCACAAAGGCTACAAGTGCTATAACATCCAAACAAACAAACTTCATGTCTCCAGGCATGTGGAGTTTCAAGAACAAGTTTTTCCCTACTCTAAGTCTTTATCTACACCTGACACATTGCCCAACCACGACTTACCTCAGTCCCATCCTTTAATCCTTGTACCCACTTCAACCTTACACAATCCTCTGTTTACCAATACCGACAACCTCACCGGACAATCGGTTCCCACTAACACAAGCAACTCCACAAAAATTTCGGATCCACCTCCTCCTACGTATCCTCTTCAGGCCCAGCCCGAACCAGCTCAACCTCCTATTCACCACATGCAAACACGTTCTAAGTCGGGTATTCACAAACCCAAGCAAATCTTCACATTGATCAGTCAAGCCAACGAACACGTTACTCCGACAAACTACAAACAGGCATCCAAGCATGATCACTGGAAGGAGGCTATGCGGATTGAGTTCAACGCTCTCATAAATCAAAACACTTGGACACTTGTCCCTTTTCCTCCAAACAAACGCACCCTTGGGTGTAGGTGGACATACAAGATCAAACTTCTACCATCAGGACAAATAGATAGATACAAAGCCCGCTTAGTGGCTCTCGGATATGATCAACAGTTTGGGAAAAATTACACCAAAACCTTTAGCCCGGTTGCCAAGATGACTACGTTTCGCTTGCTTCTTACATTAGCAGTCAATCGGCAATGGAACATTCTTCAATTGGACGTCACAAACGCGTTTCTTCATGGCGACCTACAAGATGACATCTATATGCGTCAACCGCAGGGCTTCGAAGCTTTGCACCATCCAAACCACGTTTGCAAACTAAATAAATCTCTCTATGGATTGAAACAGGCGCCACGTCAATGGTTCTAGAAATTCACCAATTTCCTCCTCACTCGTGGTTTCGGATTTAGTCGCTCTGACTCTTCTCTTCTCATTTTTTCCAAACATAACATTCAAATATTTTTCCTAATTTATGTTGACGACATACTCGTGACAGGAAACAATCAAGACAGCATTCGGCATCTACTCCGTGACCTTCACATCGAGTTCGCCTTAAAACAGTTAGGTAACATATCATTGTTTCTTGGAATCCAGGTTACTCAAACACACAATGGCTACTTCTTAACTCAAGAACATTATGCCAACAAAATCATACACGACGCCGGTTTTGATCAATGCAAGAACTCTCAGACTCCGCTAGCTCTCGCGACCTCCAACAGAGAGCTCAACTCACCTCCTTTTCACGACCCTTCTCTCTATCGTAGCCTCGCAAGTTCGCTTCAGTACCTCACTATCACTAGATCGGACATCACATTCGCCATCAATCAAGTCTGTCAACGAATGCACAATCCTACCGATCAAGATTTCAAGAGCCTCAAGCGGATCCTTCGGTACATCAAAGGAACCAAACACTTTGGCCTTCCTATCCAACCGGGAGACTATCAACTTCAAACATACTCTAATGCGTAATGGGCATCTGACACAACCGACCGGAAATCTATCACCGGTCACTGTACTTTCATGGGACCCAACTTAATCTCATGGTCCGTCAAGAAACAGATAACGGTAGCAAAATCATCAACCGAGGCGAAATATCGTGCTCTATCCGCCGCGACATCCGAAGCTATTTGGCTTTGTCAACTATCCGCCGAACTGCAGCTACCTCAAGCAGCTCCTACGATCATCCACTGTGACAACATCTCCGCCATTGCCATCGCCAAGAACTCCGTCTTCCACACCAGTACAAAACACATCGAAATAGACTATCAGTTTATTCGTCAGCACATTACCGATGGCAACATTCATATTCAGCACATTTCATCTCAAGAATAAGTTGCGGACATCTTCACCAAACCATTTTCTTGTACTCGGTACAACTATCTTCGCTCCAAATTAACCACCCGTACACCGGATGATTAATTTGAGGGAGGATGTGAGCAGATATTATCACTTAGCTTAAACTACACCAACAATTATTTACTCTTGTATCTCTGTTTTCTCTATATATACACCCTGTAATAGTTACTTGAATATTACTCTCCAATCTCTCTCTCCGTTCCGATTCTCCTCTTCCCTCTAAGCTCTCACAATTTGTAATCTATCCCCCCTGAATTTTATTTTTTGCATGAGTCGACCTTTTTTTTTTTGCAATTTACCCCTCAAAAAATCGAATAGACTCTTGGCCTTCCACTTTTTTCATCCGATCATGTTGAACTTTTCTAACACTAACAAATAAGTCTGTGAAAAATGATTATGTTCAAAATAAATTATTTTTGCACCATTATATATATTTTTTATTTTTTTAGTAATTGAAATAAATTTATAGTGTATTTGAATCTCGTCCAAATCAGATAAATTTCAAATAAATAAAAAATGAACTATATGATGAATTTCAAACATCAAAATTTTACACTATAATATTTTACTGAAACCAAATATCAATATTCTCAAAACTTTATGTTTAAAATGCTTTACCCTCCTTTTACTCCAAATCAAAAAGCTACTAGCAATTCTATAACCTCACAACATAAAGTAGCGAAGAAAACACAGTTATCGGTCCTAAGCTCCACTTGCTGCACTAGCACAAATATCCTGCACGCGTGGATCACACGTATGAAAACCAATGAGTTCAATAATCTATACAATTAATAAAGCTCCTTTAACAAGATATGTTGTAGATTAATACCCCGAATGCACTCGTTACGTTATATTCTCTTTTTCAGCATAAATGCAGGCCCTTATACATTTTTGTAACCCTTTAATTTGAAGAGAAATTAAATTACAAGATTTAGCTTTAATCTTCCGTAACATCTTTAATAAAGAAAAATATATAGTCATTAGCAAGAATTCAATCGCATCCCTCAAACGCTTTGACCAAAGCGGAAAGCACTGTAAATCAGACTGCTTTTTCTACTACAGTGAATAGTTGAAACCAACAAAACAAACAAAATCGGTTTGATTTTAGTTTAAGAACATAAATCTTTGAAAACTAATAATCTGTTATGATTTGATGGATCATTGTGTTTAACAATATTTCATAGAAGTAAATCATACAAGGATTGTGATTCATAGGTAATAGAATTCATTGAACAGTTATTAGGTAATAGAAATTAGGAATATATTATATAATTATAAATATTATGCTCAAATAGTTCAGTTTGATTTGTTTAAGTTTTAGATAACTTCATATAAAATCAAATCCAAACCAAACAAAATGACAGCTGAACTAAGGGTCAATTTGAAACAATTGTAGTGTTTTTTTTTTTTTTAAATGTGATTGTAAAATTGTTTTAAGTTACTTTTTAAAAGTTGTCGCAAAGCGTTGCTTCACTGTTTAAAATTTTCTAGAAAGAAACGAGAAAGCAGTATCCAAATATAATTGTGGTTGTTGTTTGAAAAAGTAAAGTACGAAGGAAGGTGTCCCTGAAAGACACTAAGGTTTCATTTGGGACGGCTTTCTCATTGTTTTTCAAAGCAACTTTTTAGTATAAAAAATTTTAATTTTTATACTAAAAAGCTGCTTTATTTACATAAATTTTTAGTTCTAAAAATTTTTGTGCTAATTACACCGAAACCTTTAGTCTGGTTGCCAAGATGACTATGTTTCGCATGCTTCTTACATTAGCAGTCAACCGGCAATGGAACATTCTTCAATTGGACGTCACAAACGTGTTTCTTCATGGCGACCTACCAGATGACATCTATATGCGTCAACCGCAGGGCTTAGAAGATTTGCACCATCCAAACCACGTTTCCAAACTAAATAAATCTCTCTATGGATTGAAACAGGCGCCACGTCAATGATTCCAGAAATTCACCAATTTCCTCCTCACTCGTGGTTTCGGGTTTAGTCACTCTGACTCTTCTCTTCTCATTTTTTCCAAACATAACATTCAAATATTTTTCCTAATTTATGTTGACGACATACTCGTGACAGGAAACAATCAAGACAGCATTCGGCATCTACTCCGTGACCTTCACACCGAGTTCGCCTTAAAACAGTTAGGTAACATATCATTGTTTCTTGGAATCTAGGTTACTCAAACACACAATGGCTACTTCTTAACTCAAGAACATTACGCCAACAAAATCATACATGACGCCGGTTTTGATCAATGCAAGAACTCTCAGACTCCGCTAGCTCTCGCGACCTCCAACAAAGAGCTCAACTCACCTCCTTTTCACGACCCTTCTATCTATCGTCGCCTCGCAGGTTCGCTTCAGTACCTCACTATCACTAGACCGGACATCACATTCGCCACCAATCAAGTCTGTCAACGAATGCACAACCCTACCAATCAAGATTTCAAGAGCCTCAAGCGGATCCTTCGGTACATCAAAGGAACCAAACACTTTGGCCTTCCTATCCAACCGGGAGACTATCAACTTCAAACATACTCTAATGCGTACTGGGCATCCGACACAACCGACCAGAAATCTATCACCGGTCACTGTACTTTCATGGGACCCAACTTAATCTCATGGTCCGTCAAGAAACAGATAACGGTAGCAAAATCATCAACCGAGGCGGAATATCGTGCTCTGTCCGCCGCGACATCTGAAGCTATTTGGCTTTGTCGACTATCCGCCGAACTGCAACTACCTCAAGCTGCTCCAACGATCATCCACTGTGACAACATCTCCGTCATTGCCATCGCCAAGAACTCCGTCTTCCACGCCATGACAAAACACATCGAAATAGACTATCAGTTTATTCGTCAACACATTACCGATGGCAACATTCATATTCAACACATTTCATCTCAAGAACAAGTTGCGGACATCTTCACCAAACCATTTTCTTGTACTCGGTACAACTATCTTCGCTCCAAATTAACCATCCGTACACCGGATGATTAATTTGAGGGAGGATGTGAGCAGATATTACTCTTGTATCTCTGTTTTCTCTATATATACACCCTGTAATAGTTACTTGAATAATAAGATTGAATTACATTTTACTCTCCAATCTCTCTCTCCGTTCCGATTCTCCTCTTCCCTCTCAGCTCTCACAATTTGTAATCTATCCCCCCTGAATTTTATTTTTTGCATGAGTCGACCTTTTTTTTTTTGCAATTTACCCCTCAAAAAATCGAATAGACTCTTGGCCTTCCACTTTTTCATCCGATCATGTTGAACGTTTCTAACACTAACAGATAAGTCTGTGAAAAATGATTATGTTCAAAATAAATTATTTTTGCACCATTATATATATTTTTTATTTTTTTAGTAATTGAAATAAATTTATAGCGTATTTGAATCTCGTCCAAATCAGATAAATTTCAAATAAATAAAAAATGAACTATATGATGAATTTCAAACATCAAAATTTTACACTATAATTATTTTACTGAAACCAAATATCAATATTCTCAAAACTTTTCTGTTTAAAATGCTTTACCCTCCTTTTACTCCAAATCAAAAAGCTACTAGCAATTCTATAACCTCACAACATAAAGTAGCGAAGAAAACACAGTTATCGGTCCTAAGCTCCACTTGCTGCACTAGCACAAATATCCTGCACGCGTGGATCACACGTATGAAAACCAATGAGTTCAATAATCTATACAATTAATAAAGCTCCTTTAACAAGATATGTTGTAGATTAATACCCCGAATGCACTCGTTGTATGACATTTTTGTAACCCTTTGAAGAGTAATTAAATTACAAGATTTAGCTTTAGTCTTCCTTAACATCTTTAATAAAGAAAAATATATCGTCATTAGCAAGAATTCAATTGTATCCCTCAAACGCTTTGACCAAAGCGGAAAGCACTGTAAATCAGACTGCTTTTTCTACTACTGTCAATAGTTGAAACCAACAAAACAAACAAAATCGGTTTAATTTTAGTTTAAGAACATAAATCTTTGAAAACTAATAATCTGTTATGATTTGATGGATCATTGAGTTTAACAATATTTCATAGAAGTAAATCATACAAGGATTGTGATTCATAGGTAATAGAATTCATTGAACGGTTATTAGGGAAGAGAAATTAGGAATATATTATGTAACTATAAATATTATGCTCAAATAATTCAGTTTGATTTGTTTAAGTTTTAGATAACTTCATATAAAATCAAATCCAAATCGAACAAAATGACAGCTGAACTAAGGGTCTATTTGAAACAATTGTAGTGTTTTTTTTTTTTAAATGTGATTGTAAAATTGTTTTAAGTTACTTTTTAAAAGTTGTCACAAAGAGTGGCTTCACTGTTTAAAAATTTCTAGAAAGAAACGAGAAAGCAGTATCCAAATATAACTGTGGTTGTTGTTTGAAAAAGTAAAGTACGAAGAAAGGTGTCCCTGAATAACACTAAGATTTCATTTGGGACGGCTTTCTCATTGTTTTTCAAAGCAACTTATAATTTTTATACTAAAAAGCTGCTTTATTTACATAAATTTTTAGTTCTAAAAATTTTTGTGCTAAAAAGCTGCTTTAGAAAGCTAAAAGAAAATAGTCTCAAACGTAGCCTAAACAAAATCGATATATTTAACTTTTCAATTTGCAGTTTTCATGTGCACACCCACTCAAAAGAACCAATAATTCTCATATTAATATACATCAAAGATTCAAAATCAATGAGTAATTTCCTCTTTCTTACTAAAGCTTTGAATGTCCAACTGTAAGAATATTTATCATTTTGTAATCTTCAATATGCCAAATTAAAAGTGCATAGGTTTGCTTATAGCCAGAGGTTTAGGTTACAAGTAGCAGGGTAGCTGGGTATAAAGACTGGACGCAACACGTCCCAAACGAAGGCTTCATTTGGGACGACTTTTTTCTTCTTTTTTAGTCACTTTCAGTAAATTTTTTTATGAAAAATTTGCTTTAGAAAACAAGAAGAAAGCTGTCACAAATGGAGCCTAAAAGACAATGCTATCAAAATGATGTCTACTACAAAAATATAATAATAGATTTTTAAGTTTCAAGTTTCATTAATTTGGCAAGTTCTAACTGATGAGTAAGAAGTCTTCATAGTAATTCGATATCCTTAAGAAAAATCTAGGAAGCTGTTCTAAATAAATATTCAAGATAAGTTGGGCATTCCTATTGATAAATTGGTTAACCATATCATCATCAGGAAGATAATTTAGGTCTATCTGATATCCAGTCCACTATGTATAAAGTACTAGATAAAAGAAATTCTTTCAATGTATAGAAGACCACCACTATTGACTTAATATGTTATTAAAAATGAGTGACCGTGGCTCCAAATCATCTACACTTAATTCTTAGGTTCCTTCTAAGGACTTTGTAACCGATTTTTGAATATTAACGCGTAGGCCCCTCCGTGGGTTTTAACCAAAAAAAATATATATATAATAATAATAATAATAAAATAAATCTACACTTAATTCTTATTTTCCTAAGACCAAATCCCTTTCTCCTCAAAGGCACACAAATAACTATGGAGAAAGTTTTAGTTCAAATAATATACTAATGATACATTCTAAGAAAATTCATTCAATCAAGCATGCATCAAAATTCAATAACTGTCCTTGTTTGATTGTTATCACAATTCATTATTTCTCAAGCAATCTCTACTACAACCACAAGAGGCCAAGAAAGTTTTATAAACATTATAATCTCGTCTTCTTCAATTGAGAGGAAGGGTTAATTTCTATAATCTTTCTTATATGGTGGATCATTTCAATTGGGCCAAGTTCCATGATTTTTTCATCTTTTATTTTCATTAAACACTATAGGGTCTCCTATAAAACTCTTTTTTTATTTATGTGCATTGAATCTTCATATAGCTTTAAGACATTAAACTCTCTTAACTTTCAAATATTCTAGTAATACTTTGGTACCGTCTATAGGAAAACTCCCATCTTGCCAAGGTTTTTAAATGTTTCTTCAATTGACGACAACCAATATCTTAATCAACAACAAGATGATCTAGGTGGTGATGCCTGCTTACGCCCAATTTTGGAAGATTTACTCTGTAAGATGGAGGAGCAGTAAGCTTAAATTTTTTAGCTTCTATAGGAATCTACTCGACAGATAGTTCCATCAAAGCTTGATGAAGTTTCTCATCAACAATAGCCTAAAACAAATCTCCTCAATATTACTAATTCAACTCATTCATCATGTGTTACTCTATAGCCATATAGTCCCCAAATAACATCAGTAGAGTTGGCTCAACCTCACCTTTCTAATTGCCTCATGATGTCATAAGAGATTAATTTAGACATCTTTTTCCAGAGGAATTCTCTTGAGGGGTCTAAGCTAACTTCTCACGACAGTTTTAGCAGTTCTCACGTCTAACTAATGGTGTTCTTTGACAACCCATTCTTGTACGATTCAAGATGCCTAATATTAATTCTTACGATGGATCCTTTGACCATTAGAAATATGTCAACCAATATAAAATTATCACGCATATTCAATAAGTTTCTAATGTACTCCTCTATCAAATCTTCCCTTCCACCCTCAATGGTCAAGCCTATACTTCATTTTTACTCTCTGTCTAATAAAGCTATCTATATCTTTATCAATCTCACAAAACATTTCATAAAATAATTTATTATAAATCTCAAAGTAAACAAGTACTCTTCCAATATTTCTAGAATTTTCTAATTTGAGGGATAGACTCTTAAAGAATATTTCTAAAGATTTAGTTTAAAGGCAAATCAAAATTTTATGACTAGGTTATGAGTTATTATAAGGTTTTTTTTTTGGACATCTCTACCTTTGAGTTTACCTCCAATTGATGTAATCAATAGTTAGCTTCTATAAGAATAGTATTCATAGAGTAGAATTACATATTTTGTTGATAAGGCCATTAGTTCTCATAAAATGTAGCTCAGATAATCATCAAATGTAAGAACTCGCAATAAAAAATTGATCAAACTCCATAATAAAGATAGCAAGAGTTATCAAAGATCGGATGCATCTTACCCCACAAAATTCAACATTTTTAATTATAATATGAGTCACCTAATTATGGCTCATTAAATACATTGAAAAATAATATTCTAATAAAGGTCCAAAATTTTGAATATGTATGTGACTATAATTACTAAAAAACCCAAGTGATGGAGATCGCTAGTCTTAATAATATCATTTTTTTTATTTAAGGGAGTAATCAATAGAAAATCTCTTCATATGAAGGTAGAGAATGAACATTTTGTTATACAATGACACATGTGTTATTAATTATAAGGCTTTTATCTTTATCATCATAATAAAAGAGATTATAAGATCTATGGTAAGAAAATTATTTGAGTTATTGATATTATTATAGGATATCACCATAATGTATCTATCACTATACATAGGAATATCACCATAATGTTATGTTTTAGTGGTGCCTGTTCTATTACTAAATGAAAATAAATTCCTTCCAAATAGATCTTGAAAAGTTAAATGTTGCAATCCGATGCGATGTGACCAATTCAGAATATGAGTTGTGTCTGGTTAGGTTGTGATAAACCACCTCTATATATTACATCAATTAGAGTTATGTTGATCATGAATTTAATTTTAAAACTTTTAAATCTTGATATTCATGCTTAATTGGATGCGTCTTTTTGGTGACATAGCATTTTCTCTCTATTTTTGGGTGTCAAAGTCTATATTGTTCAAAAATAATAATATGTCTTTACAAAAATTTGAGGTGCAAAAATATAATTTAAGAAATTTTATAATGTATGACCACTCCTTAAACATCAACATGGACCCATCTCGAATTCATGAACCAAGTAAATCTGCAATAATATAATTTTATCGTTCCCTGAAATTGGTGTTAATTAGACTGAAAACTATTGAAACTGATTGCTCTAAACTCTTCAAATTTACTTGAAATGAGTTGTGAAAGGCTCTGTTGTGATCTAAAAGTGCCAAAATTATGTTTCAAATATCAAAAAATAGTGTTAGAGATCTATAATTACCATAAAAGTTTTATCCAAGTAGCCTACAAACAGCAGTGCTTGCCAGTGCTTTGTGTTGGACTTAAGTCATGTACCTCTCTTAGATTTATCAAATAGAGATCATTCTTTTTTGATGAAATATAATTTTTTTAATAAAATATTAATATAAGTTTTATATTAAAATAAATGCACTAAGTACTTTAAAATCTGCTCTTTTCGCTAATTTAGCCAACCTTCACGCTGCTTCCGAAAATTTTGCCTCAAAATATCTACAAAAAGGTATTAAGAATTTTAAATTTTGATAAGAAAAAAATTGTAGCTTCTTTCCCCTCGTCCAAGTATAAATATCCTTCATGGTGGGAGGAACCCACACCTCCTAAATCTTCCATCATAAGCTCCAAATTTTTCTCTTATAAGAGATTAAATATTATCTTATGTATGTAGAATATATTCCCTAAGATTAACAATTCATACATTGGGTCTCTGGTCCTCTTCTTAAAAGAGATTTGACCATCTCTATTTAGACATTAAAATCATAGTGATCAAGGTTCTCAATTCTTTTATCACAGATTTAATCTTTGCTTGGAAAGGAATTGAATGTCTCATTTTGGATGGATAAGAACTTCAAAGAGGGAATTTGCTCTTTATTAAAACTTTAAATTTTTTTCATAATAGAGAGATAATTGTATTCAAAATTTGGTGTATCCCCATCCAATAAATAATGGCTGATTAAACATTATATCATTAGTATGATGATGCATATATGATGGTTGTTGTGTGCCAGAATATTCGTGGCAGTAGAGAGATGGAGTGTTTAATATCCAAGCATTGTATGAAGATCCAACAACAAGTCATATAAGATAAAGCGGTGGCAGAGTTATAATAAACACCATAATTTTTACTTGCAAAACTCTTAAAGGAGGAAAAACCATGGGGCCTAGCCTAGTTGAAATGAATCCACTAGTATTTTTAGTTGATGCGAAAGATGACCTTTGGGAGAAGGCTTGGCTCAATATACATCATATAGAGCACAATATATAATTGGATGGAGGTCAGAAGGATTATATTCATGTATTACTTTTTGGAGTTAAAGGAATCCATTGACATAAGATCTATTCTTAAGAGGACATTAGGCTATTCTTTTGGTCAGTAAGACTATAGTATGTCGACTGTGGTTAGAGGAGCATTAGTCAGACAAAGGTGGTTGAAGGGAGTATTATCGATGAATAATGATAGTGGGAGGGACAGTAGAAGGCATGCGACGGTGGCCAAAGAGATCATAGTCGATGGGCAAAAAAGTCAGATGGAATATAGTTGACGAGCTATGTGATTGGAGGGACCATACTCATTTGGTAATAGAGGTCAGATGAACCGTAATCAGTGAGCAATAATGGTTGGAAGGATCGTAGTCAGCGGGTGATAGAGGTCAAAGGGACCATAATTGGAGGGCGGCAATGGTCAATTGGTGATGGAAGTCGGAGAGACCATAGCCAAGTTAGTGATGCAGGTTGGAGGGACCATAATAAGCGGGTGACAGAGGTCAAAGGAACCGTAGTATTGTGATGCCCATAATCTAAATTGAAAAAATTCTTCTTTTAATAAATAACAATCAAAACTATATAATATCATTTATAAGTAATAAATAATAAAAAATAGATTATATAATTCAAAATATTAATGTACACATGTATTCATTCTCAAAAATCATATACACTATTTAAGATCTGTACAATCATATCATAACTATTATGTCTAAAGTACAAAAGAATAACTAAAACAAAAAGAAACAAAACCTGAAGGAATCTTGATCAATCTCACACTCCTGATCCTCTGCCCTGACTTGAAATCATTTAACTAATATAATGATCAGCTATTACTCAATCCAATCACATATCCATATTTAATTTCAATGCATTACAGTAAATAAAAAATTTGAGCTTAATTCAAAAAGTGTTAAAATGTCTTAATGATAGACAACAAAAATCATACTAAGTAAAAATTTGCATTTCCAAAATTTAACCAAATTATAAGATGTTATATAAATAACATTCTGAAGCTTTAGTTGAACCAAATAACTATTTTTGGACATCAAAATAAATTTTTAAGTAATCAAAAATCAATGTATTTTTTAAATCACCTAATAAAAAATCTCAAATAAATACTTAAATCATTTATAATCTAAATCTCTATAACATATAAAAAGTTATACGATGAAAGTTTTATCAATACAAAAATATTATCATTTTTTTATAATGGAAACAAAAATTTCATAAAAAAATATCAAAAATAGAAAAATTTTGAAAAAAAAATAGGATAAAGGTTCTTTACAGTGAGACAACTAAATTTCTCAAATGGGCTGACTGACAAAAATCGCACTGTGACCTCCAAAACCTAGCTTTTCCTTTCTCTCTATTCTCTTTTCTCTCTTATTTTCCCCTAATAGACCACTGTATGCGAAATTAAGAAGAAAAAAGGGCTTAAAATAAAATTAGTGACTTAAGATATTTATAAGAAAATAATAATAAAATATTAATATAATATTTAATTTAATCAATTTATTAATATATAATTCAAATAAATCATTTTAGGACTTCAAAAATTAAAGAAAAATATTTATAAAATAAATCATTTTATTTAAAAAATATTGATGAAATCAGTATGTAAAATGGTTACCTATTGGTCCTAAAATATCTAATTGTATCAACAGGTATCAATTTCTTGAAAATTTTCACCGACACCCAAAAATAACAAAAAAAATCATGCTAGTAAAATATTATAATACCAATGTTATAGCAAAGACGATTTGCTATTTGGAGTTATAATGACTCCATATAAAACATTGTTCAAGGAAAAATATGAGTTAATACAATCTACTCACTCAAAAAAAAAATATTGTCACCGACATTTCTCTTAAGAATTCGGGCAAAAAAATCAAGATAAACCAAATTCTTGTAATTAAAACTAAAATCAAATAAGAATTAAATCTAAACTCATCAAAAATCATACAGTCATGTAGTTCATTCTATCACATGAACTACAGGAAAATCACCCATTACTGTCATAATTTTCAAGCGGCTTTCCGATAGTTAATTTTTTCGACGCTTTTCGGACGGAAGACAATGAGATAGCTTTTTTTATTGAATTATTTGGCAGTTACTTTCTAGCAAAAATTTTTGGCAAATTTTCAAGTGGCTTTCTGGATTTTCGATGGATTTTAAATAATTTACCTAAAATGATTAAAAAACTAACTATTTAAATAATTTAACAAAAATGATTAAAAATAATACTAACTAATTTAAGTTAACTATTTATTTAATTTAAGTAAAAAGATTTAAATTTAAATTTATTAATTAAATTTAATTTACTTTAAAATTTTATTTTCAATAATTAGTAATTTTAAGAGTATTTTAATTAACTATTAAGTTAATAATTTATGTTAATTAAATTTTAATTGTAATACTTTATTTTAAAAAAGTTACATTTTAAATTAATTAGTAATTATTAATTTTTTATTTTTTAATTAATTATTAATTTTAATTTTCATAATTAAATTAAATAATAAATTTAATTATAGCTTTTAACTTGGTTATTAATTTTGTGTAATTATATAGTTTAAATTTAAAAAAGTGACAATTGAAATGTATATTTTTCTTGTGCATTAATGTGTTTGAGTGTTTGAAAAATTATACAACCACTGGAGTTCGAATCTCATGGCATGCAGGCTGTCAAGTACAAGCGCGAGGAGGCGAGAAGGCAGCGAGCAGCGCGGAAGGGAAGCAGGTGGAGGGGAAGCCAACCAAGCAGCTTAGGCGGGCGGCAACTGGCCGGCTAGTGAAAGTTCTATGGGGATGTTAAGCCCTATGAACTTAGTCCCAAACTAACCAAGAGGGGGGGTGAATTGGTATTTTAAAAACTTCTTTTTAAAATAAGGAAATAAAATCATATAAACCAAATCACACCACGAAAATAATGCGGAATTTAAACGTGCGGAAGCAAGAAAAAGAACACAGAAATTTATAGTGGTTCGGTCGACTCGACCTACATCCACTCCTTGGAGGCACCCTCCAAGTATTGCACTACACAAAAAGTGACTCTCCTTTAGCCCCCACGGCTAGGTGGAGAAACCCTCACAAGAACCTCCTTTTTGCCACCCCGGCAAGGCAGAGAACCAATCTCCTTTTGCTTCCTCCTGAAGCTGGCAGAGAACCAGAACTAAAAGCAACACTCCTTACCTCTACCGACCCTTCCACGGACGAGAAACTCTAGATGAAGACGACGCAGAGAGATCCTTGAAGCAACCCTTGTGAAACCCCTCACAAGCTCCCCCTCACAAGATCCTCTCTCTCTCTTCTCTCTCTCTTTCTCTCCTCAAGGCCTTCTTAGGTCAAAGCAGCAGCCAAAGATGTTTTAAAACGTTGAACAAGAGCTCTTTAAATAGAAGAGCTTCAAAAGAGCTTATTAATTGCAATTTGCCGACTTTATCGTCCAGGCCGATCTGGACATCGGCCTGGCCGATCAGTACAAAACAATGAAGATCGGCCAGAGTATAGCCCTGAATGGAAAACAGGACGATTGAAAAAATAGCTTGATCGTCCAGGCCGATCTCACGATCGTCCTGGCCGATCAGTTCAAATCAGAGAAAAATCGTCCTGACAATAGCCCTGAATACGGGCTGGCCGATATTGATCGTCCTGAAGTAACTTAAGGTTTTTGACTAGATCGGCCTGGCCGATCCTGCGATCGTCCAGGACGATATGATCGTATCAATCATCCTTAATTACTTCCTTGATTTCCTGAACAATTATGGCATAATTTGTGAATATCGTCCAGGCCGACCCGAGGATCGTCCTGGCCGATAATTTAAAGATATGGTATACCATACTTGTCTATGACGGCTACTTCTTTCTGTTTTGAGCTTATCGTCCTGGCCGATACACGTATCGTCCAGGACGATCTGTTAACGTAGGCTGCCTTAATTAAGAATCCTTAATTAGACTCTGTTTTAAGTTGATCGGCCAGGCCGATCAAAGAAATCGTCCTGGCCGATATGAGTAAAACCAGAATTTCTAAGTCTCTCAAGTGTGTGTGTGAAGGGTTACAAAGCATCAGTCTTTTTGACTATTACAAGAGGACTCAAAAGGTAAAAAACAAAAGTACAGACTGACTCAACCCTGAACCTACGCATTCCTGAACTTGGCTCCTTTTTGATTGTCCGATCGTCGATTCCTGAAAAGTTAGAAGCAACAGGCTGTCCAAGAGAAGCAGTGTTTGTCGATCATCAAAACATAAGACATGAAACATAGATTTGCAACAATCTCCCCCTTTTTGATGATGACAAAACACAAGTAGGAAAATCAAAATAAAAAAGATTCATTAGAAAAAAACAAAGTTACAACATCAACTTTTTCTTACCATATCCTATCCTACTCCCCCTTTTTGTCATCACAAAAAGAGAGTCCAGAAACAGTAAAAAAAGAACAACAAACATTACGAAAGACTACTACAAAAAGACAAGAAACAATAACTAAAAGAACGAGGGATCCTGATCATCAGATGGAGGAGGTGGAGGTGGCTGCTGAAAGTAACTGGCAAGGGTAGTAAACTGAGCATTGAACCAGGCGATGTCCTGGTCATGCTGCTGCTGCTGGTGAGTGAGAAAACTGTCAAAACGAGCTAAATCCTCAGCGCGGTGATGCTCGTAGCGGGCGATATCCTCAGAGTGTTGTTGCTCATGGGCAGCAACATATGCATCAAATCGGGTCTCCCATCGATCAAATCTCTCAATCAACTGATCAACCGGTGAGTGTTGGTGGAGAGGGACAGGGTCAGGAAAGGGAGCTGGAGCGGGAGCCTCCTCCTCTCGAGCCCCCTGAGGTTCCTCAGGGTGGAGACGAGTGCTGTGAAGGGTGCTGAAGGAGTTGTTTGAGTAGAAGGGAGTTGGAAGGTTTGGTGGTATAGGATATTGAAGTTGGTATTTAGTTTCAAGAACATAGGCTATGATGTGTCCTAAGGCTAGATTTGGCTTTCTTCTGTGGCCTGGATCACGAATTGTTGTTAGGTGGTCGATGTAACGAAAAAATAGGTCAGCAGTGTTGAATTCCCTATGAGCCATGATATAGAAGGTAGTGAGGGATAGTATAGGGGTAATGTGGACACGGTCGCCGGCTTTTGGAATGACGGAGGTGCGAAGGACATGTTGGATTGTCCTAGCATCTCTGACTAAAGAGCTAGTCTCTCCAACATGGTAACGGACATTGGTCTGGCGAAGAAAGTGATTTGCCGTGGACCAGTCAAGATCAGGGTCAAGGGCAATTAAGTGCAGCTTATCTCCGGTGGTGGATAGCTGTAAGAGATCAACACAGTCCTGATATGTGATTTCGACAGGGCGTCGATTCACATAGGAGGACAGGGCTGTGAAGGTGGAGTTGATGCGCAGGTTTGCAAAAAATTCTAGAAGAAACTCAGAATTGAAGGGGAAAACAAGAGACATAATGAAGCAAAGGGAAGTGTGAGCGAAGAGATCCTTTACCGGGTAAGAGATGTGGACTGGATTGATAATCCTGGAAACAGTAATTCCACATTCTTTATAGCGGTGATATGCAGCTTCATCTTCTGCTTCACGGAAACGAGGGTCAACCCTTGCCCTCGAGGAACTTCCAGAGGTCTGACGGACGCGCTTCCCACCAGCCATTTGAGAGATCTTAAGCAAAAAACACAAAGGAGAAGGGATGAGGAGTGAAAAACATGGCTGGATCGGCCTGAATTTAAAGAAACGTCCATATCGTCCTGGCCGATCGCGGAATCGTCCAGGCCGATATGTGTCAATAATTACGTACAGGCCGATTGGTCAAAAAGGCGGTCCAATCGTCCAGGCCGATCAGATATCGGCCAGGCCGATTAGACACAGGCTATCGGCCCGAGGAGTCAGTCCGGACGACCGTTGAAAAAGCAGATCGTCCGGGCCGATTAGGTGTATCGTCCAGGACGATGCACAATAATTAATCGTACCGGCCGAAGATAAAACGTTTTAAATGCTTGCCACGTGTATCGTCCAGGACGAACAGTGGATCGGCCCGGCCGATGGTCCAATAATGGATCGTCCGGGGCCGAATTTAAAGATCAAAACGTACTGACACGTGGATCGTCCGGGACGGTCCAGTGTATCGGCCAGGACGATGCACATAGAATGCATCGGCCAGACAAATATACTATCGGCCAGGACTATCATCATGAGTTTTGATCAAATCGTCCAGGACGATAATGTATCGTCCAGGACGATGATTTTCAGTAAGCACAGAAAAAGGTCAGCAGATGGATTTTAAAAAGAATTTGTCCTATCGGCCAGGACGATAGAAATATCGGCCAGGCCGATGTGACTTGAAATTGAAATCAAGAAAGGAATGGTGATGATCAAGATCCTCAAAAATAAAACAAAAGAAAAAGACAGTCAAAGACACAAATAGTAAAAAAAATAAAACAAAAACCGAATATTTTTGGATTTTAATTTTTCTATTTTTTTTTTTTTTTTTTTATGGAGACATCATATGAGAATTCTTTTCATGAATTTAAACTTTTAAAGTTTTAGGAGATCAAGAGGTTTAACAAAATCAAATTAGAAGAAGGTAGAAGAACTGATTTCATTTATCCTAGATCGGACATCCTTCAGGGTACAAAATTTTCTTAAAAACAACAGAGCCCTGACTCGGAATAACAAAAGGATAAGAAGATCCAATCAAGACATGTTAACAACTAAAATATCTTATAAATAATAAACCAAAATAGTTTTTCTCAATCATGGAATTTGAAATCAAATCGTTGAACGTATCACATAATCAATGAGTTTTCTAAGTTTTAAGAGTTTTACCAAAGAGATGATAGCTTGCATTTAGTGGGCTAATTTTATGCCTCTTTTCTCTTTTATTGGCTCTTTGAGCATCTTTTGATTTTTGATACACTTTTGTGTATATAATTTTCTTTTCAATTTGGCTTCATTGGCCTCTTTCCTTTTTGACTTTTGCAAGCTAAAAAATTCTTTAATATATCCTTAAAAAAAAACTTAGTTGTGAGTATATCCTCCAAATATTAGAGAATAGGAGCTCTCTCTCTAACATAGGGAAGAACAATCCACAACCCAAAATCAAAATCACGTGATAACTGTAATGGTAAGATTTCAAAAGCTTGAATGATATCAAAGAATTTTGATTATTATGCATAAGATGATTTAATGTAACAAGATTAGAAAGAGATCTTAAAAAGCCATTGGTTAAACTGAGTTTAGTCTTTTGTTTTATAAAAGAAAATCATGCCACTAAACAAAGTCAGAAGAAGGGAAAAACATCAACAGTTTACTTCCTTTAACCAATTTTAAAAAGCTAAACCTTATCTCCAAAAACTCCAATATTTAAAAGCTTGAGAAGTTTTATCATATGGAAGCCTAAAATAAAGACCAAAGTGAAAAACAAAAACTCATAAAAACAGGACAAAGTGAACACAACAACAAAAAAAACTAAAATAAAAGTCACACAAAGACTAAAGATTTCAAGCAAGTGATTAAACAACGGATTTAAGCAATTGAGCTGCAAGCCTCCTTATGTTCAGGTATCTTATGCTCCCACGAGGTCTTTGGTGAGAGCACTCCTGCAAAACTCAACAACAGTCAGTTTTAGGAACCCAAACAGATTTGGGCTCCTTCTTAGGAAATGTAGAGTGCAATGCAGATGTGGTATGTATTGAATCATGCATCTTAGGTCTCCACACCCATTGTGTACTGCGGTGAACTGTGCAAGTGTGTGAGATGTGTCCTAACATGCCACAAGAAAAACATTGAACTCCAGGAAAAGGTTTTCTTAAATGGTTTGAGTAAAAATGCCTCTTCCTAGATTCTGGCCTTTGATTAAAAATTGGTGTCATCCTAGCTTTCTTACATGTTTCCAAATCATTTTGAATTCTCAAGTTAGTTCTTTTTAATGCATCATTCTCAATCCTCAAAATTTTCTCAATCTATTTAGATTTCTTAAGATCATTGTTAAGTGAGGTGTGTGAAGCTTTTAATGCATTACTTTTATCAACTAATTCCAAATGCTTCTTGTTTAATTCATCAAATTCATCAAGGAGAGCCATGTGATTTGAATCAATCGTTGCATGATCTTTGAGAAAAACTTCATGCTCTTTTTGTATATTTGAATGTTCTAATTTTAGGCTAGCATGAGTTTTCTTAAGTTTTTTGTATGATGTATGGATTTTTTCACAAATTTCAAACAATTCATCATAGGTTGGTTTACATACCTCTTCCTCATCACTTTGATTTTCTCCCATGAAACACAAGTTTGTAGTCTCTTCCTCTGGTTCAGTCTCAGAGGAATCAGTACCAGATTCTGCCCAGAAGCCTCTTTGGATTTTCTTATTCTCCTTCCTAGACTTAGCTTTTTCATCACCTTTTCCTTTGCTTGATTGATCTTGAAGTGTAGGACAATCGGATCTTACATGTCCAGGTTTCCTGCATTCAAAACAAACAACATCAGAAGATCCTTTAGTATGTTTATGATCCTTACCTTTTCTCCAATTTTGATGATGCTTTTGTTTCTTCCTTAGAAAGCTTTTGAATTGCCTTGTGATGAAGGCAACTCCATCGCTTTCAGACCCGGAAGATTCAGAATCCAATTTGTGTGCCTTCAATGCAATTGTTTTCTCCTTTTTCTTCTCACCTGCATCAAGATTTCTTTGATTCACCCCTTGCTCGTAAGCAATGAGTGAGCCAAGCAAGTTATCAATAGAATAGGTGTTTAAATCTTTAGATTCAGTGATTGCAGTAATTTTTACATCATAAGAAGAAGGCAAGCATCTCAAAATCTTGTTAACTTTTTCATAGTTCGAAAGTTCTTTTCCTAGTGCATGCAATGAAGTAGCAATCTGAGTAAACCTAGTGTACATGTCAGAAATCGATTCATGAGGTTTCATACGAAAAAGTTCGTAGTCATGCAAGAGAATGTTTAAACGGGATTGTTTAACTTCATTAGTGCCTTCATAAGTAATGCACAATTTATCCCAAATTTCTTTACCAGTCTTGCAAGTTGAAACACGCATGTAATCCTCAGATTTTAAAGCACAGAAAAAACAATTCAAACATTTCGCATTTAGTTGAGCTAAATCTCGTTCATCAAAAGTCCATTCGGTAAAAGCAACTTCAGTTTTAAAACTGTTGATTTCACGAGAAGGTGGAGAATAACCTTCTTGAATAAGCATCCACATGCGATAATCAGTAGATTGTAGAAAAGTTGACATGCGAGTTTTCCAAAAATCAAAAGGTAGGTTATCGAACAGAGGAGGTCGGGTAATAGAATACCCTTCCGTAGTGTTGCGATTCCCAAAGTTAGACATGGATCAAATTCAAAAAGTTTTCAAACTTTAATTTTCAAATCGGGCTCTGATACCACTTGAAAGTTTGATGGGGATGTTAAGCCCTATGAACTTAGTCCCAAACTAACCAAAAGGGGGGGGTGAATTGGTATTTTAAAAACTTCTTTTTAAAACAAGGAAATAAAATCATATAAACCAAATCACACCACGAAAATAATGCGGAATTTAAACGTGCGGAAGCAAGAAAAAGAACACAGAAATTTATAGTGGTTCGGTCGACTCGACCTACGTCCACTCCTTGGAGGCACCCTCCAAGTATTGCACTACACAAAAAGTGACTCTCCTTTAGCCCCCACGGCTAGGTGGAGAAACCCTCACAAGAACCTCCTTTTTGCCACCCCGGCAAGGCAGAGAACCAATCTCCTTTTGCTTCCTCCTGAAGCTGGCAGAGAACCAGAACCAAAAGCAACACTCCTTACCTCTACCGATCCTTCCACGGACGAGAAACTCTAGACGAAGATGACGCAGAGAGATCCTTGAAGCAACCCTTGTGAAACCCCTCACAAGCTCCCCCTCACAAGATCCTCTCTCTCTCTCTTCTCTCTCTCTTTCTCTCCTCAAGGCCTTCTTAGGTCAAGGCAGCAGCCAAGGATGTTTTAAAACGTTGAACAAGAGCTCTTTAAATAGAAGAGCTTCAAAAGAGCTCATTAATTGCAAGTTGCCGACTTTATCGTCCAGGCCGATCTGGACATCGGCCTGGCCGATCAGTACAACACAATGAAGATCGGCCAGAGTATAGCCCTGAATGGAAAACAGGACGATTGAAAAAATAGCTTGATCGTCCAGGCCGATCTCACGATCGTCCTGGCCGATCAGTTCAAATCAGAGAAAAATCGTCCTGACAATAGCCCTGAATACGGGCTGGCCGATATTGATCGTCCTGAAGTAACTTAAGGTTTTTGACTAGATCGGCCTGGCCGATCCTGCGATCGTCCAGGACGATATGATCGTATCAATCATCCTTAATTACTTCCTTGATTTCCTGAACAATTATGGCATAATTTGTGAATATCGTCCAGGCCGATCCGAGGATCGTCCTGGCCGATAATTTAAAGATATGGTATACCATACTTGTCTATGGCGGCTACTTCTTTCTGTTTTGAGCTTATCGTCCTGGCCGATACACGTATCATCCAGGACGATCTGTTAACGTAGGCTGCCTTAATTAAGAATCCTTAATTAGACTCTGTTTTAAGTTGATCGGCCAGGCCGATCAAAGAAATCGTCCTGGCCGATATGAGTAAAACCAGAATTTCTAAGTCTCTCAAGTGTGTGTGTGAAGGGTTACAAAGCATCAGTCTTTTTGACTATTACAAGAGGACTCAAAAGGTAAAAAACAAAAGTACAGACTGATTCAACCCTGAACCTATGCATTCCTGAACTTGGCTCCTTTTTGATTGTCCGATCGTCGATTCCTGAAAAGTTAGAAGCAACAGGCTGTCCAAGAGAAGCTGTGTTTGTCGATCATCAAAACATAAGACATGAAACATAGATTTGCAACAGCTAGCAGGTGGGCAGAGCGGAAATGGTTTTTTTAATTAATTTTTTTTAATTTTTTGGCAGCCTAATTTTGTCGGATAGCCGTCGAAATTATTTTTTGCTATAAAAAGCCATCGAAAAAATTTTTCCTACTCGTTTTTTACCGGTGGAAATGTTTTTGCTAGAAAATTCCAAGTCCGCCAAAAAATTCCTCCAATAATAGTTGATTTTTCTGTAGTGTGCCATTCAATTATGCATGATATGCTATGCCATTCATTCATTCAAATAAATTTCTTATCATAAGAGCTTTCATGTTATTACTGATCTTCCTGATGCTTACACTTGTGGCATCGGATAAGTAGGTACAATAAGCCATTTTGCAATAGTCTCCCTTTGCCTACCACTAACAGCTCTATCATATACCTTATTTATTGATCTTTCAGTATATGTTCTTGACCTAATAGTCCTCTATCCTACAACATGTAAGGACTGTCATGTGCAAGATTCAATTCTTCCTTTAAAGTCCCCTTGGATGATATTCTACTATCTAATGTCCCTTTTGTTCACAGTGAAAACATCGCCCTGTCAACAAATAGCATTGACATGTATGTTATTAACCACAATGAATGCATTCATTGTAGTTGCTAAAGATGTTATTAATGTAGATACCCTCAAATCTCTATAACTGCTTTTCTTATCACTATCTCGTTCTCACTACTCTGTTCATCTCTGCTCCTCCTACTGACATCATATATTGATCTCATCTCTTATCAAGATGCTGGTGTTGCAAATCAATCCCTATCAATCTGGTCTACTCCACAAACTCAAAAAACTACTGAATACATAGAGGTAATAACGGATGTCTGAGTTCCCTATTAAACCCTTGGAAAAACTTGTATCATTTTTCTTCTGTGGTAGGGATCAAGTGAGGAGCATACCTAGTAAAAGCAATAAACTCGGCCTCATACTGCATCACTATCTTACATCCTTTCTCGAACTGAATGAAAACTTATTGTATTTATCATCGAGCTGAAGGAAGTACAAACCACATCCTGAATATTATAGTGAACATGTCCCAAGTGATCTTAGCATTACTCTTCCCTTAAATTTCTCTCTCTGTTATTCAATCGACCATCTCTTTGCCTCTCCTTAAAAGAGGAACACAATGAATAGTACCTTCCGGCTCTCTAGACACTTCATGTTATCAAAGATCTTTTCTATGCTCAGCAACTGGTCTTCTGTAACTTAACACCCTCCAGCTCCTTTGAACAATAGAGGCTTCAGCTTATAAAATGTCTACAAATGCTTATCTCCCTCTTCTTGTTTATTTCCAGTTAACTTACTCTATGCATTCCCCATTACATGTGCTATAACAATAGTCAATTGCATCACACTATTTGTTGGCATTGGAGCTACACTATGTTGTTCACTAGTATATTTATCTCTTGCGAATCCATTTTGATTATTTATCTACATGGTTTAGTATAATATGAAAAATATACACATACAATCAATTATGTATACAAAATAATGTACCTGAAACTACCCATTTTAACCAACTCTCAATTAATTCCTACAGCTTTGATAGCAATCAATTCTTCCAACAATTATGCTTTGATACCAATTGTGATGCCCCATAATATAACTTGGATAATTATTTTTTAAAAAAAAATAATTAGAGCTATTTAATATCTTCTATTAATAACAAATAAAAAAATAGATTCTATAAATTAAAATATAATTTACATATCTATATTCATTCCCAAAAATTATATATTACTCAGGATCTACATAGTCAAATTAAAACTATTATCCTAAGTATAAAAGAATAACTAAAATAAAAAGAAACAGAACTTGAAGGAACCCTAACCAACCTCACACACTTGATCCTCTGTCATGACCTGAAATCATTTAATCATATATAACGAGCTAAAAGCACAGTAGGTCACCAAAACCTATAACTTGATTTAAAGCATGGTAAAAGAGCAATATACATGTGTGGGATCAAATCATATTAGTAACATTCATATGATCATTGAATCAGTACATCAATAATAAAATTCACATATAGTATTAGTCGAATATATAAACAGTAAAAATTATAGTATAAAAACCAATAAAGCAATAAACGAGTATGAGTATCAAATCTATAAAGTAATCATCATATCTATAATACCAATCAGTAAAGAAATTGAATAAAGTATTGAATCAACATATCAGTAAAGAGTGTTGAAATAAAATCAATGTCGTATAATTATATAGTATAGTACATATGATATCTAATTATTCTATATCAGTATATTACGTATTCTCTATGTCACATGCTTCTTATATATTGAATCAGTAGTATCAAATAATATCAGTATCTATATCAATAATAGTTATGTGGCAGGAATAGTAAAATAATGCATGCATAATAAATCTATGTAGTAATAGGAATAATGCCTCAATAATATATATTTCAGTAGTCACACCAAACAAGTCAGAATTCTTGCTCAGTATTGTATTAATGTAAGTAAATCGTTAGCTTAGTAAATAGAGCCGTCGCTCTTTTCTCGTCGGCACAGTAATCATCTCTTTGCAACTCTCAATCAGTATATCATGTGAATCAGTAGAGGATACCACCAAACTATAGTATTTAAAGGAAAGCTCAATGGCCCACCATACTATATAGGTCAATCAGTCTCAAACCAAAGGGTATACTAGTTTGTACTTGTCTTTTACACACACCTTACAATCATAATATTATAATTGTAATGGCGGCCAGCTATTATTCAATCCAATCACATATCCACATTCATTTTCAATACTTTGTCGTAAATAAATAATAATTGAGTTTAATTCAGAAAGTGCTAAAAAGTCTAAATGATAGACAATAAACAAGAGACTGAGTAAAAAGTTACATTTTCAGAATTTAACCAAATTACAAGATATTACATAAAATAACATTCCAAAACTTTTATAGAACTAAATTGCTATTTTTAGACTTAAAAATAAATTTTCTGTGTAGAAAAAAAAAGCGTTGTATTTTCAAAATCACCCAAAAAAAATTCAAAAAAATACTCAAAATATTTTTAATCTCAATCTCTATAACATATAAAAAATTACACGGTGAATGGTTTAACAATACAAAAATATTCTCTTTTTTTTGTAATAGAAACACAAATTTGATTATAAAATGTCAAAATATAAAATCTTTAAAATAAAAAATAGGATAAAAGGTTCCTTACTGCGAGATGAGTAAATCTCCCAACTGGGCTGACTGACGAAAGTCGCATTGTGACCTCCAAAATTTAGTTTTTTCTTTCTCTCTCTTCTCTTTTCTCTCTTATTTCTCCTTAATGGACCTTTGTTATGCGAAATTAAGAAGAAAAAAGGGTTTAAATAAAATTAGTAACTCAATATATTTATATAAAAAAATAATAAAATATTAATATAATGTTTAATTTTATTATTTTATTAGTATAAAATTCAAATAAATTATTTTAGGACTTCAAAAATAAAAAAAATCCATAAAATAAATTAGTTTATTTTAAAAATATTTATAAAATTATTTTACAAAATAAATACTTGACAGTCCCAAAATCTTCAATTGTATTGATAGATATATATTTCTTAAATATTTCACTAGTGCCTAAAAATTACGAAAAAAAAATTTAGTAAAATATTATAATATCAATGGTATAACAAAGATAGTTTGTGATTTAGAGTTATAATGACTCTAGAGAAAAATATTTGCCTATGTAAAAATATGGGCTATTACAAGTAGGTGGGCAATAGTGGTCAAATGGACCTTAGCCAACATTTGAAGGAGGTCGGAGGGACCATAGTCTGCAAGCAATAGTGGTAGAAGGACCATTATTGGTAGGCTATAAAGGTCGAAGGGATCATATTCGGTGGGCGACAGTTCTCAAAAGGACTAACATATCGTATTTGTTGGGCGACTGTTGTTAAAAGGACTATAGTTAGCAACAATGAAGGTTAGATGAAGTCCAAGTAGTGGATCGATACCGGGCAGATGTCAGATGGCGATGGTTAAGCAGAGGTCTAGTATCTGCAGTCTTGTGGAACAAGTTTGCAAGTAGTGATGCCGGGGTGCAGCTCGAGGATTCTTCAAGCCTGACAGTTTTCTTGAGTCTCTAGCCTATGTCTAAGTTCCCCTTTAGGTTGAAAGAGGGGGTCTATTTATAGATTTTTAGAATGATATGTCCCCTAAATATATAAAAGTTGTAGTAAAAATTTTAAGTACTTCAGCAGATATGTCATACTGATTCCCGTGATTATAAAGTAATTGTTTAATATTTAAATGTCTTAATGATATTAGAATAAAGTTATCTCAAACTCATTAAATTTGTCTCATCGAGCCACTCGATTCAACTTTAAGCATGTTATATTTTGATATCATTCAGTCATCAAATTAATATCCTAATGCCTCCAAATATGTCGTGCGCCCATGATTCGAGTTCATTTTAGCTCAAATTGGATTGATTTTATTATTGTTGGGTTCTCCATGCCAAGATAATTGATTTGACTATAAAGATCAAGGTTTAAATGGTCCATAGTTTAATTTTAGAAGTATCCAATACGGATATGCCTCAATATTCATGCTCGATCAAGACAATTTTTGTCACATTTCAATTCCCCCCCCCCCCCCCCCCCCCTCCCTAGACGCTGAAGATCACAGAGTTTCAAAATATATTTCAAAGTTTTCTAAAAGTTTGTAACCCAAGATTGTAATTTCAATTAAATTAGTAAGAGCAACTACATTCAGGATGTCAATGTGAACTTCCCACCAAGGCTATGAACAAAGTAAAGCCCTTAATTAAAATTTTAGCATTTCCTAAAGTTCGGACATTCGTTGGAGCAACAAATTATCCCAAAAAAATTTAAAATTATTTGATACTAGGGGTATCAGCTCAAGCTCGCGAGTCAAGCTTATTGAGCCACGAGCTCAAGGTTGAGTTCAAACTTGTGTTCGTTTATTAAATGAGCTCGAGTTCGAGCTTGATAAGGCTTACATCGTGAGTTCACAAGCTGGCTCAAATCACTATTAATATTATTTAAATAATTTTATTTTATTTATTATTTTCACGGTATCTCTTTATAAAAAGCATGTGTACTATTACGCAAATCCCGTCTGTAATTTAAAATTCCTTCCAACAGTTTAGCAATTTTTGTCTGTAGTTTTGCAATTCGAGGCGGACCATGATCGTGAGCATAGGAGGCAAATGAACGACCGTGTTCATGAACTCAGAAGGAGGACGAACAGGATGACTACGAAGGCTTGCAAGTTTGTATAAGGTAGATATTACCACAGTAGATCACAGTGCACCAAAGAGAACCGGATTATCAAAAGTGAGTGAGCAGCTTGAGCTTATTTATAGTGGGATGGCTCCATTGGGCTCTAAAAGTATCAAAATTAAGTTTAGAATGTTGAAAAATGGTTTCAATGACCCCAAAAATATTTGAATGGGACTTCCCCTTGGCGGCCAAACCTGTCGACATGTTGGTCGGCCATCGGTTGCCCCGAAAGGCCGCCCACCCTCAAGCACCTACACCCCTTGCACTCGCATAAAACTTTTTCCCATAAATTTTTCCCATATGACAATGCCCCTTCCTTTTTTTTCATTTTTTTGGCTAATGCCTCATAGAATTGGTAGCAGTACTGCCACCTCGAAATATAGGTGCAATTCATAATTTAATTTAATTTTTTTTATTATTATTTTATTTTATTTTTTTAATAGGGAAAAAGATTTTCGGCTTAAAAATTTTCAAAAATAATTATAAAAATTTCAAAAGATTCCTTTTAAACTTCTCTCATTCATAAGCCTAAGAATACCCCCTTTAGATTTGGAAAAAGGCACAATCTCTTATGCCAGTCCAAATTTTCTTATTGATTGGTAAATATAGAGATTTTAGGGAGCGATCTAAGCCCTATTCTCTTGCGTCAATCCAAGTTTTCTCCCATAAATTTGGGAATGACAGATCAATAAAATTTGGAAACCTTCGGCCTTGATCTAAGCCAGTTTTATTGTGCCTATCCATATTTTTTTCGCATAAACTGAGAGAAAGGTGGATTGGTAGAATTGGAGGCCATCGGAGGCGATCCAAGCCTAATTCTCTTGCATAGGTCCAAATTTTCTCCATAAATTATTTGAAAGGCGGATTGCTAAATTAGACATCAGCGACGTTCAAAGTCTAATTCTAATGTACCGATCCAAGTTTCTTCCCATAAATTGGCGATTAAAGCATGATTCTCTTATGTCAATCCAAGTTTTTACTCTTAATTTTGGAAATATATGGATTGAAAGAATTAAAGACCATCGATAGTTATCCAAGCCTAGTTCTCTTAAGTCGATCTAAAGTTTCTCCCATAAATTGGAGGAAATGTAGATTGGTAGAATTGGAGACCTTTAGAAGTAATCAAAGCCTAGTTCTCTTGTGTAGATAGTCAGCCAACATACTTATAATAGCGATTAAGCGATGGAAGGCTAACTGAGATTGTTAGGAAGCATTCTAATGTAGGTGATCAGGTGGGGATGGTTGAGTTGTATTTTGTTGGAGGTAGTAGGTATTCATACTGACAGGGGAAAACAACACATAACTTAATGGAGGGGTGAAATATTATGTCGACTACAGTAGTATAGCAGCACACTCACTGTGTCAAATAAGTTGTAACTTGATGGTGGTGAGTCTTCTATCTTTCCTTGAAGAAGCGATTGAAGAAATATGTTTTAAAGTGTTATTTTGAACTAGTCAAGAGAAATCCACTGAAATGTTTGACATATCCAAACATGATTTTCAAAGCATTGCTTGACGAAATTTATTTGTACGTAAGAGGTCAGGAGAAATCTAACAAAGATGTTTGACCTATCCGAGGTTATTTGTCAGAATGTTTTTTGATGATGTTAACCTATATAAAAGATATCAAGAGAATCTATCAAGAATGTTTAACCTAACCAAGATTATTTTATCGGAGTGTTGCTTGATGACATTAAGTAGAATCAAAGAGGTTGAATCGAATCCCCTTGATTATGCCTTGATTGGGAAAGGGTGGATGTCGTGTGCATCCCAAAGCAAAGGTGAGGATTGGTTTGTCTTTAGGCCATTACTACCTGTTGAGGTCAAAATTATGAACTTACCTAAGGAGAAAAAGCCTAGCTAGGGATTGTATAGAGTTTTAAATTAATAAGAAGCCTTCTAACATTAATATATGTTTTATTTAAGATTATTGTCAATAATGCTATCTTGGACTTTGAAATTATTAGAGGACCATGCTTTGCCACAATCATGTTTGAGGTTACAGCCAAGGTTGCCCCGTAGTACAAGTCAAATTCCCATGAAATATATGTAACAATGGCTAATAGTTGGGAGGAAATAAATGTTGCTTAATTATTGTGTTATTGCATATGCCCTCAAAATTAAGATATTTTTTTCTAGACCTGATAATAGATTATGGTAAAGGGTCTACCATGCTTCAACCGTGTACACGACGTTGACATGAACGGCCTTTTGAGGTTACAACAAAGGTAGCCCCTCAACCAAGTATTGTTTCCCAAAGATTGTGTCAAACTATTGAGTGCCAAAACATTCGCGCCAATAGAGAGATGGAGTGTGTAACGTCCTAACTTTTTATGAATATCCATCTCAAAATTAGATAACAGGGAGGGGTACAAGAGTCATAAGAGACAAAATTTTGTATGTGTAAAACCCTTAAATGGGGGAAAACCATAGGGCATTGCTATTTTGAAATGAATCAACTAGTGTTTGTTGTTAATTACAAATGATGTTCTCCTTCGAGGGAAAGCATTAGCTCAACATGCATTATATAAAACATATTACATAGTTTGATGAAGGTTGGAAGGTTCGTAGTCCCGCATTACATGAAAAGGGAGGGAGTTTCTTTTGGAGGTTTAGACGCTGGACTGGAGACTTAAGATAGCTCTGAGGCTTAAAGAGTCATGAGGCTCCATCAAAGCAAAACCATCAACGAACCTTGCCAGCTAACCACCTTTGTTGCACCTACACCCAACTATCACCATTGAACCTCCTTTTGATCGCCGTCACTTGATTATGGTCCCTTTGAAGATCATCGCCCGCTGGTGACGGATTCTTCAACCTCTCTTACCGAACCACAGTCACTCAGACCACCGTCATCTAATTATGATTCCTTTGACCTCCATTTTTATTGTATTTTCTTTCTTGTTTATTATTTCCACTAAGAGTATACGATTTTATTTTAGTTGGATGATCATGTGCATTATTATAATTCTTCCGAAATTTTTGCTTTTTATTTGTGGATGTTAAGATGCTAAAATCGCTATATGTCTATCTTTGATGAACTTTTGCAAGTAGACATTCAGCAGAAAATTATAAATTTTTTAGTGAACATAGATAATATTATTTTATACTCTCATAAAAATTTTTTATATAAAAATAGTTTCATTTGTATGATAAAAAATTCATAAATAACAACATTTTTTAATATAACATTTTGCAAATTATAAATTTCAAGAATTTAGAAATTTTTCAAAATAAGTTGAACTTTTTTAGTGATGTTGTCCTTATTTTTTAGCATCTTCTTAAAAAAAATTTACTTTCTTTAATAAATTCAACCCCTCGATATCATCCTCCTCCTCATGGGAAAAAGCCTTCTGCAACTCACTCTCTATCTCTTCACCAGAGTCTAAAGAAGGGTCACCAAAATCCTGATTAGGTGTCAACCCCTCGATATCTTTTCTAGTCTTGCGCTGCACCACATGCACGCCCTTCATAAAACCTCTGATGAAGCCCTCCTCCATACACTCTGCTTCTAAAGCCTTCACCTCCACCTCATAGATATGGTTGTGAGCTTCTTGAATGTGATCCTCAACGATTACCTTGAAGACAAAAGATTTCTTGAATTATTCTATGACTGTAAACGATAAATGTTGGGTTCCTTCTTTGAGAACATACTCTGGAGCCTCTTATTCTTAGTTTCAAGGATCTACTGATCTTTCATATACTGGTTGATCATCGCCTGTGCATCCACCAACTATATATATATATATAGATGATCCATCTGTTGATTCTGTAGAAGGTTGAAGTTATCATGTTAGCCAGCTCTGCTCTACACTTTGCTAGCTGCTCCTCCACCGCCTTCGTCTCCTTGACTTCACCGTCGTATTTTTTCTTGTATTTGTTGCGAATCTATGATTTTGATGATAGCAAACATTCCTTATTTCTCTACGATTGCCTTATGTGCTAACGTTTCAGGTTCACACGATCAGATTGTAATCTGGAACCAGCTCAAGATTGGGTAGACTAGGTCTGTGTCAGTTTGTAATCTTTTTTCTTTCTTGAGTCTGTTGTATTTGGTGTGGTATCTGATGATTTGTAACTTGGAAGATTTTCTGTTGTGCCCTAAAAGATTTCTATTTTTGGTAACATCGTCCGGGACGATATTTATATCATCCTGGACGATCTGACAAAAGTAGAAATCCTAATTAGGGCATTCTCATTAAAGCAGCCGTCTTTTTGCAAAACACATTGTCCTGGACGATTTTGTATCGGCCAGGACGATCAGCTCAATTCAGCAAGAATCTGCCGCCATATCTACTTAGGAAAATCTTATTTTTGGATATCGTCCTGGTTATCAGCCTGGACTATAAAATATCGGCCTGGCCGATCCAGGCCAATTTTTCCAAAATTTCTCAGGCAGTTTTGGAAAGCAATTAATGGGGATTTCGTCCAGGCCGATCGCAAGATCGTCCGGGACGATTAGACATCGTCCAGCTTCATTTCAGGGCGATTTTCAGGACGATTTTCCTCATATTTGTGCTAATAGGCCAGGACGATTTGGCTATCGTCCTGGACGATAATGGCGGCAACTTGCATTAATGAGCTCGTTTTGAGAGCCTCTATTTAAGCTATGGCAAGGCACTTTGTAAGTGTCTTTGGCAGCCATTGTAGCTTCGTTCTTGTGGGGGAAACTTGAAGAGAGAGCTTGAAAGGGAGAGAGGAAAGGGTGGAGTTTGAGAGAGGGAGAAGATCCTGTGAGGGGGGACTCAAGGGAGTGTGGAGGGGGTTCCACACGGTTGCTCCGGCGAACTCGCACCTTAGTACCATCGGATTCAAGGCTTGTCTCGAGGTAAGTTCACCAAAGAAGAAGTCTCTTTGGTGTCAAAGGACCCGGCAACTCCGCCGCACCGGGAGAGGTGGAAGTGATTTTGTAAGGGCTTCTCCGCCTAGCTGTGGGGGCTAAAGGAGAGTCACTTTGTGTTAGTGCAATACTTGGAGGGTGCCTCCAAGGAGTGGACGTAGGTCAAGGTTTGACCGAACCACTATAAATCCGGTGTGTTCTTTTCTTATTATCGCTTCCGCATTTATTTTTCTTCCGCACTTTTTGTGGTGATTTTGGTTTAGGTTTTTGTCTTTGTTTAAAAGATTCTTCTTTTCCAAATCACCTCTCTCTTAATTAGCTTTGGGAATAAGTTCATAAGGGCTTAACATCCCCATCGAACTTTCAAGTGGTATCAGAGCGGTTTTCATAAAATAAGTTTTTAAAAGCTTTTGAATTTCGATCCATGGCTAATCGTACTTTTGCGGAAGGATATTCAATCACTAGACCACCATTGTTTGAAAATATTAAATTTGATTTTTGGAAAATTCGCATGTCTACTTTTTTGCAATCGATTGATTTTCGTATGTGGCATATGATTTTAACTGGTTATTCATCACCATCACGTATTGTTAATGGAATTAAAACTGATATTCCTTTTAATCAATGGAATAGGGATGAACGAATGGATGCTCAATTAAATGCAAAGTCTTTGAACTGTTTTTTCTGTGCTTTAAGTTCTGATGATTTTATGTTAATATCCACGTGCACTACCGGCAAGGAAGTTTGGGATAAATTGCACATCATATACGAAGGCACTAGTGAAATCAAGCAATCCAAGTTGAATATTTTAATGCATGATTTTGAAATGTTTTTTATGAAACCTTTTGAAACGATTTTAGACATGTATACAAGGTTCATTCAAATTACTACATCATTGCACGCCTTAGGAAAAGATTTTTCAAATTTTGAAAAAGTTAACAAAATTCTTCGATGTCTACTGGATAAATTTGATTCTAAAGTTGTTGATATTTGTGAGTCTAAAGATTTGAATGATTATTCTATTGATAATTTGATTGGCTCACTCATTGCCTACGAGCAAGGGTTGAGTCAAAGACTTTTGGATGCAGGTAAGACGATCGTTCTAAAAGCCGAAGATACGGAAAAAGGAAGCTTAGTTGGTGACGATAGCAATGAATTGTCAAGCAAATCAGAAAGCTCACCAATGCATAAGCAAAAGTGGAAGAAAGGTAAAAGTGGTAAGGATGTCCATATTTCCTCTGACGTTATTTGTTTTAGATGCAGGAAACCTGTACATATGAAAAATGAGTGCCCTAACTTAAGAATTCTCCCTGCAAAAGAAAAGGGTAAGGCGAAGTTAAATTTAAACTGGGGAAATAATGAAAGGCAAAAAATATCATGGGCAGATCTGGTCTCTGAAGCATCGAACCAGGAGAGAGATAATGGTTAAGTGCCTTTCGTATTTTTTTGTTGTGTTTTTGTGTTTCTTTTTGTTGTGTTTTTGTTTTTTCTTTTTTATTTTTTTTGCGTTTTTTTGTTTTGTTTATTCTTTGAAATTTTTTTTTTCTCGTAAAAATTTTTCTCTGATCTACACACACATTCACTTTTCTAGAAATGAAAAATTTACTTCCTAATTTTTCTTGAAATCTTTAGTAAGTTGTGATTGACTGCTCTAAAAACAATCAAAGGAAGGAAACTTATGTTTTTGACTTTCAATCTCTTTTTCCTAAAAGAGGTTTTTCTACTTTTGATTTAAAATCTTTTTCATCTTTTAAATTGGTTTTTGAAACTAAATTTTTTATCTCCCTATATTTTATTTATCGCATAGGAATCTTTTGCAAGTTGTTGAATCTAATTCAAAATTTTCTTAATCAAGAAATTCACTTTATCAATAGTATGGGTTTACTTTTTGTATTTAAGATTTCATAAAGGTAGCATAATCAAAAAAAAAATTGGCCAATGATGCCAAAAATAAAAGAAGCGCAAAGCGCCAAAATTAAAAAATATAGAATACACAAAGTGTATCAAAAGATGCGCAGTGCGCCAACCAATTGTCAAGAGGCATAAAATGAGCCCACTAAATTTTAATGCTTACCATTCTTATACTTCTTAAAGCTTAAGAAAACCCTTGATTTTTCAATGCTTGAGTTTGAAAATCTTGATTCATGATTCAACAAATCGTGCATTAATCTTCTATTAGATATATTTTATGAAAGGAGTTTTGAAAAATTACTGTTTCTTTCTCTAATTTATTCCTTGATTTAGATATTGAATTAAAAAGTTTTTGAGCCTTTTTAAAGAACTTGAGTTTGGATTATCAATTCTTTATTTTCTAACCTTTACTGGGCTATGTGTTGTCAATCCAATTCTACTAAGTTTTTTGATTAAAACCCAGAGGTAACTTTCTCATTTTAAGAACATTTGTTTTTTCACTTGATCAGGGAATGTTTTTGGTTCGTTTTGTTTTTTTTGTTTGTGCCTCCTCTCTTTTTGATAATGTCAAAGGGGGAGAACGTTGTATCTTTTTTCTTTTCAAAAATTTTAAAACAACAAAAATATTTTCATCTCCCCTATTTTTGTTAAAAGGATTTATTCTAGTGAGGGGGAGATTAGGAGGATTTACTTTTATGAAAATTCAAATTGAAATGTTTTGCCATCATCAAAAAGGGGGAGATTAAACGTTGTATCTTTTTTCTTTTCAAAAATTTTAAAACAACAAAAATATTTTCATCTCCCCTATTTTTGTTAAAAGGATTTATTCTAGTGAGGGGGAGATTAGGAGGATTTACTTTTATGAAAATTCAAATTGAAATGTTTTGTCATCATCAAAAAGGGGGAGATTGTTGCGAATCTATGATTTTGATGATAGCAAACATTCCTTATTTCTCTACGATTGCCTTATGTGCTAACGTTTCAGGTTCACACGATCAGATTGTAATCTGGAACCAGCTCAAGATTGGGTAGACTAGGTCTGTGTCAGTTTGTAATCTTTTTTCTTTCTTGAGTCTGTTGTATTTGGTGTGGTATCTGATGATTTGTAACTTGGAAGATTTTCTGTTGTGCCCTAAAAGATTTCTATTTTTGGTAACATCGTCCGGGACGATATTTATATCGTCCTGGACGATCTGACAAAAGTAGAAATCCTAATTAGGGCATTCTCATTAAAGCAGCCGTCTTTTTGCAAAACACATCGTCCTGGACGATTTTGTATCAGCCAGGACGATCAGCTCAATTCAGCAAGAATCTGCCGCCATATCTACTTAGGAAAATCTTATTTTTGGATATCGTTCTGGTTATCAGCCTGGACTATAAAATATCGGCCTGGCCGATCCAGGCCAATTTTTCCAAAATTTCTCAGGCAGTTTTGGAAAGCAATTAATGGGGATTTCGTCCAGTCCGATCGCAAGATCGTCCGGGACGATTAGACATCGTCCAGCTTCATTTCAGGGCGATTTTCAGGACGATTTTCCTCATATTTGTGCTAATCGGCCAGGACGATTTGGCTATCGTCCTGGACGATAATGGCGGCAACTTGCATTAATGAGCTCGTTTTGAGAGCCTCTATTTAAGCTATGGCAAGGCACTTTGTAAGTGTCTTTGGCAGCCATTGTAGCTTCGTTCTTGTGGGGGAAACTTGAAGAGAGAGCTTGAAAGGGAGAGAGGAAAGGGTGGAGTTTGAGAGAGGGAGAAGATCCTGTGAGGGGGGACTCAAGGGAGTGTGGAGGGGGTTCCACACGGTTGCTCCGGCGAACTCGCACCTTAGTACCATCGGATTCAAGGCTTGTCTCGAGGTAAGTTCACCAAAGAAGAAGTCTCTTTGGTGTCAAAGGACCCGGCAACTCCGCCGCACCGGGAGAGGTGGAAGTGATTTTGTAAGGGCTTCTCCGCCTAGCTGTGGGGGCTAAAGGAGAGTCACTTTGTGTTAGTGCAATACTTGGAGGGTGCCTCCAAGGAGTGGACGTAGGTCAAGGTTTGACCGAACCACTATAAATCCGGTGTGTTCTTTTCTTATTATCGCTTCCGCATTTATTTTTCTTCCGCACTTTTTGTGGTGATTTTGGTTTAGGTTTTTGTCTTTGTTTAAAAGATTCTTCTTTTCCAAATCACCTCTCTCTTAATTAGCTTTGGGAATAAGTTCATAAGGGCTTAACATCCCCATCGAACTTTCAGTATTTTCCCAGAAGATATTTGGCATTTACAAATTCACTAGTCTAGTCATTCAAGGTCTTGGTCATTTCAAGATTGAAATCCGTGTGCTGCTTCAACTGAGGAAATAAAAATAAAATTTTATAATAGACATATCCTTTGAAAAAATACAAAAGGAAAGACAAACTCACCAACTCCTCAGCTCATCGACGGCCAATGCACTGATGTTTCAAAACATATTCTGAAATGTAAGACTTAGATGGAGAGATACGGGGACCTTTACTAGTGACCGCCAATATTTTCTCTGCCTTCTTCTTTTTTGATTCCTATAGATCACCATCATTCCCTGGTCGTTTAGAGGAAACTTTTGAAGGTTGGGGAACTGCCTCTAGAACTTTCATCGACTTCTTTAGCATTTATGCATGCGATCTTTTTGCTTGAGCAGATAATTCCATCTTGATAAAATATTTTTGTCTGTATATCAGCTCAAATAATGCACCTCATAATGTAGGGTGTCAATATAAGAAAGTTTGAGTATCTTTAATAAATTCTCTGCTCCAATATGTAGGGGAACGGGTAACTCCTTCAGCTTTTCTCATTTTTCTTGGAGATTCCTGTCATTTTGCACAAAAAAAGTCACTAATCCAACCTTTGGATGGATCTCGAGTTCGAAAATCCATCCACTTGGATCTAAAAGAGATATGACCCTGCGTATCACTAATAAGACGCCCCATCCGAGAAAAGTATTCTGAAGATAACATAACTTTACGATCTCAAAAAAATATGGTCAGTCCCATTATGATCGATATGACCCTGTAAGAAAGTTGGGACAAACTCACTCTACAGATCGTCAAATATCAATCAACTTAGGAGATAGTGGAAACCATAGCCCCGCTCAAACTAAATTCATACACTGTCACATATCCCGGAGGAGGAGAACGAGCATGATCGAACCTTGTCGATACCTTCATCATAAGATCATTAGTAAAATGAAACTTTTTCCTAAAAGTAATGAAAGAGTCGCCAGTTATTGTGGAGATAACATCATCGGTCTTGGCTGCTTTATGAGTCTTTTTTAAACTCTCAGATCGGGCAACCGGACGATTTTCTTTGGTTGGAGGATTTTTTATGGATGTATGATCACACATTTCAACTTCTACACTAAAGGGGAGTGCTGAATTAAAGTAGGGAAAGTCACCTACAAAAAATATCGGAAAGCCTCCTAAGCAGGAAGAAAAATAGGGAAGAAAGAAGGAGAAAGACTAGGAAAATTCTAACATATGTACAAGAGGATGGACGCTAAGTTAAGTAGGGAAAGTCACATATTAAAAAATAGCAGAATGCCTCGGTTGTAAGAAAGTCAGAGGGAGAAAGGAAGAATGTGCCCTAGGGGTATTTATAGTATTTTTGGAGGAAAAGAATAACATCCAAAAGCTTTGGATATTTCTGAATTTTTTCAGAATTTTTTGAAATTTTTTGGTATTTTTGGATATTTTCTTAAGTTAAAAAAATATTATTAAAATTGGTCGGCGGTTTCCAAACCACTAGTGGTGATCTACCGCTCGGTCGCTAAACGGCACGTGACACCACGCGGGTAGGTGCGGGCCGGCGAGCCGCGGGCAGGCCAGGAGCATGCCACACACACGGGCAGCGAGCGGGCCGAGCAGGCCGCGGGCTGGCCGAGCAGGCCACGGGCTGGCGGAGCAGGCCATGGGCTGGCCGAGCAGGCCATGGGCGGGTCAAGCGTGGCTGTGGGTGGGCCAACAGCGAGGGCCAGGCAGACGGATCGTGGCGTGGGTCGGGCGGGCTGCTCGAGCGATTCTACAACAGTCGGCGGTGACAGCAGGAGCTGGCCGGCCAGTTTGGCATATTCGGCTACCTACGTGAATTCAAGTCCAATTTTTTGCTCGGATAGGCCAAATCAGACATTTTTGGGGTCTCCGGGACCGTCTTTCGACATTCCAGACTCAATTTTGCCACTTTTAAAATAATTTGAGACTCCTACACGCAAGATCGGATTTCAAATCACATGAAAAATTCTCCAAATTTTGTGACATATTTTTTTGAACTCCTGGAGCTTCAACGTCTAAAAATAGGAGGGCAACTGATATATCATCAAAAAATTATCTTCATCGGGCATGAATCTCGAGGCAAAATTAGGTTGGAAACTTCAAAAATTAAATCTGGGATCATCTGAATTTTGATTTCAGCAAACTTATAGTCAAAACGGAGCATATTGGAAATACAAACCCAACGACGCCAAATTCAACTCAATTCGAGCTCAAATGAGTCTGAATCATAGACTCGAAGCGCTGTTGGAAGGTTTAAAAAACAATTTGGATTACCAAACGGCTTCCAAACATGACATGCTTATAGTCGAATCGAGTGAGTCGAATCGAGTGACTCGGTGAGAAGAATCCAACAAGGCCAAGATCGCCGAATTTCGATATCGCTAAGACCTTCAAATGTGTGACAAACGATCCACGATCAAGGGATTCAATATCGGTTGTCCATCCGAACCACTCCACATTTGCCCTTGATCCTCCTCCTACTTACAGGTCATGCCATCCTCAAAAAACTATAAATAGCCCCTCATTTCTCTTGAGAGGGAACCCAAGCAAGCAGAAGAAAAGAAAAAGAAGAGAAGAAGAAGAAGAGAAGCGAAGGAGGGAAGAAACTACTCCTCAACCACCGCCGGAATTCTGCCCAACTTCCAAGCGACGCCTGAATTCTGCCCAACTTCCAAGTGACGCCGAAATTCTTCCTGACTTCCAAGCTATGCCGAAATTCTTCCTGATCTTCAAGTGACGCCAAAATTATGCCCGATGTTGTGACTGGATTTCAATATGGAAGTGAATCATTATAATCTGATCGTCCTAAATTTTAAGGACAAGTCAACCTCTTGTATCTCAAGCAAACACTAGTGGAATTCTTTCAACTGGGAGTAGCCCTGTGATTTTTTCCCTTTCCCGGGTTTCCACGTAAAAATCCTTGTGTTTTTAGTTCTTTCCTGATTGTGTGTTGAATGGACGTTTAGACAAAAACTTTCTAACTCTATTGCCGCGTATATTCTAGCCCACAACAGTGATGATGTCCTTATTTTTTAGCATCTTCTTAAAAATAAATTTATTATTTTTTAATAAACTAATCAAAAAAATTCTTTATGTGATTATCTATCAATAATCTCTGCATTATATCATCATAAAAAAATATTAAAACATTAAAAAAATTTAATAAAAAATTATTAATATATTAGTTTTCATTTTTTATCCCTACCTTGTTTTGATGAACTTCCAACAAAAATTGAAAGTTCATTTGTGCCTCTGCTCTTAGAGTTGACAAAAACAATGCTTTTAAAATCGAATTGGACCAGCCGGTTCAATCGGTTGAACCCGAATCGGCCGGCCGGCCAGTTATGTTTCATGTTAAAACTGGTTTCGCACAAAATCAGTATTGAACCGCTCGAACCGTTGATTCGACCGTCGAACCGGTCCTGATTTCTTATAACTTGCCCGCCGTATAATTCATTCGGACGTATCGCGTTCGCGTCCAGTTCGGCCTATCTTCTTCCCCGGTCTCCTGCTCATTCGCGAAGCCAACACCGCTCATGCAACCAAGGCCAATGCCGATGAAGAAGTTCACCGGTGCTAGGTCAAGCCCGACCTTCATGCCGGGGAGGTAGGTATCGCACGGATAATCAAAGCTCTTCCATGCCATGACGCCGGAGTTGTTGAGCATAAGGTTGTCGCAGTCAAACAGCTTTGTCGTGGATCTATTCGTTTGCAAGGAGGTAAAAGCTGGGAGCTTGATACTGCTTTTATTGCTGGGAGGAAAAAGGCGGATATGAGGATGAAAGCTGAGAAGACGTCCGAGAAGTACAAGCCACCCATGTTTATTGAATTGATCAATTTGTGAAGCAGATTGACTTTTTAGTTTTAATCATCCTCTAGGGAAAAATTATTAGGTGCGGAGTGCAGACGGGGTGAGAACCGTCTGCACAGACACAGGGTACCAAGCGGTACCCAGTGGTACCAAGTGGTACCGAACGGTACCGAGCGCGGTTTTATACTAGTGTGCGGATGGTTCTCCCATCCGCACTCCGTACCTAATAATTTCTCTCCTCTAGGATAGCGGTGTGGACAAAATTCTACAGCCAACTTTCCTACTATATTATATGAGAATAGTCAAAACATTATCTCAAATGAAGACCAAATATTGCCAATTATAAACTTATTGATTTTAGATCATCTGATTGAATTAAATACGAGGTTATTTTTCAATATAATAATTATTTATTACATCATTTGGTTCGACCCCGATCGAACCATCAAACCATTAACCACTTCTTTTTCCGGTTCATTGTCCAATCCGGTTTTAAAACCGTTGATCAAAAAATGACCCTACTAAAAAACATTCAATTTCAAGTTGACATGTTTAACAAATGGGTCAGATTTGAATACGTGTATTTCGACTTATTTATTAAATGAATAGGACTCGGGTTACTAACCAACCTAATTTTAACTAAAAAAATGACCTATTTAATAGTTTTTTCTTAAATTCTTTTATTTATTTGTATAATTCTTTTATTTCTAATCAATTAATATAAAATTTATGATTAATAAATTAAGAAAAATATTTTTTTAATTAAAGCAATTTATCGGGACACAATTCGGTTTATTACCGGGTTCAGTTCGGATTCAACTTTCAACTCGTTTAATAAATGAATCAGATTGTAATTGATTATATTTAAATTGCATCAATTTTGAGTCAGATCCGAACCTAATCCATTGAATTATTTTGACACCGTTATCCTGCATTCCTGCTCTTCTTAAGCGCGTTTACTTCCAGCTGGCCATCCACTAAGATTCAGGACTTCTAATCTCTCACTCAATCTCTTTTAATTGCCGCGTGTCCGTAAGCTGATTAGTTGGTCATTTTAATCTCTTTTAAAATATTTTAAATTTTGTTTTATTTGTTCTTTTTTGCTTCCTTATTTGATTTGCTCTCATGCAAGTATTTTAAAGGGAAGAGATTTTAAATCTTTAGTGTTTAATTTTGTAAAAAAGAATTTAGTATCAAATTTTAGTAAATTACCTCTTTTGTTCAATTTTTTATGTATTATAAACTTTTTTATTATTATTATTCTTTTGTCAACACAAGCTAATTACATTGTGCTACTTTCAACATGTCCGCACCCACTGCTAGCTCTCACTGCCACCGTCATCACTATCATCATCATTGTTGGCCACCGCAAGTAACTGGTATCCATTTGTCAATGCTATTGATTTTCATCATCGACCTCGTGCGACTAATTTCATTGGCTTGGGGAGCAACTTGTGGCTTTAACGCCCTCCAGCGGCCACTTTTACTGATCGCCACCAGCCACTACCATTATATTTTACATTAAACTAAATGAATCACTTGTGCATCTCCATTATATGTTTTTCATTAGATTCTTATTTAAAATTTTCATATATAAAATTAATAAATGTGAAATCAAGTATCAAATTTAGTTCTCTAATTTAAAATTTTTATGAAGAAATTAAGATTTTTATTAAAGAAAAATATTACATTTTACATAAATTTAAATCAAAATTTGAAGATATTTGATGGCAATAAACTTAATTTTTGACATAAAATATTTATAAAAAGTTTACAAAATTAATATTGTTCCGTCTTGGAGCATTCACGGCGTTAGAGAAATATAAAGTTTAGCATCTTAGCGTTGTACGAAAATCCAGCATGAACACAGATGAAAGAGAGGGTGTAGCGTTTATAAGAGACACTAAGATTTTTATGCGGAAAATCCTAAAAGGGGAAAACTCATAGGGCATGGCCCAATTTGAATGAATCCACTATTATTTGCAGTAGATTACAAATGAGGCCCTTCTTTAAGGGAATGCCTTGGATCGATGTAATAAATATACATCATATAACATGTATTATATGTTGGGACTAAATGAATTAGTATTGATATATTTGTTTGATTGACATAATCATAGTTGGCAGGTAACGGTGGTCGGAAGAATCGTTGTCTAGCGGCAGAGGTTAGAAGTACTGTAGTCACTGGGCGACAAAGGTCATAAATATCGTTGTCTGGTGACAGAGGTCAAAAGGACCGTTGACAGGCGGAAGCCCAGTGTCGGATAAAAATCTGCCGACGGGCAGAAGTCCGGCAATGGGTAGAAGTCCGACGAAAGTCTGGCTATGGGCAAAAGTCCAGCGTCGAGTAGAAATCATGTGTATGGCAGGATTTCGGCCACAGGAGGAAGTCCGGCGTCTGGTAGAAGTGTTTTGACAGGTAGAAATACAACTTGGGTAGAAATTAAGTCTGACATCGGGAAGAAGATCGTTAAAAATCCGATGACATGAAGGAGTCTGACAATGGGCGGAACTTCGGCGTCGGGTAGAAGTCCGACAAAAGTCAACAATCGAGTATAAGTCTGGCGTCAGTCGTTGGTTGGGCAAAACTCCGACGTTGGTTGGCATTCGAGAAGAACTCCAACGTCAGTAGGTTGTTGGGCAGAACTCCGGCGTCGGTCGACTGCCAAGTGAAAGTCCAACAGTGGTCGAAGAGGAGCATTTTTCTTCTCTTCATTTTCTTCCTTCTCTTCTTAGCTTGGGCGTATTTTTTTCTCCCATTTGGGGTCCCTTTCTATGATAAATGAAAGATTTATTTATAGTTTTCTACGAGTGTCATGGCCAGAAAATAGGAGGAAGACCAAAGGTAAATAGGGAGTGGTTTGAATGGATGGCCGATGTTGAACCTCTTGATCATGGATTGTTTATTGGGTATTACAATGTCTTAATGGAATCAGAATCCTACAATCTTAGGCTCTTTAGATTCGTCTCGTCGAGCTGCTCGATTCGACTATAAGCATGCCATGTTTGGAAACCGTTTAGTAATCCAAATTATGGTTCGCACCTTCCGAATGTGCTTTGGGTCTTCGATTTGGAGCCATTTCGGCCCGTATTGAGTCTAATTTAATGTCGTTGGGTTTGTATTTCTGAGACGTTCAGTTTGAATGTAAGTTTGTTGAAATTAGAGTTCAGATGGACTCCGATTTAATTTTTGAAGTTTCATCTTAAATTTTCTTCAAGATTCGTGCTCAATAAAGATAATTTTTATATGATATATCAAATACATACATGTTAAAAGACATTATATAAAACATAAAAAATCATGTATAAAATGGAAAGATATTTATTTATTTTAAATAATTTGTCAGAAATTTATAGAATTTTGGATAGAAAATAGGGGTGTCAACTTTCGACCCGACCCGAAACTCGACCAGAACCCGACCAGGAAATATCCGGATTTGGTCAACCCGTTTGCGAAACGAGTCGGGTCCGGGTTCGGATTTTTGACCCGTTTAAAAAACGGGTCCGGTTCGGGTTGACCCGACAACCCACGAGGGGTTGACCCGACAACCCGCGAGTTAATCCGAATTGACCCGTTTAGATCTCGCGTCCCTCACTCGGCAATCGGCGTCACCGCGTCAAGTCACGCGACCCGCGTCCAGCACTCCAGCCTGTGAGCCAGAGTGCATGACTCGCGTCCAGCCTGACCGGCGTCCCGCGCTCCCCGTCCAACGGTCTAGCCAGACGGCGTCCCGCGCTTCGCGTTCAGCGTCTCCAGCCTGACCGGTGTCCCGCGCTCCGCGTCCAGTCGTCCGGCGTCCCGCGCTCCACGTCCAGGCGTTCAGCCCGCACCAGATCCGCTTCGCAGGCGCGCTTGCGAGTCGCAACTTGGTCCGCTGCTGACACTCGCGATCCCGCATAGCTGCACTCGGGTCGGGTTGGGTCGGGTCAACCCGGCAACCCAAGCAGGACGGGTCCGGGTTGAAATGTTCGACCCGTTTGCAAAAACGGGTCGGGTTTGAGTTGACCCCGTTTAGAACCGGGTCAGCTCGGGTCAACCCGAACCCGACCCGTCGACCCGAATTGACACCCCTAATAGAAAATGCTTGAGAAAATAATTTATTTTCCAAATAAAATGCCGCTTTGGTTCACTTAGGGGTGTCAATATTTGACACAACTCAAAAAATCTAACACAATTCAACCCGACATATCCGGGTCAACCCAAAGACTCAAAAGCACCCGAAACTCGTTCATCATGCGTGTCCTTCATGCTTGTCCGTCATGCTTGCACTCTTTTTTTGCCTGCTAGCCCGCTCACTCGCCCAATCGAGCTCACTCTCCCACTTGACCGCCCATGCTTAGTCGCCCATTGCACTCAATCGGATCAATGGATCGGGGCCTATTAGGATGGGTTCGGGTCCAGCCTTTCAATCCATTTATCCGGGTTGGCCTCAGATCAGGTGAGTTAAAACTGGGTCAATTCCAGATTAGATTCAAATGAGAGCCGATAACCCATTTTTGACTTCTTCGAACAGCATGTGTGGCATTTCTTAAGCGGCCCTACGCTGGGTTCAAGGGTTGCAAATATTGGAAGAAACTCCTCTTCGGCCTCACGCGCTCCTCCAGGCCAGACTGCCAGTAGCCAGTTCAGCGTTCTGCTTCTCACCATATCAATTTTTTTTATCATGCCTCACTGGTATTAGGTAGATGAAAATCTTTTATGAAATTTTTTTAAATTGCGTGGAACAGCTTAATACGCACTTCCGAGGAACATCAAAACGAACTTCGAGCACTATAAAGGGCCGGCTATTGATAGCCGGCCAGATCAGTTGGTCAGAAAGACTATATTCTTCTTTCTGTCCAATTCCAAAAAAAAAAAAAATTAGAAAATGCTTGCGGTCGTAAGCTCACCGGTATTCTCACCGCCGAGGATTTCCCTCAAGACCTCGCCGGGAAACATTGCCCTCGGCTTAACCCAGCAACATCTATCGGCGGCGTTGGTCGATGGTTTGCCCTCGCCGGGTTCATCTTCTTCGCCATTTTGGAGGTCCCAGCGAGGGGCTAGTAGCCTCGGAATTTTTAAGAAGGAGCTATGTGCTTCTCCGTCGCCGACCTTAGATTCCGCACCCACCTATCTTTCACGGTCTTCGGCTTCGTCAGTCTCATGCTCATCTCCAGTTGCAGCTTCCAATTTGTGTGGTTCTTCTCCTCTTTTGAAGAGGAAAAGGCCCACGCGGTTGGATATCCCGATGTCGGGATTGCTGGCTTACGAGCCCCCAGTGGATTCCGATGGCCGGCGAGAGGTGGAGGCAGAGAGCGCCCGGTATTCGGTTTACTGTAAGAGGGGGAGAAAGAGGGTCGAAATGGAGGATCGTCACAGCGCGTCACTTGACCTCTGCGGAGATCCCCAAATGGTAGGGTTCTTTTTTCCCTAATTTTCGTGAATCCATGCATTTCTTTATTCAAAACAAAATCGCCAAAATTTTGTCCTTAATAGAAATTCGGCAAAAATCTGATTTCTTTAGTGATTTCGAATAACAAAGAATGAAATTAAAGAGGTTTGGCGATTTGCAGGCGTTCTTTGGTATTTTCGATGGCCACGGCGGATCGAAAGCCTCCCACTTTTGCTCGGAAAAACTTGGGGATCATATATTGGAAGAGACGATCATCGGAAAAGAAGAAGAACGGGGTATCAATATAGAGGAGGCTGTTAGGAATGGATATCTGAGAACCGATGCGGAATTCCTGAAGGAGAATGTCAAAGGCGGAACGTGCTGCGTTACCGCTGTTGTCAGAAATGGCGATCTCATTGTTTCTAACGCTGGCGACTGCCGCGCTGTCATGAGCTTCTCCGGTGCCGCTAAAGCCCTCACTTCCGATCACCGGCCCTCAAGAGAGGACGAGAAGGACAGGATCGAAAGCCTTGTAAGCTTGCTTTCTTACTAAAGATCTTCCTCGTTATTATTAAATCTCTATTCCAGCCTATAGTTTGATCTTTCAATGTTACAGATTCTCATTCTTTTTGTAATTTTGTATGCAGGGTGGTTATGTAGATTGCTGTAGAGGTGTTTGGAGATTGCAGGGCTCCTTAGCTGTCTCCAGGGGAATTGGAGATTCCCATCTCAAGCAATGGGTTATAGCAGAACCGGAAACTAGTATCATCAAGATTGAACCTGAGTGTGAATTTTTAATTCTAGCTTCTGATGGTCTTTGGGAAAAGGTGAGATCTTTCTCCAGTTCAATTAACTTAGAACTTCATTTCTTCGCCATTTGAGAGCATTCAAATTTACAAAGCCTTATCTTTAATCTTTCAGGTTAACAACCAGGAGGCCATTGATATAGCTCGAACCTTGTGTATGGATCCCCAGAGACCATCTCCACTCTCCGCTTGCAAGAAGCTTGTTAACCTATCAGTTTCTAGAGGCTCCATGGATGACATTAGTGTTCTGATAGTTCAGTTGGGACATTATCTGAAGCAAGTTTAGTAATTTCTACTCGAGGGAAGATCATTTAGCTTGCCAATAGAATATCGACAGAAGATTATTAGTCGGAGCCTCTGCATCACAAGCAAATGGGTCATATTTGAATCAGATGATAGGATAACATGCTAAATGAATTGAACCTGTATACAGTTTTCATAACTTTTGTTCATCATTGGCTGAGAGAATTCAAATTCAGAGGGTGATTGCATGGCTACCTCTTCTTTGAAGATGTTCATAACATCTGTAACCATTCTTTTGCAAGAAGAATGTTAATCTCAACGGGATGGATGACGTTAGTGTCTATTATGCTAATACAATAAGATTTTCATCTAAAGCAAAGTTGGGTCATTCATATTGGATGGAAACAGAACGTTGTTGCTCTCTTGTATTGGAATACTGCAATGGTTGCTAATTTGGCTTCTTCTTTTTAAATTTCCTTTGTTCCTGCATCCTTCCTGCCGCCAGGGTTGCAGTTCACCTGTGTTTTTCTTAAGAAGGATTAAACTTTGCGGAGATGATGGATAGGTGGCACCTTTTGTTATACCCGAAATTAACTGCGATTATGATCTATAGGTCTTTTTTCTTCAAGTTAAATAATATAGTTCATGTCAGATGATTTAATGGATTCCTTTTGATACCTTCTCCTAATATCTTGGATGACCGATTGTAGTCTTGAAGAATTTCTGCAGTTGTTACAGTATGCCTAAAGATATATTGTGTTCTTCATTTTTTGGAAATATTCTATAGATGATACTCCACTTCATGTAGTGTTTGTTAATACTTTCATGGATGATACTCCACCTCATCAAGTATATTTTGCATGGCATTCCTCTTTACAGCCCGCTTTCTTACTAAAGATCTTGAGTTTTTCTCCTAAAAAATTTTTTAGATCTTTTTAAATGCCTCTACCTAATCTTAGAATAGTATTTTATTTTATTTTATTTTTTATATTTTGTCTATTTATCTTAAAGTTCAAAATTAATAAGTGATATTAGGTGCAAATTTTCACTCAGAATAATTTTATAGTCTTTAAAATCTAAATAATTTATTTTTCTTAAATGAAATAATCAATTTGATTTTTACTATATTTATTCTTAAATAATCTTAGCATTAACAACAGTCATTAAAGTTATAATTATATCTTAAATTCTATTAATTTTTACAAAATTATCATTTAAACTCTTATTTATAATAACACTTACATTATTTCTAATATAACTCCGACTAAAATATTATAATTTAAATCCTTAACTATTAATCTTCTTATTAGTCTCTTAAATCAATTTAGTTTCCTAAATAAATAAAATATTTATATTTCTATCAATCATAATATATATTAATTATATTAATTTGTCTAAGTGAATTTATATTTCAAGTTCCTATCTTAACTCTAATTTATTTTTATAATTGATTTACTTACAAAATAACATTTAAAATCATAAATGATCTTTTTAAATGCATGGTGATATGATCCAATCTTTCAAACACTCTGATCCTTTGATAACAAGTTTATCGCAGTCTACTTTCATGAGATACTCAATTTTTTTAATTGACAAAATTATAGCCTTTGTCATCAATAATTAGTCTTGCTCACTCTTCACATAAAAAGTTCAATAACCGCCTCATGAAGTTTAGCCCAAGTTCATTTTTTTTATGCCTTTATCTATATTTGTCTCACTTAATTAGGGTGAGAGTGAAATTAGAGCTGATAGTCAAGCTCAAGTGAGTTTGTCTAAATTCAAAATTTAATATTTTTGATCCATAACTCAAAATTTAATAATTTTGATCCATCAATAGAAAATTGATAGATCAAACATGGATCTTGATGCATGTATTTGTATTGAAAACTTCTATGATAGAATTCATGAACAATACTTTTAAAAAATTTATAGTTAAAATTAACATTAAAAGTAACTTGATCCGGGTCAAAATGTGCTTAAATCAAGAAATTGAAGCATAGTTGGAAACTTTATAGATATACCATCAAAAAATTATTTTTATCGGGCATGAATATCAAGGAAAAATCAGTTTGGTAACTTTAAAAATTAAATTTGGGACCATCTGAACTCCGATTTCATCAAACTTACAGTTGAACAGAACATCTTAAAAATACAAACCAAATGACAGCAAATTCGACTCAATTTAATCGAAGACCCTAAGTGCATTCGGATGGCTCAAACCATAATTTAGATTACCAAACGGTTTCCAAACATGATATGCATATGATCGAATTAAGCGGCTCGACGAGACGAATTAAACGAGCCAAAGATTGTCAAATTTTAATATCATTGGAACATTCAAATGCCCAATAAATGATTCATAATAAAGGAAACAACATCGATCGTCCATTCAAACAACTCCCAGCTTGTCCTTAATCTCCTCCTTATCTACTGGTCATACCACTCTCAAAAAATTATAAATAGACATCTCATTCTTAATTGAGAGGGGACCTAAGAAAGGAAAATAAGGAAGAGAAGGAAGAGAGCCCCCTTGCCAGCAGACTCTTCCTCGATCACTATCAGACTTCCACTTGACCACCAACTAACACTAGACTTCTGCTTGGCAACCGATTGATACTAGACTTTCATTCGGCCGGCGATTGACGTCGCACTTCTTCCATGCCACCAACTTATGCCGGACTTCTTCCTGGCCACCAACAAACGCTGAACTTCTTCCCCACCACCGACTACAGTCCTTCTGATCTCCATCATCTGAATATAGTCTTTCTGATCTCCATCGCCAAAAAACTATCTTTTTGACCTTTATCACCTCACAACTACGGTCCCTCCGACTTTCGTCACCTGCTGACTACGGTCCTTCCGACCATTGTCACCCGAATACCATCTTTTTTACCTCTGTTGCTAGCCGACTATGATCCTGCCGATCAAACAAACATATAAATATTGATTTTTTACATTTCCACCATGTAATGCATTATATATATATTTGTTACATCAAGCAAAGACCTTCCCTCCAATGAAGGGCCTCACTTGTAAACAACGACAAATACTAGTAGCTAGATTCATTCAAATTGGGCTATGCCTTATGATTTTTCCTCTTTTCAGGATTTTCCATATAAAAATCTTGATGTCTTTTATAAACACTGCACCATCTTTTTTTATTTTATTATGTGTTGGATCTTCGTAGAAAGTTAAGATGTTAAACTTTAAATTTCTCTACCGCCACGAATATTCCAGTACGCAACACTTATGATATTATGTATGGAATAATGGATTTTCAAATCTTACCGCTTATAGTCAAGAAGAATCTTGTGAGATAATGATTATTTACTTCTCATTGCATTAATTTAAATTCCTATGAAATAATAAATGATTAAGTGACTTAACGAATATCATTCTATGGAGCATTAAAGAATTTTGGCTAAAATAACCAAAATGTCACTCCAAAAAAGTATAAATAGGACATCATTTCACATGAACTATGCCTAAGAGGGAAGAGATCTTGGAGAGCTGAAGAATCTTAAAGCTTTCTGACCTTTTTTGCTAGACAACGGTCTTTCCAACCTCTGTCGTTTGCAGACTACGATTCTTTCGACCTCCGTTGTCTGAATACAATCCTTCTGATCTCTGTCACTAGACAATTTTTCTTTCTAACCTTTATCACCTGCTAAATACGGACCTTTCGACCCCCGTCGTCAAACAATGGTCTTTCTTACCTTTATCACCTACTGATTACGGTCCTTCTAACCTCTATCGACTGAATACGATCTTTTCGATCTCCGTAGCCACAAAATTATCTTTCTGACCTCTATCACATGCCGACTATGATCTGTTCAACCTTCGTTGTCAGATAATGGTCCTTCTAACCTTCGTTGCGTGCCGACTGCGTTCCTTCCAACTACTGTCACCCAAATGCAATCTTTTGAACTCTGTTGTAAACCGACTATGGTCATGCCGACCAAACGAACATATCAATATTGATTATTCCATTTTCCAGTATGTAATGCATTTTATATTATGTATAATTGTTACATCAAGCCAAGACCTTCCCTCCAATGAATGCCCTCACTCGTAATCAACTGCAAATACTAGTGGATTCATTCAAACTGGGCTAGGCCTCATAATTTTTTCCCTTTTCAGGATTTTCCATGTAAAAATCTTGATGTCTTTTATAAATACTGCAGCCTCTCTTTTTATCTAATTGTGTGCTGGATCTTCGTACAATGCTAAGAAGTTAAACTTTATATTTCTCTACCACCGTGAATATTCCAGGATGCAATACTTATGGTATTATATATGGGATAAATGATTTTCAAATCTTACAGTCTTATAGTCAAGAAGAATCAAGTGAGCTAATGATTATTTACTTTTGATTGCATTAATATAAATTCCTATGAAATAATATAGAATCATCAATGAAGATATTATCCCCGAAGACTCCAAGAAGAAAAATATATGATTAAGTGATTTAATGTATATCATTCCATGGATCATTAAAGAATTTTTGTTAAAATTATCAAAATGTCACTCTAAAAAATTATAAATAGGTCATCATTTCACATGAACGATGCCTAAGAGGGAAGAGATCTGAGAGCTGAAGAATCTTAAAGCTTTGCTCATTAACGGATATTGACAATGACTACAATTAACCATCATTGCATGAATACCATAATCTTATCGTCTTGATCTAGTTGTCATTGCACGATTACTATTATCCAACTACTATGGCCCAAAATCCTTTTAAACGATGACGGTCTCCCATCAAGTCATAACAATCTTTTCCTAACTATCATCACTTAATGCCAACTAACATCAATGTTTAATTTCATCTTCCTTTGTTGGTTGTCTATCAAAGTCGATGTCTGTCATCACGCAATTCTTCTTCAATCCTTTCTAGAACACTCAGAGAAGATCCACTACAGGAAAATCACCTATTTCTGGCGGCCTTTTCCGACGGAAATTGAGCCTTTTCCGGCGGTTTCCGGCGGTTAAGTTACCGCCGGCAAAAACGGCGTAGGAAAATAATTTCCGACAGTTTTTACCGGCGGTTTTCCGGCGGTAATAAACCACCGATCAAATCAAAAAAAAAAGACCCTCACCGCGACCGCCACCCAGCTGCCGGCGCCGCACCCCGTGCACGCGTTGCCGATGCGCGCCAGCGTGCCGCGCTCCCGCGGCTGCCGGCGCAGGCCGCCGCTTCCGCGGCTGCCGGCCCAAGTTCCCGCCGCTCCAGCGGCTGCCAGCCCAGTTCCCCCCAGTGCCACTCCCGCGCTCCGCGTCCCTCCATGAGATTCGAACTGTGTTCCTCCGTGAGAAATTTCAAGCGTCCGACCGAATTGCCGATTAGGTAAATACGAAATTTTTGTCAATATTTTTATTTAAAGTATTTTCAGACCAAAAATCAATTAGTTTTTTAATTATTTTAAAATTGAAACTATTTAATTTAAAATAAAAAATAATATTTAATATAAAATAAAAATTAACTAACTATTTAATTTTAAAATGAAAATTAATTAAATTGTTAATCTAAGTTTTAATAATTTTTTGTTAATACATTTAAATAGTAAAAAATTTATTCATTTTCATTAATTTTTTAAAAGCTGCCGGAAAAGTGAAAAAGCTGCCGGAAATTCCGCCGGAAAATTCCTTGGGAAAAAACCGTCGGAAAAGCGCCGGAAAGCCGCCGGAAAATTCCACTGGAAATCAGTGATTTTCCTGTAGTGATCGAGACATTAATTTATAATTTGTAATTGCATCTTCTTTAATTAGAGGAAATGATAAACTTTTATGATAGTCATTTACTTTTATAGCCCTTTTTAATTAAAAAATTTTATGTTGTTGGCCAATGACCTTACGTTTGTGTGCACAGATCATTTTGCAATATTAATATAAGACATTCTTATTTCTCTCATTATAATTTTTCTTGAACACAACAATTTCAATTTTTACTCAAGCCAAGTTTGAATCTGAGTTAAGTTCTTAACTAATTTGAGCCAAGTGCATCTTTCCTATAGAGCAATTTTTAGTTAATAACTTCTAAAGGATGCCTCAAGATTAGGGCTTCATAATAAAATAAATTTGATGCTTGGTATGTGATACGCAATAAACAAGCGGCTCAACATGCACAAATCTCAATGCACAGTACTTGAATATAAGGATTCTAGAATTAAATTTACTACAATCCCGACTCCAATTTTAAAAAACTTCTAACCAAGCTGATTAACTTAACGAGATGAACTTAACAACTCTAAAAATGATCTGATCTCAATCTTAATAATCTCATATCAAAAACTTAGAGTATATATACTTGAAAATTAAGCTTCATATGAGATACAACAAAATGGTTTTCTTTGAAAATAAAAAAATCTCATTTATACCCAACTTGCACTCATAATTCAAAGGATATGTTTGAGATGATTGTAGCTTTTTATAAAAGTAGTTGCAAAGCTGTTGTATAAATATTGTTGTAGATTTTTATAAATGAAAATTATCTTTTTTAAAAAAGTGGTGTTAAAAAATAAAATTCAGTATAGAAATTTCTTTAAAACAACAAAAAATAGCAAATCAAAAACAATGGCTTCAATATGAAAATCAAGAAGAAGAAAAAAGTCATCCTAAATAGTTCTTGATAAAGACTATAATCTAGATTACTCAAAAGCTGCTCACACATCACCAACACAACTCAAGACATCACCTTTAATAACTGACAACAGAAATAGAGACACTCAAGTACTCAAAGAAAGTCAACTACATCTCAACCGTTCAAATGATCTCTCTGCAACGGCTTGATTTACTTCTCTGTAATATAAATGTACTTACTGTTTGTAGTTCTAGGTAACAAAAGTAAAATGAATGAAAGCCATTAACGTTCCAACTCATTCTCTTATTTCTCTCTGCTTTCATTCATGGTTAAGATATGATCTTCTCAGTTATATCTTCTAACATGATATCAGAGCCTCTGCTCCAAAGCTAAAATCCTCTTATCAACAAATATTTTTTTTTCCGGCAAGATGACATCTTCTGCTGAATCTTCCACTGCATTACCAGTGGCTGCACCTGCTATGTTTTTCAGCTACAACGCCTTTGCTGAGGTCCCGATTCCGGCTGCCCTTAAGTTTTTAATGAACAACATCAAAAATATTGTTCAACATCCTTTAACGACAGAGAACCATTCCACGTGGCGTGCACAGGTACTAAAAGTATTTCAAGCTAACGGGTTCTCTGGCTTCTTTGATGGATCTATACCGGCACCAATCAAACATCTTGTAAGCTCGACCAACACTCATACGCCAAAATCCTGCCTATAATTAGTGGGTTTTGATTGATCAAAACATTACTGCAGCACTATACTCTATTATCTCTGCTTCTTTGCTACCATATGTTCTAAACCTTAATACTTGTAATGACGTTTGGACCACATTAGACAAGAGACTCCAATCGACAAACAGATTGCGTATACTTCAGCTCAAAAATGAGCTACATCACCTCACCGTGAAGGACATGTCAATGACTCAGTATTTGCCAACAATAAAAGACAAAGTGGACGCCATTGCTGCCGCCGGATGTTCTATTGATCCTGAGGATATTATTTTATATACTCTCAATGGATTATCAGCCACGTATAATGCTTTCAAAATGTCTATCAGAACTAAGCTTCATCCCATTCATTTGGATGATTTATATGCATTACTGTGCAGTAAAGAAATCAATCTCGCTGCTGAATCTCATAAAGAAGCTCATATCCAGGATACTGATCATCCGCCTACTGCTCTCTCCTCTGTTCGTGGCCATGGACGAGGCAGATCATGCGCCGCATTTGCTCGTGGGCGCAGTCGCTCATATGCTCGCGGCGGAAGACAATTCGGCAGAGGACTGCGTTTCACTGACCAAACTCTTGCATGCCAAATTTGTTTTAAACAAGGTCACACTGCGGCTAACTGCTGGTATAGGACTGATCTCATTTATCAACCACCTCAATAGTCGGCACTTACTACTTTCAATCAACTGGCTCACTCAGATTGGTATTTAGATACAGGTGCTTCGTCAAACCTGACTTCTGATTATTCTCAAATTCAAGCTGCACAACCGTATTATGGTTCTAAACAAATTACTGTGGGAAATGGTCAGACTTTACCTATAACAGCATCAGGTCAAGGTCTTTTTCCAACACCATCTCGTAAGCTCCTTCTCTCGCCTCTCTATCATGTGCCTAATCTTACTCACAATCTTCTTTTAGTAAAACAATTACTCTCTAACAATAATTGCTCAATTGTGTTTGACCATCATGGTTTCCAAATAAAGGATTTGAAGACCAACTCCACTCTCCTCCGAGGTCCTAGCCATAGAGGTCTATATCCTGTCTCCATCAACCCCAATAATTACTCCACCACATCTGCATTCATCTCTTCTCCAACATCTTCCATATGGCACAAACGTCTGGGACATCCTCATGCTGCAACTACTACTATCATCGGAGCTCAAAATCCTATGTTTTCGTCTAGAGTTTCTTCTCCTAAGTCTGTTTGTACTTCGTGTATTCAGTCAAAAAGCCGTAAAATTAGTTTTGCTTTATCACCCTTGTCTACCTCCAAACCTCTACAACTTGTCCATGCGGATGTTTGGGGTCCTTCGCCTGTATCTTCATTTAATGGCTTTAAATACTATGTGTTATTCGTGGACGATTTCTCTTGTGTTACTTGGTTGTATCCCATACTTCACAAATCTGAGACATATATGCATTTTAAACATTTTAAACAACGTGTTGAAACTCAATTTGGTGAGAAAATTGTTGTCTTTCGTACTGATAATGGCACTTAATTCCTGAGTAAGCCTTTTAAGGAATTTCTTCTCAATCATGGCATACAACATCAATTGAGTTTTCCTTACACTCCTGAACAAAATGGTATTGCCGAAATAAAACATCGACACATCATTGAAACAACTCGCACTCTGCTTCTTGATGCCAGTCTACCTTATCAGTTTTGGGTCTATGCCGCTCTGACTACGGTTTACTTAATAAACTGTCTTCCCTCACCCACTCTTTCTAAACAATCTCCCTATGAAATCTTGTTTCATCAACAACCAAATTATAAGTTTTCAAAGTCTTTGGTTGTCAATGCTACCCGTTATTACCTCCACATAAACATCACAAACTTGCTCCTAAATCTTTCAAATCCATCTTCCTGGGTTACTCAGATTCTTCAAAGGGATATCTGTGCTACAATATTTCCTCTGGCCAAGTCACCACATCTATCCATGTCAGCTTTCAGGAACAGATTTTTCCCGATCAAAACTCATCTACCACGTTCACTGCATCTCCTATCATATCTCATCGGAATGTTCCTCCCCTTACCCTTGTGCCATTTGTTACTCATCCCTCTACTTCTGGAACACAAGCATCACATATTCCCTTACCAAGTTCCTTCTCAACAAGTTCTGCTTATGTACCTATGCAATTCCCTACATTATCTTCAAACATTCCAACAACCTCAACATCCACGTCTGTCCCTCTGTTTTCTCAGTCGTCTCCTCCTCCGCGAACTCATCACATGCTCACCAGGCTTCAAACGAGTCATCTTAAGCCTCGTTCTGTACTTAACCTGATGCATACTACCTCAAGTCCTCCGGATCCCACATGTTATACTGCAGCGGTTAAGCATTCTCACTGGAGAAATGCTATGTATGAGGAGTTCCAAGCATTACAAACACAAGGAACGTGGTCTTTAATTCCTTCAATGCCCAATATGAATCTCTTGGGTTGCAAATGGCTCTTTCGAACCAAGTTTAGAGATGATGGTTCTGTAACTCGATATAAGGCATGTCTTGTAGCTCAAGGCTACAAACAAGATTATGGACTGGATTTTACCGAAACTTTTAGTCCTGTGGAAAAATTTCAAACAATTCGTGTTTTTCTCACAATAGCTATCATCCACAATTGGAAAATTAATCAACTTGATGTCTCCAATGCATTTTTGCATGGCAAGCTTACCGAGGATGTCTATATAGATCAACCTATGGGCTTCAAAGATCCTTCGCATCCCACCTATGTATGCAAGTTAAATAAGGCTATATATGGGCTTAAGCAAGCTCCTAGATAATGTTTCTCCACATTCACTGATTATCTACTTAAATGGGGTTTTAAATTCAGCAGTGTCGATCCCTCATTATTGGTTTACACATCAAGTAATATCTCTCTTTATTTACTCATCTATGTTGATGACATTTTGCTCATGGGTAATTGTTCAGGCAAAGTCTCCCAGCTCTTACAAGACCTCCATAGCAATTTTCAACTTAAAAATCTGGGTAACCTTCACACTTTCCTTGGCTTACAAGTGCAGAAGTCAGCCACTACCTTTGTACTGCATCAATACAATTATGCAAATTCCATATTGCATAAAGCTGGTATGGCCAATTGCAAGTCTCTTCAAAATTCGATTTCCAGCAAACCTGATTCCTCTCCCCAGGCTGACCTTCCCTTCTCTGATCAGCAGCTGTATCGAAGTCTTGCTGGATCGCTTCAATATCTTACTCTTACTCGTCTGGATCTGGCATATGCTGTTAATTTGGTGTGTCAACATATGCATGCTCCTTTAAATAAGCATTTTCAAATGCTTAAACACATATTGAGGTATGTTCAAGGTACTCTGCATCTTGTCTTACCTATTACAATTGGCAAACCTGAACTTATTGCCTTTGTTGATGTGGACTGGGTCGGCGACAAGCAAGACCGCAAATCTACCACTGGGTATTGTATTTTTCTTGGTGCAACTCTTATTAGCTGGAGTACCAAAAAGCAGGCCACAATTGCTCGATCATCTACTGAGTCAGAATATAGAGCCCTTACTACTGCGGCTACTGCGATTGTGTGGCTACGTCGTCTACTCACTGATTTTCAACTTCCCATGTTGCAGCCCAGTAGCCCACTTCCCTTTATTGTGACAACATCTCAGCTATCTCTCTAGATAACAATCATGTGTTTTATGCCAGGACTAAACATATTGAGATACATCATCATTATATTCGAGAATGCATTAAAGACGTACAATACTATTCTTATTCATCATATTGCCACTGAAGATCAACATGCTGATATATTTACAAAAGGATTACCAATAACTCGTTTATGTTATCTTCGTGACAAATTAATGCTCCGCTCTCGGATCCTTAATTTGAGGGAGGCTGGTAAAGACTATAATCTAGATTACTCAAAAGCTGCTCACACATCACCAACACAACTCAAGACATAACCTTTGACAACTGACAACAGAAACAGAGACACTCAAGTACTCAAAGAAAGTCAACTACATCTCAACCGTTCAAATGATCTCTCTGCAACGGCTTGATTTACTTCTCTGTAATATAAATGTACTTACTGTTTGTAGTTCTAGGTAACAAAAGTAAAATGAATGAAAGCCATTAATGTCGCAACTCATTCTCTTATTTCTCTCTGCTTTCATTCATGATTAAGATATGATCTTCTCAGTTATATCTTCTAACAGTTCTTAAATCAAATGAAAAAAAAATTTATCTAATTCAAGAATTGTATATTACATAGCTTGAATAGTTCTTTAGATACTTCAATTAATCCAACTTTAACAGAAAAATTAAAACATAATCAAATCTCAATTAAATTTAAAAGAACCCTTAATTATAACTGTCGGCTCTATCGGTCAATTTCGAAATTTCTCAATTATCGAATAATATCTAGCGTGCATCTTCCAAAACCTAAATCACAGATTAACCGCCGCGGGAAATCATCGGACTCAAAAATCCTTCCTGGAATCCACCTTTCCATGCGCGCACAGAACGCCGCAGATCCTTCTTTTTTTTTTTTTTTTTTTTTTTTATGGGACATTTAGGCCATTTAAGGCAAACTCATATACACAACGCATACACAAAGACTCGAATCTCGGACCTCTTAGTTGAAAGCGCTCTCAATCAATAGGCCAAGGAGAGTTGTGTCCGCAGATCCTATTGATGGCGTGAAGGAGGAGCCCTGCTGGACTACTCGCATGAGCGCGTAAAATAGAATAGCGTAAGCCAAATAGGATAAGTGGACTATCACGACAAAAGCAGGCTTAGAGTCTTCCAAGTGTACTCCTTGAAAAACGCCTGGAAGTTTAAGATTAAAGTCGGTCAACGCGTAGCAAAACTTTTGCTTTTGGGATAGTTATTTATCATTAATTTTTGGGAAATTTACATACATACCACTTTATACCATCCTATTTACATATCTAACACTCAAAACTTTAATATTACATACATACCACCCTATATTGTTTTAATATCAAATATACCACTCATATTTTCTTCCTACCACTCATATATTTCATTTCTACCATTCACATTTGATATGAAATTGAACTATGAGTGGTATAAATGTAATATTAAAGTTTTAGGTGTTAAATATGTAAATTAAGTAGTATATGATGGTATGTATGTAAACTTCCCTTAATTTTTTACTAATTAAAAATAAAAGCTATACTAAAAAATTGTTGTAAAAAGTAAAAAGAAAATGGTCTCAAATGAATTTTTATTTGTTTTGTTTGAATAAGTTTTGAATAAATTAAATATAAATTCATACACATATCATATATGCAAGCTAAAAAGATCTTAAGCAAATTCAGAGTGCTACATCGGACAAGCAATATTGATTCCCTCGACCATGGAGCGTTCGTCAAGTATTTATGTACTTTAATGATATCGGAATAAAGTAATCTTAGGCTCGTTAGATTAGTCTCGTCGAGCCGCTCGATTCGAATATAAGCATGTCACATTTGTATATTATTTGGTCATCTAATTAATGACCTGAAAAGTTCATATATGCTTCATGCCATTGATTTAGGGCTATTTGAGCTCAAATTTGACTGATTTTGATGTCGTTGGGTTCGTCTAATCGAAACAGTTAGTTTGACTACAAATTTGTTATAAATAGAATTCGGATGATCCCAAATTTAGTTTTGAAAGTTTTTTAATTTAAATGTCTCATTATTCAGGCCTTATCAAGACTAATTTTGATGATGTATCAATGGCATAATCAACTAAATAACTCAAAAGTATTTTAAAAAAAAAAAACTACTTTTATTTTACACTATAAAAATGTTTACCTGAATTTCCTTTTCATCGTACTAAACGACCCCAAAAAGAAACTAATGAAATGACGTCTCCAAAAAAAATCCTATAATAAGATCCCCTCATTCGGCGAACTTGCAGTCACATTGGCTCAGCCCAATTTAACGAGTAATTTTGATTTCTTCCGAGTCTTTCTTCCATTGACTAAACGTCAATGAACGATTCATCTGTAAACACCCAGTCCTTAACGGTCAACTTTCTAGAAAACAAATTAATTGAAGATATTTGGATGCTTCCTCTATGCAGATAACGTCCATCACAACCAAAATACAATTTCATCTGCCCTTCCTTCGCAAATACAAACACGCCATCTATACCTAACACACTTTCGAATCCTAAATCTATATCTCATGATCTATATATACACCAAAGCCATAAAGGACGTTAAAGAGAATTCTCCCAACACCTCTTCTAGTTGTTTCATAACCAAACACAAAACTAGCAGAAAATGAGAATTAATCCTACTGGAGAATACGAAGAGGTGTTCCGAAGCTTTGATGAGGACGGCGACGGAAAGCTATCACCGGCAGAGTTACGTTCCTGCATGCGAATAATCGGCGATGAGATGGATTTACACGAAGCAGAAGCTTTGGTTCAGTCTTTTGATTCGGACGGTGACGGGCTGCTGGCAATGGAGGAGTTCTTCAGGATGGTTGAATTTGAAGGAGGTGTGGAAGAGGAGAAGGAGCTGAGGGAGGCCTTCGCTATGTATGAGATGGATGGCCAAGGATGCATCACTCCTAAGAGCCTGAAGCGCATGCTGAGCAAGCTGGGTAATTCAAGAGATCTCAGTACTTGTGAGGTTATGATTCAGAGGTTCGACGTTAATGGCGACGGAGTGCTTTGTTTTGAAGAGTTCAAGAACATGATGGCCATTTGAAGATTCCAACTTAAACGCATTGATTTATCAGCATATTATTTTATTTTATTTTTTCTGTCTTTTTGATACTGCTCGGGTGCTCCAAGGCTCAGTAGTCAGTATTATGAGATATGTAAGTAGAATAAAAATACAATTTTTTCTTAAAAAAAATATAGCTTCTTCCATCTTTAAATTTTCATCTTCTCTAAGTCAATAAAAATTTTTCTATATATATATATATATATATATATATATATATATATATAGTTTCCAAAATATTTTGTGGCCCACAATCTGTATTTGTTAAAGATTTTTATTCAAAGGGGGTAATTCAACTATATGTTGGAAGATTTTACTTGGATAAAATTTGGACTTCACATGATATAGTTAGGAGAAATCTCAAAGGATCAAATACAAACAAAAAAATTAAAATATAAGCATCATCATAAAAATAAATATGTCATCAAAAATCGTCTTTATCAGACATGAATCTCAAAGCATATATAGATTGGCAACTTCTCAATTTAACTCAAGATCATCCAAACTTCAATTTCAGCAAACTTATAATCAAATTGAATGTCTTAATGAGACGAAGCTAATGATACCAAAATTAGTTCAATCTAACCCCAATGGGTTCAAATCTAGGGGCCAAAGCATATTTGGAAGATTTAAAGCATTATTGGATAACCATATGATCTTTACATATGACATGATTAAAATTGTATCGAGCGGCTCGATAAGATAAATCCAACAAGTCCAAGTTCGCTTAATTCTTAATAACATTAAGGTACTTAAATGCTTGACAAATGCTCCATGATTCAGGGAATCAGTATGGGGCGTCCATGGAATACTCTAAATTTGTCTAAGATATTCTACATATTTATAGGACATGTCACTCTAAAAATCTATAAATATATATCCCTTCCTTCCCCAAAAATGAGAGGCTTTGCCCTTTTAGGGCTAGAACTCAAGCAGGCTTCAACTTTGGTCTAGAGATAAAAGTGGCTAAAAGGTTTGAAGCATCCCAAAGTTCCACTTGGCCCGGTGCCACCATTGACGAACCCTCATCACTAGAGTGTCAAATATGGACCTATGGCTGACCATAGCCGTCAGACCTAATTTGTTAATCAGCTATCGCCGTGCCTTCGTCCGACAATCTTCACTTGCCAATTACGATCTCTATTACCACCGTCGCCCAACTACTATGGTCCCTCGATCCCACCACCATCATCTGAATATGTACGGTCAAAATGTTTTAAAGCTTCTCCATTACATGAATGTTTTAGCACTCACTTGACAGTTTTATTATTAGCATATCAAATCAAATTGTTTAACAATCTTATCTGATATATACATATTTATAGCATTGGAGTCTTTGGCAACATGACAAATTGCGAAGCACCTAATAGTTTCTGAGAAAATTCCATCCACGCACACAGGTTTCTCACCTTCCACCTTGCCTCATAGCTTTACAACAAAGGTTGTTATATAGTTCCAACATCTACATCTCTTATCTAGAGCATCCCAAAAACGAGCCACAGAAGTTGTAGTGGTATCCAATACTAAGTAAATGACAAATTTGTTTCAGAATATTTTAATATAATTTGCGTTATGATGAAAAATTAAAATCTATAAGAAATTAGAAGATGAAAATGTTTTTCTATTATAACTTATCCTATAACTTTGATATTTTCTCTCCAATATTTACTCATTTAATCTTTTCATATCATGGATTCCAATTTCCTTTCCTTATTTTAACGTTCTACATGAAATATTTTTATCAGATGTTAATCGCAATGGCAAGAGTCATCTCTGTCCATCTAATGAATGAGCTAATAAATAGATTTAATTTCATATGACTTTGAAGTACACATACATCACCATGTAAACGCATAATCATACAATAAAAAAATTAATTTTAAGTTGGAATCTTCAAATCGCCATCATGGTCTTGAACTCTTCGAAACAAAGCACCCCATCACCATTAATGTCGAACCTCTGAATCATAAACTCACAAGTGTATAGATCTCTTGACTCGCCCAGCCTGCTCAGCATTCGCTTCAGACTCTTAGGAGTTATGCATCCTAGCCCATCCATCTCATACATCGCAAATGCCTCCCTCAGCTCCTTCTCCTCTTCCTCGCCTCCTTCAACCTCAACCAACTTGAAGAACTCCTCCATTTCCAGCAGCCCATCACCGTCCGAATCCAAAGACTTAACCAAAGCTTCAGCTTCCTCCAAAGCCATCTCATCGCCTATTATCCTCATGCAAGAACGCAGCTCTGCCGGTGATATCTTCCCGTCGCCGTCTTCATCAAAGCTTCGGAACACCTCTTCGTATTCTCCAACGCCATTACTTCTCATTTTCTTCTAGTTTTTATGTTTAGTTATGAAACCAGAAGAGCTGTTGGGAGCGTTTATGGCTTTGGCTGGCTTACAATGTAAGTAATGATACATATATATAGGGTTAATTTGGTATGAAGAGCGTGTTGAAGAGGGTGGTTGAGCTGTGTATTTCTGAAGGAGATTCAGATCATGGCAGTGTTACATGCGTGATTAACGGAGGAAGCATCCGGATATCTTCTGTGTATTTTGGGAAAGCTGGCCGTGAAGGTTCGGATGCTTATCACGTCAATTCATGCGTGGAACTCTCCGGTCAAGGAAGCACAACTTGGAACAAACTCGAATTATTTTTACGAGTGCTTTGAATTTTTGTTCACAGATACTTCTACAAGAAGTGAAGCTGTATTCGGCGGCTGCAGCTTCTCAGAATTAGGGCAAATTATTGCATCAGGTCACCTGACAGAGAGATGCGTTCGGTCTCTCTCTGTCGGCATCTCTGCGTTCGGTCACCTGACGCAATAATTTGCCCAGAATTAGAGGCCGACCGTATAGAAATAATATATCTTTTCTGTGGCGTACACAGAAAGTTTTTTTATGTCCTTTATATTTATTTTATTTGATCTAAATCGCGTAATTAAGGTCATATTTGGTGCTGTTTTTTATATATTATTTAGCTTTAGAAAAAAGTTCAAAAAATAAAATAATAATATTATTAACCGCTTATATGATTAATTTTAATAATAAAGGTCCATTTATAAAAAAGTTCATGTTTTAAGCTTAAATTAGCTTAAGGGACAGGTTTACGAAAAAATTTAAAAAGAAGCAAATATGAGGCTTACTTCTTTGTTTTCTATAAATTACCACAGTTTAATTTTATTTTTTTTGTTATTTTTAGATTTGAGAAGAAAGCCGAACATCAAATTACACGATTTGTAAGACACCAAATTTTCATGTACCGATTTCTTAAGAAACCAAATATTCTATGTCCATTAAAAATTATTTAATCTATTTTCATCAATTTCTAAGAGAAAAGCTTTCTATTTTTATCCATTAAAATATAAAGCTTGTCATTTTATAGCACTTATAAATACAAATAAATATATATATACATTATATATAATACATAATATTATCATATTTTAATTTATGAAAAATTAAATAACAAATAAATAGCGCCACAATCAAAATTAATATTTCGTATTATATAGTTGAATTATGTTTATTTTATTATAGTTAAGCTATTTATTTTTTATGGACTATGGAGTAGGAGAAGAGTTTTCAGCTACTAAATGATCGTTTGACTTCCTTTTCGATTCGACTACTCCATGTATGGATAATTTTTAGGTTTTTAGTGCTGCTTCACTAAGAGAATTGAGATGCATGCTCAGGAGCGGAACCAGCCCTAATTTTCAGGAGGGGGCATACTTATAAAGCATATATGTCATAAAAAATAATAAAATAATAAAAATAATAAAAAATAAGGCTTATATGTCGGGGGTCTAAGGGGGCAGCACCCCCGGTTAGGTCACGGGGTCAAGGGGCAGCGCCCCTGCGAGGGTTTCTAGTGGCAGCGCCCCCGGAACAAATTTTGGTTTGAAGGATATTTTTAGAATTCAATGATGAATTCCCTTTACTATTTGATGAATACAGTTACCTAAAGACCAAAGCATTTTAAAATTTGGGGGGGGGGGGGAATGAATGAAAATGGATAAATTACCTAAAAAATCATTTTTTTTTTTTGAGAGGGGTAATTTCCCCCCTCTGACCATAAGGTGGTTCCGCCCTTGTGCATGCTGATGCAGCATGGTAGAGTTATTGCTTATGTATCTAAGCAGTAGAAATCATATGAGATGAACTACTCGACACATAATCTGGAGTTAGTTGTTGTGGTATTTGCATTAAAGATTTGAAGACATTAATTTTGTTGAAATTTATTAAATATGAATTAGGTTGTTATACCTAAGCTTATATCCCAGCGGCTAACCAAGATGGGTAAATTGGTAATTAAAATTTTATCCCTCTTTTTTTTTTTTTAAATTGAACCGATAATAACTTTAGTGAATTTTTGTAGAAAATGTTTTTCAACCAAAAATTTAAAAAGTAAAAACAAAACAGCGAAAAATAAAAATACACAAGATTTATAATGGTTCAGTCAAATACGACCTACATCCACTCCCTGGAGACACCCTCCGAGTATTGCACTCACTACAGGAAAAATGCCCTAAACTAGCGGTTCTAACCGGCGGTTTTAGGACCGCCGGTAGTACCGGCGGTTTGGCCGTCGGAGTTTAACGACGGCTGCACCGGTGATTTTGCAAATATAAGCCGCCGGTAAGGGCGGCGGTCCACAAACCGACGGTAAACCGCCGGACCTCAACAATAACCGGTGGTTTACCGGCGGTTTAGACCGCCGTTGATAAGTGACTTTTTACCGGCGGGCAAAACCGCAGAAAAATTGCCGGTTTAAGCCCTAATACACCGAGCCCCGCATCTGGCATTTCATTTTAACTCTTTCCTTCTCTCTCTCGGTCGCTCGCTCTCCCGTCGCTCGCTCTTTCCTAAGGTTGCCTCCGCTCGTCCGACCGCCGGCTAAGAATCTCCTCCGGCCGCCGCCCCCAATCCGACGCCACCGACGACGTTTGTCCGCCCCAAATCCGACCGCCGCCCTCAATCGGAATCGCCTCCGCTCGTCTGACCCCAAACAGTTTGATTTCTATTTTAAGGTTTTTTTTATGGTTTTTCTTTGATTATTGTTTCTTACTACACATTTGCAAGGATTAGAAATATTTTGAATGATTTAGATAGTAATATTAAGTGAACATTCATAAAAAAAAAATACAGTCACTTGCATGCTTGAACATCAAACCAATTGAAGGCTGACTAGCTGTCACTGTCCGCTCACTGAAGCCCTAGATCATAAGCTGGCAATGGTAAGTACTAATTTGTTTGTACTACTTTATGAGTGACGCGGGCTAGAAATTACGTGGCGATAGAGATTTTATTTTACGTCTTAGCGTTGTACGTATAACTAGCACACACAGAGAACACAATATTTTTTATGTAGAAAATCCTTAAAAGGGAAAAACCACGAGGCCTAACCCAGTTGAAAATGGTTCCACTAGACTTTGAGTTTGTTACAAATGACTGAATCACCTCTAGGGGTGATCAGATTATAATCAATTACTTAAGTAAGACGTCGAGTCTTCGGCAGGACGTAGGGACTGAATGTCGGGCTCTGAGTATGACGTTGGGTCTTTGGCAGGACGTCGGGTCTTCGACAGAACGAAGGGACTGAGTGTCGGGCCTTGAACAAGACGTCGGGTCTTTGGCAGGACGTCGGGTCTTCGGTAGGACGTAGGGGCTAAACGTCGGGCCTTAAGGTGGTGGTCCGGCGAGGTTCTGTGGTGGTCCGGCGAGGTTCCTGCGGTGGTCCGGCAGTGGTCCGACGAGATTCCTGCGGTGGTCCGGCGATGTTCTGCGGTGGTCCGGCGGCTGTCGAGGAGGAACTCCTTCCTTCTCTTCTTCCTTCTCTTCTCTTCTTCTCTCTCTTGCTTGGATCCTCTCTGTGAAGAATGAGGGCTCTATTTATAGATTTTCTGGAGTGGCATGGCCCGTAAATAGGCGTGAGATCAGGGGCGAATAGGGAGTGGTCAAATGGACGGCCGATGTTGAATTCTACGATCGTGCACCGTTTGTTGGCCATTTGAAAGCCTTAATGTTTTCGGAATTCAGCGATCTTGGGGTCGTTGGATTTGTCTCGTCGAGCCGTTCGATTCGAGTATAAGCTCGTAAAAATCGAAGACCGTTTGGTAACTCAAATTGCTGTTTGAACCTTCGGACAGCACTTTGAGCCCTTGATTCGAACACATTTGGGCTTGGAATGGGTTGATCTTGGTGTCGTTGGGTTTGTATTTCCGAGACGCTCAGTTTGACTATAAGCTCGCTGAAATCGGAGTTTGGATGCTCCCGAAATTAAATTTTGAAATTTCCAACTAGCTTTTTGCCTCGAGATTCGCGTCCGATCAAGATAATTTTTACATGTCATATCAATGAGATGGTGGAATATAAATGGGGAGGAATAAGAACAAAACTATTTATCAGATATAGTCAAATTCTTCAGCCAGCAATCAAATACTAACATCATCTACACCGGCGCAGTATACATGAGAGAATTCCATCTCTAAGAAATAAATTTAGAACATTTTATAGAGTAAACTCATGATAAGATGTATTTTACAGTAGATAGAAACTGACATTGCTAAGTGCATTTAAAGTGACAATAATCTGTTATGAGCTCATAACTTTAGGTGAACTTTCCTCGAGCCCTTGAGCCTTTGCATCTATGAGAAGCATCTCAACCTCGATACAAGTAATTACCACATAGCTCATTTAATTCACTTAGGTAAGTTGCCACAAAGATGGAAATTCAAGAAAAAACTAACACAACTATCTTACTTTATCCATAAAGAGGTTTAAGTAGTGCTGCCAGGTATTCTGACTGCTTTTTTGAGGAAATTTCTTCCACTCCAATCAACAACCCAATTGTTTGAGAAACTGAGGTATTTTTAATTGATGTTGTAAAGCAATAAGACTTTTATAGAAGCTGAACTCAACAAAGAATGTTTTTCCGAACTAAGAAGTTAAGTTAATTTACCTCAAATGTATGACTATCATCCTCAAAACCAGAAAACATAAGATCCTTAGATGTCCAATATAACCTAGTAAAGCACCTATAAGATCTTTGGATGTCCAATACCCCAGTCATTAGTTTTTTTGATATGTCAATCCTTAGATTGAGAGATATAATATAGCAACTTTCTGGGGTTAATGCCCAGCTTTGCCTAAATTATAACACATTTGCACATGGATGTATTCTAATAAATATTTTCATAACTATGTAGGGTGACGTTTGCTTCAACGTCCAAATGACTATCCAAGAAGAGAGATATTAGATGTATAACAGATTGTTGCCGGGTCGAAAAGGATTGACAGTTGAATTTATAGAGGGAGTTGAAACTTTCATTCAAGTTGCATCTCAACTGCCTTCCTTTCAGTTTGATAAAATGTTTAGATGTCCATGCTCGAAGCATAAAAATCTAGCATTCCTCAAGCCCGATGATGTGAAGCTTGATTTATATCGTAGGGGATTTCTTTCAAACTATTGGATTTGGACATCACATGATGAGTACGAGCCACATAGAGATGCTCATGCCGATTCATCTACAGCTTATGAAACATTTGTTGAAGATCAAATGAGTAGACCCTATGAAGGCCTTATTTTTGATGTAGCATGTCATAATTTAAGATCAAATGTGGAAGAACCACCAAATACAGAGACACAAAAATTCTTTGAGTTATTACATTTAGCTCAATAGCCAATTTGGGAAGGTTGCAGTACACATTCGGAATTATCCATTGCAGTGAGGATGCTAAGTATTAAAACTGAGTATAATATTCCCCGTGAGTATTTTAATGACGTTATTGGTCTTATGAAGGAAACTAATCCAGCTGGCAATTTAATTCCCTCAGACTTGTACCGAACAAAGAAATTAATATCCAAGCTGGGTCTCACTACTACAAAGATTGATTGTTGTATCAATGGATGTATGTTATACTATAAGAATAATGCAGCAGAAGTTATTTGTCGCACCTGCAATGCTCCTCGGTTTAAACAAAACTCGGGAAAACAACGTCGTCTAAAGAAAGATATGCCATATTCCCATTTGTTTTATTTATCAATCATTCCAAGACTTCAGCGGCTCTATGCATCAATGAGTTCAGCAGGCCATATGAGATGGAATAAGGAGAAAATAGCAAAAAGTGATATTCTTTCTCATCCATCAGATGCTGAAGCGTGGAAACATTTTGATCGAGTGTATCCTTCATTTGCTGCTGAACCCCGCAACATAAGATTGAGATTATGTACTGATGGTTTTACTCCTTATAGTCAAACAGCTACACCGTATTCTTGTTGGCTAGTTATATTAACACCATACAACCTTCCATCAGAGATGTGTATGACTACTCCGTTCATGTTCTTAACTCTGATTATACCTGGACAACATAATCCAAAAGCAAAGATTGATATCTTTTTGCAACCATTAATTGATGACCTCAAATTATTATGGGAAGGAGTGCTCACATATGACATATCAACAAAATAAAATTTTCTCCTTCGAGCTGCTTTACTGTAGACTGCCAGTGATTTTCCAGCTTATGATATGTTGTCTGGTTGGAGCACAGCAAGGAAATTAGTATGTCCTTACTGCATAGAGAACAGTAAAGCTTTCACATTAAAACATGGAGGGAAAAATACTTGATTTGATTGTCATCGTATGTTTCTAAGTGCTAATCATCAGTTCCGAAGAAATAAGGAAGCATTTGTTAAAAACAGAATTGAGCGATCACCTCCTCCACCCAGATTAAGTGGTGATGATATACTACAGAGACTTTCTGACATTCCAACAGTTATTGATTATCCAATGCTATCCGAATCTAAATTTCCGGGTTATGATGTTCAACATAATTGGATAAAAAAAAGTATTTTCTAGACATTACCTTATTGGAGAACTAATTTATTAAGACATAACTTGGATGTTATGCACATTGAGAAGAACTTTATGGATAATATTTTTAATACAATTATGGACGTTAAAGGCAAGAGTAAAGATAATGTCAAAGCAAGGATGGACATTAAAGAGTTTTGTCGACGAAAACATCTGAAGTTAGTAACAACAACTGACGGTAAACTAATGAAGCCCAAAGCTCCTTACTCTTTCACGTTAGAGCAAAAAAGAATGATATGTCAGTGGTTTAAAGGTTTAAAGATGCCTGATGGCTATAGATCAAATATAAGTCGATGTGTTGACTTGAAATCTGCAAGATTATTTGGACTCAAAAGTCATGATTATGACATAATTATGGAGGTTCTTCTTCCGATCATAGTCTGTATGTTACCCGATTACATATCAAATCTGTTGATTGAGCTTAGCATTTTCTTCAAAGATTTATGTTCATCTAAACTAAGTGAAAATGCTTTACGGAGGTACGAGGATAACATACCAATCATCCTATGCAAGTTAGAGAAGATATTTCCCCCGGGTTTTTTTGATTCTATGGAACATCTTCTAGTCCATCTACCTTACGAAGCTAGAGTTGGTGGACCTGTACAATATCATTGGATGTATCCTTTCGAAAGGTAAATATGTTAAGATTTTTATTAATCCTTCAATATTTTTGAATCAGTAGAGATAATATATTTTGATTAACTTTACGATGATTGTAATTGATTAATAGATATCTGAACAAGTTGAAGAAATATGTTAAGAATAAAGCACGACCAGAAGGATCGATATGTGAAGCATATTTGTCTCAAGAAACAACTCACTTTTGCTCATACTATTTCGAGCCACATGTAAGGAGTACAAGAACAAAAATTAGTCGTAACATGGACTTTGATGTAGAAAAACAATCACATGCTACACTATCAGTATTTAAAAGGTAAGGAAAGCCTAGTGGCAAATGTGTTGAAAGATATCTCAACGATTTAGAAATAAATACAGCGAATTTGTATGTACTACTGAACTGTAAAGAAGTTGAGCCAATCTTAGAGTAAGTTCTAACATAATTTTAATAATTAATTAGTAATGTTTATTTAAAATACTAAAGTATTATTTGTCACCAGGTATTTCGTAAGCAATTTGCCTTTGACAGATTCAAGGAATATTGAGAAAGCTGTTGCAAATGAATTTCCAACTTGGTTCAGATCATATGTGAGCACATTTTTTTTATAAATTTAAATATTATTTATTATCAAAAATAAAAAAATTATCATGTTTTTAGGTACAAAACCCTGATAACAAATGTTTCGATAAAGGTTTGCAAGCATTAGCATGGGGTCCAATGCGAAAAGTTAAAACTTGGCCAATATATATAATGAATGAGTTCAAATTTCATATCAAATTGTGGAGTGAAGGAAGAAAAACTAAAAATTGTGGAGTATGTGTTAGAGGGAACACTCATGAAGAAGATGAGTGTGATTATTATGATATTCTGAATGAGGTCCTTGACTTGGAGTACCCAGGCGAAGATGAGAATTTTGTATGCTTATTTAACTGTCAATGGTATGATCCAGTACAGAATAGAGGCACAAGAGTTCATCCTGCATATGGTTTAGTAGATGTTAAACATAGTAGAAGATACGAAAAGTTTGATCCATTTGTGTTAGCAAGTCAAGCTATTCAAGTTTATTTCAGTAAATATCCCAGTGGTTGTAGAGACAAATAAGATTGGCTAGCTGTCATAAAAATAAAAGCACGGGGAATAATTGATCAACAATACAATGTAGCAACTGCACATCAAGAGGATGAGATGTCAAGTTGTATACATGTTGAAATTGAGAAGATGACAACTATAACCTCTACTATTGAAATGGAGTTAGAAGATGTGAATAATTCAACTAGTTCAGGCGAAGAAGAGAACAAGGATGAAAGTGAAGATACCCTTGAGAGTGATGAAAATAGTTTTGATGATTCTGATTAATTTTTGTAATTTAGAATTGTAGAATTTAAATGTTTTGTAATATTTTTACTGCTTAGAAATGATATTGTATTTTGCCACCTTATCTTTTGTTAACTGCTTTTTGTAATTCATTAACTACTTCATTAACTGCTTCTCGTAATTCATTACCTGCTTCATTAACTGCTTTATTAACTGCTTTATTAACTGTTTTTCAATGGTTTAGTAATTATTTTTTTTAATAATGCAGATGGCTTCAGGCGACGATCCTCCTCGTAAATCATTTGCCTCAAAGTTCCGCCGGAAGAAGATTACTGCTAGCAGACTCACACAGACTGAGGTAGGTGAGGGGCCTTCAGTTCCACCAGATCTACCTACACCACCACCGCCACAACCTGCCAGGAGCCAGCAGCATTCACCAGAGCAGGGTCAGGTACAGTTAGATCCACCTCCTGTTGTACCTCCATACTTCTCTGGCCACTTTCCTCCCAGCTCGACGAGTCCTCGCTTCCCCTCTCCAGATTAGACACATGCTTCTTCATTCTATTCATATTACCCCCCACCATCATCACAGGCAGTTGGTCCATCCACTGGTCCTCACCCTCCTTACCCTTACCCATATTACTACCCCTATCCGGTGCAGCATAAACAGGGTGGACCATCACGACCACCAGAGGTTGGCGCTAGCGATCCTGTAGCAGCAACAGATAAGCGTCAATACATCAAGCCTGACGGTGATAAGTAAGTTTAATTTAAGTTATTAAGTTATTTTTATTTTGATATATTACATGTTATTGATAAACAAAGTCACTTGCAGCTTCAATCTTTCAAGGCTAACTATACATATGATCCGGGATATAATAAAGAATAAGTATGATGCTCCTTACTTATCATGGAAGAAGATCCCAAAGCCAGTTAGAGATATGTGGTTTGGAGAATTTTATGTATATTTTTTTGGTATGATTTCAAATATATGATTTAATTTGTACTAATCTTTTTGATATTGCCTAAATTTTTACAAAAAGAATTTAGGTGGTTGCCTGAGTACAGCATGAGGATCAGATCAAATTTTGAGAGGAGAGGAGCGACCCATCTCAGAGACATGTTCACGGACATTAGAAAGTCCGGGCAGCGTCCTAATTGGATTGGAGAAGGCGTTTGGGTAGATTTGAGAAGTGCTTGGGCTACCCCAGAGTTTATAAAAATGAGAGAGCAGAATAAACAGAACAGAGCCTCTGACTACGGCGGTTTAGGAAGCTCTCTTCATACTGGTGGATTTGTACCTCATACGGAACATAGGCGGCGACTGATAAGTGTTTTGAATTGGTTTATTACATATATTTATGTTAGTATAACTAAGCATCAAATTTTTAAAAAGAGCACCTTGGTCGGGAGCCAACACCATTGGAGTTGCATACAAGAACTCATCAACATCAAGCTGAACATCAGTGGGTTAATGAGAAGTCTAAGAAGGCTCATGTGAGTAAAATTTATTAGAGTTTTAGAATAAAAATTTATTTTAATAAAACTAATTGTAACTCACATGATGATTTCGTACGAGCTAGAGAAAGTCGGCAGTCCACTAGCGAGGGATCATCTTCTGGATCGGCCCACATTTCTGAGTATCATACATGGTCAGAAGTTGTTGGTGGAAGACAGAGGGGGAGGGTATATGACATGGGTTCACAGGCTTTTGCTATTGAGGGCAGTTCATACACCTCTGTATTTCATGATCCAAGTGGAGCTGAAGAATCTGTAAGCTAGAGGGTTGCAGCGCTTACTAGAGAGATTGAAGAGATGAAAAAAGTTCAATCTAGAGAGATTGAAGAAATGAGAAAGGTTCAGAATGAAATACAAGCAGAGTTGCAATCCTACAGAGCTGAAAAACAGAGGAAGAAGAACCAACAGGAGCAGCCATCTGCAGACAGTGAGGATATAGATGATGATTAGATCTATTTTATGTTTGATGATTGTATTAATTAGAACTTGTAAACTTCAGAACTTATGATTGTAACATTATCATGAACTTACTTATGAACTGTGATTGTAATGTTATGATGAGCTTGTGATTGTATTTATAATTTATGGTTGTGATGAATATAGCGGCGTGTTGCCCAACATATGATTGTGATGAATATAGCGGCGTGTTACCCAACATATATTGCTCTTTCTGCAGATTTAGACTTTAGGGTGAACCTCCCTCAAATAGAGGGGATGCTGTCAATTTGTTTTGCAGGTGTTACAGGTTTCCGACGGCTAATCGACGGTTTGGCCGCCGGAAACTACGATACCGGACGGCAAATAGCCAGCCGCCGGTAATGGCATCACACCGTCGGTTTATTACCGGTGGTTACCGACGGCCACCGAAGGTTATACGGTGGACATCCGGCGGTTTAGACCGCCAGAAATACCGACGGTTAGACCGCCGGCGTTTGCCAATTAAGTAACCGACGGTCTACCGACGAAGGCCGGCGGTTTTAAAAACATACGACGGCTAACTAAACCGCCGGAGCACCGTCGGTAAAAAGACCGCTGGTAGGCCGTCGGTCAAATAACCGGCGGCGTCACAGCCGGAAAACCGCCGGCATTAAATCCGGTTGAAACCGACGGTGGTAGCCGCCGGAAAACCGCCGGCAAAAAATCGCCGGTAATAGTTTCCTACGCGATTTTTTCCGGCGGCGAAAAAACCGCCGTAAAGCCGCCGGTAGACAAAAAAATCGCCGGTTAATATAGGCTAACTGCCGGAAAAAACCGCCGGATTTCGACGTTTTTCCTGTAATGACTAATACCACTAGTGACTCTCTTTTTGCACCCATGGCAAGGCGGAGAAGCCTTTACAAAACCTCTCTTCCACCACTACCCGGTGCGGTAGAGAACCGTTGTCCTTTTACACTCTCCTAGTGTTGTCAGAGAACCATCCGTCCTTTCACACTCTTCAAGTATAGACAGAGAACCCTTTGTCCTTTTACACTTTCCAAGTGTAGGAAGAGAACCCTTCGGCTGTTCACACTCTCCAAGTGTCGGCAGAGAACCGGATCTCCTTGATAGATCTTCTCACAAGAAATCTAGAAGGACGAGAGAAAAGAGTGAAGTAATTACAAATCACAATTGAAGATTCTTACCTTTGAGTATCAAGTGAATCCTACACGCTCCAGTAGTAAGAATACTCCTTCAAACACTCTCTCACACTCTCTCCTTTACTCTCCCTTCAGTTAACACGAAGATCAGTAGGCAAAAAGATTACAAGACAGTTTTAAGTTGACTTTATATAGGAAAGACACAAAAACTGTTCAAAAACTGTTGACATTCAAGTCTGTACACAGTCAATCGTCCTGAACGATCGTCAGATCATCCCGTACAAATAATGTTAAATATGTTGCATACGAACCCAATGTATATTGGTACAAACTGACTTCGTACCCGATCATTATCCCGTACGAAATAAGTTTGTCTGGGGACGAGCAGTTATATCAAGGGTCATTCTGACGAAACTGCATGACGGTCCCAAATTATCAGGGAATAGAGGACCTCAACTTCGGACGAACATGAATGTTTGTCTGGATGAATAGTTCAACTCATGTGTTCAGAGAACTTCGTCCAGGGACGAGCAGGATGGATCGTCTGGACTATTAGTCTAACTCAAGTGACGTCCAGAGGACTTCATCCAGGGACGAACCGAATGGATCGTCTGGACGATTAGTGCAACTCAAGTATCCAGAGGACTTTGTCCAAGGATGAATGGTACACTTCGTCTGTACGAACAGTTCAAAGTGAGAATACAGAGCACATCATCCAGGAATGAATAGGGAAATTCATCTAGATGATCAGGACTTAAAAAATTTTCTCACTTTCAGTTCGTTCCATTGCCCTTCCGAGGGGATAACTGACTTGATCGTCCCGTAGGAACTTGATTCGTCCCGTACGATCAGTATGATTTTTTAAAGATCTCTCCAAGTGTGTGTGTCCTAAGCTACTCAATTACAATCATACTCTCTCAAACTCAATACAATGAAAAATACAAACTTCAATTTACAAACTATCTCATGCTGAATTTTATTTAAAGTATTATTTAGTTTGGAGTTCAATTTTCATGAAATGTTAGTCCACACAAGAGCAAAAATAATTATTCTGAAAAGTGTTAGGAGAATATAATACTTAAAATAATAATATTTTGAATCATCAAAACTATACAAGTTGCAAGAATGTAAAACATGCAAATAGCAACTCTCTTAACAAATTTCACGTAATCAGTTACAAGAATTTTATCTGTTGTTGTATCCAATCGTGACGCACTATTTATTTTCAGGTTGTGGAGAGGTATTCAATAAAGACTTGGTATGAAATCAAACTTCAGTATGACTTCTCATTCGCAGACAAACGAATAGTCTGAAAGGACTATTCAGGTATTAGAGAATCTTTTAAGACTTTATATTCTTGATTTTGGTGGTAGTTGGACGGATCATATTTCACTTATAGAATTTGAGTATAAGAACAATTATCAGTCCAACATAGGCATGGCTCCTTATGAAGCCGTGTATACTAGGAAGTGCAAAACCCATTTAACTTTGAAAGAGGTAAGGGATATATATGTGATAGGTTGTGGATGCCACTACAACTAACATTAGTCTAATTAGAGAAACGTTGATATCTGTAAGATAAACATAAAAAGTATTATGATAAAAAAAATATATTATGGTGGAATTTTAGCTTGGTTGGTGATTTTGTTTATATCAAAATCAGCCCTATGAAAGGTGTCAAAAAATTTGGGAGCATTAGCAATCTGAGTCTAATGTATATTGGGCCTTTTGATGTGATCGAGCGGATTGGTAGTTCTACTTATAGGTTATTATTTCCTAATCATATGTTAGATGTACACAATACATTTAATTTATGTATCTTCCTTGAGGCAGTGGGTATTTGATTATAGCAGAAGATTATCTGATAATGATGTTGAGATTCATCCGAGTCTACATTATAGGAAAGAGCAAAATAAGATTCTAGCACATGATGTAAGGAAATTTTAAGAGCAAACCTATTATGATGGTCAAGATACAATGGAAGAACATGCTACTTGGGACAAATAATTTGAGATGAGACAAATATACCTAGGTTTATTCTAACTTATTTTTATGTTAAAATGTTAAGAATGATATTTTTCTGTTGAGATTTTAACCTATACTGCCCTGAGCTCGACAATGCCCTATAATATAGGAGATTTTAACCTTAGAAACCTTTATAAGTGCATGATATCAATATCATCAGATCTAATTGAAGGAATCTTGCTCTATGCCTCACCCATCAGCTGAACTATGAAACTAGAAAGCTTGGAAATAATATCAAAATTAAATGTAGGAGAAGTACTCTATATGGGTGCTAGCTGCATGATTGACACTTTGTTCATCTATCATATATGTGTCTTACAAATTTATAACCACACTGAACATATGGAGAAATAGATATATACATAAAATTAAGCAGAAATAAATGCCCAGACATACACAAAACTACATCACTCGACTTACATATCAACTTTCATAGCTCTATTTTATGATCATTTTTTCCAAAGTCATTGCTCTAATACCAAAAAAAGATTGTCATAACCAAACCTAATAAGGACCACATATAGAATAACTCATATCATGTTAGCTTGCAACATGCCAAATCTAAGATTGGAGGTTTTGGAAAACATTTTAGATGTTTTCATCTTCTTTAAATTGAACTTAAAACAAATAATAGGCCCAATTAAAATAAATAATAGACCATAGAGATGTTAATAATTTCTTTATATAGAAAATAATTCATCCACAAATTTATTTATTTTTTTCTTCAAAATGTATATATAGTATTTATACTATAGTATATGGATAAAGATCAAATTACAAAATAGAGCAATTTAAGTAACTAGTTATGACTAAACAAAAAAATTTAAAAGAGAAATGCCTATAAGACACAAATAGATCAGATATTGACTTAGATACTCAATTGGCTATTTCCAATTTTTAGACCCTAAAATAGAATGCATATAAAATATGAGCTAACCCAGCTCAACACATCCCATCTACCAATATAAATTTTCAAATAAATCATTTATTATATGTTTAACTGAATTTAAGAGCAGTTCATAATAATCATTGTACTGATCATAATAGTGCTTATAATTATAAGAATTATAAATAAAAAATGTAAAAACAAATAATTAAACAAGCACTTCATATATCAGAGCATAAAATAACAAGTTTCACTTTGCCCCGTATACCTCCCATCAGAATAAAATTCAAAGGATTTAATATTTTTTATATTTTTAAAATTTGAGATATGCAAAATGCAACCTAACTCGAATTAGAAAATTAGCATAATTGGTTTGATAATAGAAAATGACCCAAAATGGCCAAAATATATTCTCTCTCTCTATCTCTCTCTAGCCTACTTCCTTAATTAGGTGGGAGTGAATGGAATTGTGAAAATGATATTTTTAATATAAAAATTTTGATTGAGCATCGTGATGTACAATTTCTTGCACCATAGTGCTCCCTCAAGAAGCCCATTGTGCTGTAATGCCACCCGCAACACCATCACATTAAATTAATTTGCCAAATTCAAGAGAGCTTAGCATCATAGGGCCTCCTACCCTGACAATGTGACGCCCCGAGGGAAAATTTAAATTTTAAGAACATTCAAATAGAACCCCGAGACCCATTTTAGAACACCTATAGACCTTTACATGCATAAAAAGCATTTCCACCTAGAAATATTAAAATGCAATAATTTATTTTATTACCTTGAATCTAATTGAGTTAAAATAGGTCGAACGGTGCACTGATAGTTAGGTGTTTCATGGAATCTATCATAGTGATAGGACTAGTCACTCAAGATAAAACAATCCATGTGACAAAGGAAGAGGAAATTATGAACTGGCATGGCTGATAATGCAAATGAGGGTCTGATGAGTTTACATGCCTAGTGGACATGCCATTCTCCATCTAGTCTAATCATCTGGTGTGATAATTGAAGAAGGGGGGAGGGAGGGGCTTATTAGCTTGACATGTTTCCTCTCGATTGATTGAAATAAGAAAACATCATCCAGCATCAATGGGTGAATCACTCATTCCCTTATGATGAGTCATTAATTAACTGATATTAGAAAGTGGTTCAATCTATTTAATAAAGTTATTACATTTGATATGAACTTTCTTGAGTGGTCATATGGTAAAATGAGTTGGACTCTCCCAAGGATTTAGAATGATCACATTATCTTATATTATCAAGAAAATCATAATATTCATTCGAAGTTGACCCCAACTTGTGCTAGTTAAGTTAATTGATCTAGCGCATGTACATTCCTAACAGGCTGTTAAAAATAAAGGGTATTACATTTCCCTCTCATTTTGAACTCTATAGGTAGAGATGATTGGAGTGATGATGTTCCCTAAATTTAATTTTCCCTACCCATCATTATATTAAATGATAACATCATGTATGTAGTTTTCCCTTAGAGAGGTGAAGGAAATATATCTTTATTTTTTTCATAAAGCTTCAATTTTATCACTAATAAATCCACATGCTACTGAGATGGAATCATATTAAATTAATAAAGGATGTTCAATAATAAGAGAATTAGATGAAGAATTAAGTTGCCTAGCTTGTATTAATGGAGAGTGGGGACCCTTAATATCATCTGCGCTCAAATATTTGTGTTTATTTAGTCTCGTAACTTCTATGTTATTGCGATTAATCGATAATTCGGCATTTTGGAAGTACATGACCCTAGTTATTAGGTAGGTAATAAAGTAGTCTTCTTACACAATAATGGTTTATGATATGATAGTTAGAATGAAATAAATGGGGCCATCCAATGCTAGGGTGTATAGGGGTGTCAATTTTTGACACGACACGAAAACCCGACCCGGACCCGACCCGGACCCGCCAAGTTGGACCCGACCCGATTTCAAAACGGGTCGGGTTCGGGTTCCAGAAATCGACCCGTTTCAAAAACGGGTCGGGTTCGGGTAGACCCGGCGGGTTGCCGGGTCAACCCGCCAACCCGTTTAATTCAAAAAAATTCGAAATCCCGCCCTCTGCCCGCTGCCCCCGCCCCCTGCCCGCTGCCCCGCTGCCACGCGCCGCTGCCCGCCCCGTTGCCCCCGCTGCCAGCCCGCTGCGCGCTGCCACGCGTGACGCGCCGCTGCCCCGCTGCCCCCGCGCGCTGCCGCGTGCCGCTCGCGCTGCCCCGCTGCCCCGCTGCCCCGCTGCCCCGCCGCGTGCCGCGTGCTGCCGCGTGCCGCTCGCGCTGCCGCGCGCTGCCGCCGCGCGCTGCCGCCGCCGCCTGTCGCCGCGCGCTGCCGCCGTCGCGGTGCCGCCGTCGCGGTGCCGGGTCGTGTCGGGTCAACCCGGCAACCCGCCGGGTCGGGTCCGGGTTCGGATTTTCGACTCGTTTCTCTACCCGGGTCGGGTTAGGGTTGACCCGTTTTCCACCCGGGTCAGTTCGGGTTCGACCCGAACCCGACCCGTGACCCGAAATTGACACCCCTAAGGGTGTAAGTGAGCCGAGCCAGCTCGAGCTCAACTCGTTAATGAGCTTACGATCCGAGCTTATGGAGCCACGAGCTCGAGTTTGAGGTTGATAAGGCTCGGCTAGCGAGCATGTGAGCCGGCTCGAAATTATTAAATTTAAATATTTTTAAAAAATGAATAAAAATTTCATATTTGTATTTTAAATTACTATCTGGTATTTTAAACTCCCGCCTGATTATGGCTCAAATGTCAATCACATCTCTCTCTCTCTCTCTCTCTCTCTCTCTCTCTCTCTCTCTCTCTCTCTCTCTCTCTCTCTCTCTCTCTCTCTCTCTCTCTCTTCTTTGATAGCAAAAGACTAATAATGTCTAACCCAAAAAATTATTCTCTCTTGATCTCTCTCTTCTCAGACAGCAATAGAGTAATAAATGGCAAAGTCAAAAATCTACACTCTCTCTTCCTCATATTGTAGATGTAAAAGACAGTGAATCAAAATTTTTGAAGAAAGAGAATAAATTTCTTCCTCTCTTTATGTTCCTACCACACGTATTTTGAGTGCACCGGTGAACCCAACCGCGCTGGAGGCTCGACGATCAGATTGAACTCATTTATGGTGGAACAAGTCAAGCTCGAGCTCAATTTTGAGCTCAACTCGAGTTTGAACTCGAGCTCGAGCTCGATGTTTGACAGTTGAGCTCGACTCGAATACCCCATGACTAGAGCTCGACTCGTCTCGTTTGCACCCCCTATCCAATCATGATGCATGATTGACAATATCATGGCTTTAAAGAAAGGAAACGTTGTTTGCATAGCGAGCTAATGGAACCTTCATTCTAGAATTGATTTGGTTCTCCTGCACTAGTTGTAGGAAGCAATCAAAATGTGTCTCAATTTAAGAGAAGCATCATATCATTCAAACTAGCCATCAACACTAATATAATTTGAAATAACTCTACATCAATAGGCATAAGGAGGTTTGAATATTATCCCTATTAGCATTATGGTTGAAACTAATGGATCTTACATTTAAGTACCTTGGAAGGAGATGGGATAGTAAATGATGGGGTGACATAAAAAAATGATTGAGAAGGGTAGTAAAGCTAATATCAATACACTTGATGCCTTGCTGGCTTATCAAAGGACCTAATTAGAATGAATTTTGTTTATATAATCAAAGTCATATATGTGCAAGCCTAGTATATGATAATCATTATTACACTAAGATATGGTCACCAAAAGTCACATTTATGAAATAAAACTAATGTATGTATAATTATCTGGTGTAAAATATGCTAATCATTTTATAGAGATATGGCATTATTTAGTTTTGATTTTGGTGAATATTTAACTCATTATTTGAGTGAATTCTAAGTTCTATAAGGGTCGCCTCTGTGTTCCCCACTTCCCTTAATAAGTGGGTTGATGTCTTCATAGTCATGTGTGTATGTGTGTGTGCATGTGTATCAAAAATAATTGATTATGAATGATTAAATTTATGATCACATTAACCGCGTATATGGGGTCCTCAAGACTAACCCTTGGATGAGTCTCTAGACTCCTTTCAATTGGTTGGAATTAAAAAAATGTCTAATTTTAAAGGTGTGAACTGACTAACCCTTGGATGAGTCTCTAGAAGATTGAGATAATAAAGTGGTTCAAGCTATTAAGAGATGTTATATTCACTACTACACTTCTAGAGTTGTTGAGGGAAAAATCGAGTAAAGTGTGTAGCTTGGCCTAAGGATTTAGAATGACCACATCACATTAACTAATCACATGAAATATGATTTTGAATGGACATTCTTTTGGAACCAACTTTGAGTTGAGCTAGTTAGATTGATTAGTATACATGTGATTTCCCATAATCTAAGTTCAAAAGAATTATTCTCTTATCTTTTAATAAACAATAACTAGAGCTAACTAATTTTTTTTAGCAATATAAATATCAGTTAAAGTAAAATCTATCAATCAAAGTATCAATATACACATATATATTTATTTACTAAAATGATTATGTACACTATTCAGGATCTATACATTCATATCACAACTATAATGTCCTTAGTACAAAAGAAGAACTAAAATAACAAAAACTTGAACCTGAAATATCCTGATTAATCTCATACTCCTCCCTTACCAGACCTAAAATCATTTAGTCACACATTATGAGCTTAAGAGCCCATCAAGTAACCAAGTATTGCGACTAAACTCAAAGCATGATAAAAGAGCAATAAGCATGACAACAGTAAAATCATTACAATAATAGTTATATCATCATAAATTGATGCATAAATAGTAAAACACACATGCAATAACATTAAAGTCTGTAGCTAGTAAAATTGTATAATACATAAGCCAATAAAGCAGTATTGTGAGAAAACTAGTAAACTAATATGAGTGTTGAATAGATAAAACAGTCATCGTGTGAGTAAAGAAATCTTATACATTGATAAAATCAAACCATTGATAAAGACTATCAAAATTATATCAATATAGTACAACATTATAATACCACCTATATGTCCCTAACTATTTATGGAAAACTAAGATATTGCACCAAGGTTATGAGCAACCATATGTCCTTCTAGGGCCAACTTGATATTAATTAAGTCCTAGATCATCTAATTAATGTAATGAGAGCTCTATATGTTCAATAGGAATAATCAAAGGGTCTTAATGGCACTAGAGGTCGTAGGATGAAAAGAAAGAGATGTTAGTGCCTCTGCAAGCAATTGGGTTCTACAATATATCACTACAGGAAAGTAGAGTATTTTCAGCGGAATTTTCGATTGAAAATTATAAAGTTTCCGACATATTTCTAAATTTTTCAGTGAATTTCTGACGAAAATATTTTTGGCGGTAAATCGAGCGTCAGAAATCTTTTCCGTAAAAAAAAATCCACCGGAACTTCTTTTCGATGGACAAGATTCATCGGAATTAACAAAATGATTTTTAAAAAAATTCCGCTCTAGGTCGCTGCATCCCCGGCGGATGACCTCAGCCTGCTCCCACATCCGAATGCACCCCAGCCCGGTCCAGCGGGCAAGCATCCCGCGCCCAGGGGAGCCTGCTCGAGCCTGCTCCTGCCTGTCAGCACCAGCGCCCAGGCCCGCCCACTCACCCGCACGCACCAACAGGCCTGCATCCCGCGCTGAGGCATGCCGCATGTGCACGCCCGCACCAGCACCCACCAGGATTAGTATTGAGGACCTCCCCACGCCCCCGCCCGTGCACTAGTCCAACCACCACTCCATTGCTGCAAAATTATTTAAGTTTATAATTATTTTTATTTATATTAAAACTTATAGCATATTACAATTAAAACTAATTTATTTAAATTTATTATTTTAATTGATAATCAAAATAAGTTATTTAAGTAACAATTAATTAAAATATATTATTAAATTAATAATTAATTAAAATAATTTATTAAATTAACAATTAAAAAATTATTAAATTAAAAATTAATTAAATTATACTATAAAATTAATAATTAATTAAATTAGGAATAAATAATATTTTCAAATATTTTAGAATTCGTCGGAAACTCCACCAGAAAATCTGCCGGAAAATTTGTTGGAAATATTTTTTAATATTTCATTGGAAATACGCTGGAAAATCCACCGGAGATCCGCCAGAAATTCCGCCGATAATGGGTGATTTTTCTGTAGTGTATAGTGTTATGGCTAGGAATCAAACAAAACCGTCTCAATTATAAGTAAGCCATTTGATAGTTATAATTTTTCACTTTTTTTTAATAATAGAATGATAACCAAATAATAGAAAATGTAATATATAATACAAACTAATAAAAGACACAATTAAGCATGCAATAAGAAGTTTCCAAGAAGACTTACTTCCTCAAATATTATATATAATATATAATACTTAAGAACTACTTTAGTATGAATGTAAACTAAATTAGTAGGTGTCATTATAACAATTGCATTTATAACAAAGTAAAGAAGAAATCAAAATTATTGATAATAACAAAATAAATTTTAAGTAAACCTCTTTAAATAGTTTTTCATTATAAGGATTTTTTTTCTTTCCTCTACAATTCTTCTCTAATGATTTTGGTCTATTATTCTCAATTATTCATTCACTAATGGTGAAAAATACAAACAAAAAACTTTTAATCAATCCCTTAACCATCAAAAAATAAGACAAATCCACGATATTTTTAATGGGAGCAAAGGGTCGCCCAAAAGCCAGTAAGGGGATGAGGAAGGTACATTCATGGCATGAGAAAATAGAAGAGGAGAAATCATGGGGAAATTTTGAATAATTTTGTGTGGGTTTCCTTCAATTGTAAAGTTTTTACAATTCATTATATATTTATTTCAAGTTTTTTATAAAGCTTATTAATGATGTAATTATTCGTACAAGGAGAGAGGAGAGAAGGGGGAGCTATTATGATAGAAATCATAAGGTGAGAAGTCACATTTGTTGAATGGAGTTCAACATTAATGATGGTGATTAATGGTTGATAAAAAAGGGTCAAAATATGTTAATTTGGGCTAGGCTAAGCTTATGGAAGTGTTAAACTTGATCATTATGTAGTATAATATTAAAAAATTTAAATATATTTTAAAATCATGGATAACATCTTAAAATCAAATAAATTATGGAATAATAATATTTATTTTATTAGAAATGCACATATGATTTTTATTTATTTTTTGAGTCGATGAGCATTGAAGCACTTGTTTTACAATGAAATTTTTTTACTCGGTCGATCACGGAGCCACCTATCTAGTCAGCTACATGTGTGATCCGAGAGACAAATGTGTAACAAGTGTTGATACACAAAATTTAAAAGGTCTAATTTTCCTTGAGCAAAATTAGATGAGCTAGCCTAAATAGTCCATAATAGCAATCTACTATATATATATATATATATATATATATATATATATATATATATATATATATATATATATATATATATATATATATATATATATATATATATATATATATATATATATATATATATATATATATATATATATATATATTACATCTTAATAACAAAATCTTTTTGATGAACAAAGCTTCATCCTTCTTTTATTTCTTCTCATAAACCCAATAAGATTGAGTACAGTATTGTAATAGGCAATGAAGCAATCATCCCAAATATGACCCTGTAAAAGTAAGGAAACATCAAAGCACACATGTTTTAGATATAAAGCTTAAAAGAAAAAAAGGTGAATATTATGAGCATTGAATTAATGAAATTGAGAAATTTTATGAGCTTACACAGTGCTTAAGAGCTCTGAGTGCAAATCATATTCCTTGGCATAAACAAATGTTAGGGCTGCTTGTGGCAGTGCAGCCTGATGATAAATGGAATTACTCAGTCCCTAAAATGAAAAATTAGTAAGAGATCTAAAAAAATAATTAGAATTACCTGTACCACTGCAACGCTAAGGGTGGTCTTTCTAAGTCCAACTAGTACTGAAGATAATAGCATAGTAGCAGGGCCAGCTACAAATCTCATTAACATTCCATAAACTGCAAGCCTATTTCCACATGATATGATCCTTGGTTGCAAAGCCATGAACAACCCTGTTTATTTTATGTAATTATATTTAGATGTAGGTTAATGATGGTGATGTATTTATGATTTGACTAATGATGATGATTAATATGATGTATGAGATGAACTATTCTCCTACAAACATTTAGTTTTTCCTCTAATTTATTTTACTAATAATGTTTCTTATGACCTTGAGCTCAATGTTTCATTCATTGTTGTAATAATTTTACAGTACATCAAGCACTTTTATTTAACAAGATGATTTGAACTACACATAGAAATTGATCGAGCAAAAATTTTAGTTTCGCTTATGCATTTCACTTTTTAACATCATCAAATATAATATAAACATCTTAAACTTAATCCCACTATAACTTTCACCAACAAATCATGTATTTAACTTCAAGTGGGATCAAAATTTTAAAAAGACCTATAAATATTCTTCAAAAACTTTTGAAATCATGCATCTACTAATTTTACTAATGATAAAGAGAATAAATATAAATTTTGAGCTCATATCAAAAAGTTGTAAATCAATGTATAAATGAGACTGAAAATGATTTTTCTTCTAAGGAGAAAAATTCACCCCCTTGTAAATAAATCAAAAGGCATCATCACATGGAGAAAATGGCTTACCCAAACTAAAGACAGCCAATCCTTGCCCAGTATTTGATAGGATTTTCACTGAGTTATCCATGATAAGTGGCTTCTTTATCTTCAACCTGAATAAGTTCATAAACAAGGATGAATAAGATTAGAATATAGAATTAAAATCTCTTACACTTTTTTAATATAAGCAAGGGAAGGCGAGAACCTAGAGGAAATCAGAACCCATAAGAGGCCTAGAAGGCTAGCATAGGCATTTGGGTTCCTGACTAGCTTAAAACAAACTGTTTTCATGATTAGCTTGATCATCATAAATCTCCCACTTTCCACTTTCTCAGTCTCTTTTCCTTCACTCTCTTTAATGTCTCTACTCTGCTCAGACTTCTCATAAACACCTAAATAAGAATTTGAAACAAAAATAAAAAGAGAATCAAAATCAAATGTCCAATCTTCGAAATAAGTTCTAATAGTTCATCCTACCATTGCTTGCCTTCTGAACAACTGATTGAGTCCTGAAGCTCTGAAAGCCCTTCAATATTCTCCTCAGCTATGCTAATATGAACATCTTCTTCACCAATGTTATTTTGTAGTTGGGCACTCTTCTCACTTATGTTCATCATTATGGAGTTCCTTGCTGCCCGAAACTCATATAGAAAGAGAAGGAAAACAAACCAAATAATGCATTGCATCACCACCACTTGTATCATTAAACCTTCTTGTTCATTTCCATACATAGAGGTGAGGAGGGGGATTCCAACAATCAAAGTGTTTGGGAGAGTGGTGAGGGAGAAGAGGGTGATGAGCCATTCCAAGCTGCCAGATTTGAAGAAACTTACCCAATTTGAGAGGATAATGAGGACTAAAACCTTTGAGATGGAGTCAGCGGCGAGGAAGGGGAGATTAATATTTTTAAGTTGAAAGCGGGAGATGACATCGAAGAAGAGGAAAGGACATGCAAAGTGAGCGACAAAGCGGTTGATGCCAAAGCATTGCTCGGGGCTGAAGATCTTCCAATATTTCACAGAGGCAAAAGCAAGGAACATCGTGATATACTGTGGAACTAATGCGCTAAGAACATTGTAGAGATCATTGGGAGTCATTTTTGTAGATCCGTTCTTTGGCTTCTTCAATTCCTAGCTCTTAATCCAATCTCTTCATTGCCCTCATAATGAAGATGAGGAGTAAAAGCCTCCTTTCTGTTATTTTGATTCGTGAATATCCTAATTAGGCGGGCTAAATACTGCCTATGTAAGAATAAGGAGTACTTTGACCCATTCCTTTCCGTTTTATTTGTCCATTTACTATATTTGCTCGGAATTTGGCTCTCAAAATTCATGTATAAGTTAAGAACTTGCGTATTTTAAAAATAATATCAAACCACTTTTTTTATTTCAAAATTTTGAAGAGCATAATAAATTTATAATAATATTACCAAATTTTAATAAATAAAAATCAATTTTATACTTTCGTATTAAATAATTTGTTAATTTAATAATTATTTAATTGTATTACTACTTACAAGCAAATAATGGATTTTATTTGTTATATTTCAATTTTTTAAATGAAGAAGGTTTATCAGCACACGTTAATTTTTTTTTTTTTTTTATCTTTTTTTTTTTTACTGCAATATGTATAGTATGCTGCTATTAAAAAGGCATTCGATACTATAAATTTTAGCGTTTTATGATTTTAATAATTTTAACAAACTTATAGTTAAACATCAGCTTGATGAAACAACCCAACAACAATAATGATATGATCCATGTCCCAATAAATCGAGATCAAGAGATTGAAACAATGAAAAACTTTAGATTATTATTTTCGAGTATCAAATGACCTCTAAATTTGTCATATTTATAGTCAAATCAAGCAACTCAATGAGCCGAATCCAACAAGTCTAAATCACTAAATTATAACAACATTAAGGTGCTTAAATGTTGAATGAATAATTTAAAATCAAGGAATCAATATTGGCAATCTATTGGAGTATTCCATATTATTTTTCATATTTACAAGATATGCTACTCTCAAAAATCTATAAATAAGTTCTACACTAGAATTGTCAATAAATGATCCGACCCAAACATAACCTCAAAAATTTGTTTCTGACTTGACCCGTTTAACAAATGAGTCCAGTCCGGTTGGATTTTCTAACCCATTTTTTAAACAGGTCATGTTGGGTTGAATATGAGACTACCTCTGACTCAAAAAAGTCTTGTTTAATTTTTTTTTTTTTTGCTTGTGTATATAATCTTTTTATTTTTTATCAGATATCGTAAAATTTATAGTTAATCAGTTATAAAAAAAGTATGAATTTGACTAGATTTGTGACACCGGACGAACACCGGTGACGAGATGCTGAACAGAAAAAGAACTGCTTCCGCCTGAAGCAGTGAGCGACTTTCCACGGAACGGAACTTCTGGTTACGTTCAAACGCGGACACAAGAATTTCCACCCTTTTCCACGTAATTCCAGCGATGGCCGAATCCACGAACCACCCGAGCTCCTGTGTTCTCACCACCTGCAAAGACAAACAGGATACTGAGAAAGACAAACAGAATACTCACAAGAGAAGAATTCTCACTAAGCAATCAATCCATCGTCCCTTATTCTTTCAGCAAAAACTATTTATAGTTACAGGCACACAGGATTTATTTATAGGCCATACAGAGGCGGCCGAATTGGATATACATTTGATACAGAGGGGATTTGCTCTGTAGCTCCTGCGTCATCCAACCGGGGTGGGGAAAGACTCCTCTATATCATAGTGAGGAGTAAGATCAACCACATTAAACACAGCTGACACATTATAATCTCCGGGTAGATCGATCTGATAGGCGTTGTCGTTGATTTTTTTAAGGATTCGAAAAGGACCATCTGCCTTAGGTTTGAGCTTCCCAAAAGGTCCCGGAGGAAACCTTTCCTTCCTCAACCGGATCCATACCAGATCCCCTTCTTTGAATTGTACAAATTTCCGGTGTTTATTAGCCTGTATTTGATACTTAGCATTTTGTCTGGCAATTTCTTCCTGTACCTGCTTATGTAATTTCTTTATCTCCACACTCCTTTGTTCTCCATCGGTGCTGTAGGTAGATACATTTGCTATAGGAATAAGATCAATCGGTGAGAGTGGATTATGGCCATAGACGATTTCAAAGGGACTTCGGCCGGTAGTGTGATTGATCGACCGATTGAACGCAAATTCGACTTGAGCTAATATCAAATCCCACTGCCGCACGTTTTTGCCCACAAAACACCTGAGTAGATTTCCCAAACTTCGATTGGTAGTTTCAGTTTGCCCATCCGTTTGAGGGTGAGCGACTGAACTGAATTGTAACCGTGTACCCAGTTTTCCCCATAGGGTCTTCCAGAAGTGACTTAGGAACTTTACATCTCGATCTGAAGTAATGGTTTTAGGAATGCCATGCAACCGGACAATTTCTCTAAAATATAGGTCTCCAATATGAGTGGCGTCGAGTGTCTTATTGCAGGCTACAAAATGTGCCATCTTAGAGAAGCGGTCAACAACGACCATGATCGAATCTTTATTTCTCTGAGTGTGTGGTAAACCCAACACAAAATCCATACTGACGTCTTCCCACGGTCCGCTGGGTCCAGGCAGGGGCAAGTATAAACCGGCGTTGGTGCCCGGCGTCTTGGCTATTTTACAAATTCTGCATCCTCGCACATAGCGATTCACATCCTTACGTATTGCTGGCCAATAAAATTTTTCTTTGATCAGGGACAATGTTTTATCGCGTCCGAAATGACCAGCCATTCCACTATTATGACATTCGGAGATCAACACCAATCGGATTGAACCTCTGGGAATACACAGGCAAGTGCGAAAGAACAGAAAGCCATCCTTAATGTGATACTGGAGATGCGAGCTGCCTTGGCATAGTTTCCAAATGCCTTGAAAATCAACGTCAATAGCATACATTTCTTTTATATTTTCAAACCCAATTACCTTACTTTGGAGTACCTGCAACAGAGCATGTCTCCGGCTCAAGGCATCAGCCACCTGGTTAAGTTTACCAGATTTGTGTTTTAACACAAATTGGAAAGCTGCCAAAGACTCTGACCACGTAGCATGTCGGCCGCGAAGCTTTTTCTGGCTGTCAAGGAACTTCAAGGCAGCATGGTCAGTGAAAAGAACGAACTCCTGGCATAATAGGTAGTGACTCCAATGATGTAAGGCGCGAACAAGGGCGTAGAACTCCTTATCATAGGTGGAGTATTTTTGCCTTGCTCCATTTAGCTTATCGCTAAAGTAGGCCACCAGCTGACCTTCCTGACTTAAAACGGCACCGATTCCCACATTGGAGGCGTCGCAATCAACTTGAAATACATTGTTGAAATCAGGAAGTCGAAGGACGGGTGCAGTAGTCATCCTTTATTTAAGTAGTTCAAAGCTGTTTTGAGCGGCCTTTGTCCAGCAAAAACTGTCACTTTTGAGTAATTCGGTCATCGGCGCTGCCACTGTACTGAAATTAGCTATGAATCGCCTATAAAAAGACGCTAAGCCATGAAACCGCCTAACATCAGTGAGAGAGTGAGGGACGGGCCAGCTCACAATTGCCGTAAATTTTTCTGGATCCACCTCAATCCCATTGGCTGATATGACAAAACCCAAAAATTGGATTTTATGGTTCAGGAACTGGCATTTCTTTGGGTGGCAATACAATGTCTGCTGCCTAAGGATCTCCATGACTTGCCGCAGGTGTTGGAGATGAGACTGAAAATCGGGGCTATATACCAGAATATCGTCAAAGTATACGATAACGAATTTGCCCAGATAAGATTGAAAAATCTGATTCATTAAGCGCATAAATGTACTCGGAGCGTTGGACAGCCCAAAGGGCATTACCATCCATTCAAACAATCCGTCCCTTACCTTGAAACCGGTCTTCCATTCATCACCTTCTCGTAACCGAATCTGATGGTACCCGCTCCGTAAGTCTATCTTGGAGAATAAGACAGCTCCTTGGAGCTGATCAAAGAGGTCGTCTATGCGTGGCATGGGAAATCGGTAACGGATGGTGATTTTGTTCACTGCCCGGCTATCGATACACATTCGATAGGTTCCATCTTTTTTTGGCACCAGTAGGGCGGGCACAGCACAAGGGCTGACGCTAGGACGAATGAACCCTTTTGCTAGCAAGTCTTTTATCTGCCTCCTCAATTCCTCATGCTCGTCGGGACGAAGTCGGTACGGGGGCCTGTTGGGAAATGTGGCCCCTGGAATGAAATCCATGGCATGCTGTATGTCTCGAAGAGGCGGTAGACCAACCGGAAGTTCTTCCACCCATACGTCTTGAAAGTCTTGCAGTAACTGTTGAACCTCTGGCTGCGGAGGAGTATCATCATTAACAACTTCTTTTATTAACAACAGGTAACAATTCTGAACGTCTTGAATAGCCAGTTGGCAAGCCTTTTTATTGATCAAGAATTGATCGGTTGACGGACCTTCTTGCCCCACAGCTAACGGTAGTAATACAATGGTTTCACCATTATGAACCAACGTGTATGTATTGGCTACTCCATCATGGATGGTCCCTCTATCGAACTGCCAAGGCCGTCCTAGCAGTAAATGACAAGCATCCATGGGTAACACGTCACACCATACTTGATCCTTAAATTTGCCGATAGAAAAAGGAACTAGACAGCGTCTGGAGACTTCTACCGCATTCTCTGACTGGATCCATGATAATTTATATGGTTTGGGATGTGCTTCGGTGGACAGTTGTAGCTTCTCCACCAAGGTGCAGGAAGCAATGTTTTCGCAACTGCCGCTGTCCACTATAATTTGACATACACGCCCATGGATGGTACATCTAGTCTTGAAGAGATTATGTCGCTGCACTGGTTCTTCTTTCTGCGCACTTAGCAATCTCCGGAGGACTAGGAGTTGTCCCTCATCTGCACCAATAACTGTGTGATCCGATTGAGGGTTGTTGTCAGGATTGCTTACATGGGCCTCAGGGGTGTCAAGCACTGTCTCATCTTCTTCAGTTAAAGTGACCACTCGCCTAGTTGGGCAATTTGAGGCGATATGTCCGAAGCCGTGGCATTTAAAACATTTTCTTGCGGCTGTCCCGATAGACTGAGGAGGAGGAGGGACCTGGTTTGTTCGCTTCTCAGCAGTGTTGCCCATACTTGATGTAGATGCCCCACCAATTGCATACCTACTTGTCTGAAAGGATTTCTCAGCTCCACCCTCCCGTGCTCTGAGGTAAAATGGCTTGGAATTTCTTTGCCGCTTCTCCGCTTTTATGGATAAATTTATGACATCTTGCAATGTCCAATAGGACTGTAGTTGTACCACGTGAGCAATGGCGGGTTGGAGACCTTCGATGAACCTAGCAATGGTGTTTTCAGTAGGTTCCACCAGATCGCACTTGAGCATGAGCTGCTCAAATTCAGCCACATATTCCTCAACAGTAAGTTGGTGTTGTTGTAAGCGCTGCAATCTCAAGAATAGTTCTTGTCGATACTGATCGGTTAAATACTTCCGCTGCAATTCCTTCTTCATTTTTTCCCAACTCGTGATCTTGCTGCGGCCTTCGCGTACTCGGGTACGCTTCAAATTTTCCCACCACAATGAAGCACTCTTCGTAAGCTTGATTGCCACTTTTGACAATCCGGTCGGCAGGTACTTCTTTATAATCAAGAACTCTTTCCACCGTATGTAGCCAATTCACAAATTCATCAGGATCTAACTTGCCGTCAAAGTCTGGAAGATCAATTTTTATTCCCACGTCGCCACGATGCACGGTTCGGTCTCGCAATGGTCTTCTCCTGCGATCTTCATCTTCACTGGAGACTTCGTTGTGAAACGGATTAAGGTCTTCTTCCTCTTCTTGACGACGATCTGCATCCCGTTGATCTCTTCTTGCCAATTCTTGATGCAATCGCTGAATTTCTCGCTGTAGGTCTTCAACCACCGTGTCTCGGACAGGTCGTTGGGGATTCCGTCGAGGTGGCATCTTGCCAGCTCTGATACTAAATGACACCAGACGAACACCGGTGACGAGATGCTGAACAGAGAAAGAACTGCTTCCGCCTGAAGCAGTGAGCGACTTTCCACGGAACGGAACTTCTGGTTACGTTCAAACGCGGACACAAGAATTTCCACCCTTTTCCACGTAATTCCAGCGATGGCCGAATCCACGAACCACCCGAGCTCCTGTGTTCTCACCACCTGCAAAGACAAACAGGATACAGAGAAAGACAAACAGAATACTCACAAGAGAAGAATTCTCACTAAGCAATCAATCCATCGTCCCTTATTCTTTCAGCAAAAACTATTTATAGTTACAGGCACACAGGATTTATTTATAGTGTTGCAACTCGGGCTTCCGAGTTTATGATTTTGATGATAACAAATAATATTTATTATTCTTTTATTTCTCCTTGTATTTGCAGTGCATATTTCTTTCTATGTTAACTAATATTTCAGGTACATCATGCACCGTTCTGTGAAGATTCAAGGCTCAAGATTGCGTAGAATTGGTCGTATTAAATGAGTCTGTAATTTTTATTTATTGAGTCAAGTCTTATAATGATGTATGATAGTTTGTTGATCATGCACACACACAGAGGGAGCAAAAAATGATTATAAATATTTTAACTTTTCTGTTCATCGTACTGTACGAATTTATTTCGTACTGTACGATCTGGTGTAACAGAAATAAATTAAAATATTTATTTTTCCTAAAAAAAATTAATTTTGAATATAACTAATCGTACTGTACGATCACCACATCGTACTATACGATCTGTTATAATTAGAAAGACCGCCGTCCATTAAATTAGGCAAAAATTTGAATTTGAACAGTTGTATAATCGTACTGTACGATCATAATCGTACTGTACGATCATAATCGTACTGTACGATGTTTGAAATATTGCCTAAGTTAATCCTGAGATTATGCAATCAAAACGGCTGAAATTTGTCATTTGGATCGTACTGTACGAACTGGATCGTACTGTACGAACTGGATCGTACTGTACTAACTGGATCGTACAGTACTAACAGGTCAATTTCTGCACATCATACTGGACGATCTTGAGATCGTACGGTACGATATTTGACGCTGAATTGAGTATTTTTAGGGTTTTTTGAGCCCTCTATTTAAGCACTCTCATAAGACTTTGTAAGAGTCTTTTGGCAGCCATTGTGTCTTCATTCTTTTGGAGAAAACTTGAAGAGAGGACTTGAAAGGGAGAGAGGAAAGGGTGAAGTTTGAGAGAGGGAGAAGAACCTTGGAGGGGGTTTCAAGGGAGTGTGAAGGAGAGTTCACACGGTTGCTCCGGCGAGCTTGCACCTCAGTACCATCGGATTCAAGGTTCGTCTTGAAGGAAGTTTTGGGAAGAAGAAGATCTCATTGGTGTCAAAGGACCCGGCTCCTCCGCCGCACCGGGGAAGGTGGAAGTGATTGTGTAAAGGCTTCTCCGCCTAGCTGTGGGGGCTAAAGGAGAATCACTAAAGGTTTAGTGTAATACTCGGAGGGTGCCTCCGGGGAGTGGACGTAGGTCATGGTTTGACCGAACCACTATAAATTGGTGTGTTCTTTCCTTTATTTTTCCTGCACTTTATTTCCGCATTTATTTTTATTGTGATTAATTGCGTGGATGAAATTGATTACATATCTTTTTATTATGAATGAAATTCGCTTCCGCATAAAGTCATAAGAAGATATTTCTTTTCATTAAAGAAGTTTTTAATCATCCAATTCACCCCCCTCTTGGCGCATCTAGTAATTTCAATTGGTATCAGAGCAATTTCAATTGGCATTTAGTCATTTCATATAGGCCATACAGAGGCGGCCTAATTGGCTATACATTTGATACATAGGGGATTTGCTCTGTAGCTCCTGCATCAATTTGAGTCGAGTCAATATCGGGTTGGACTCGAACCCGACCCATCAACCCATTTTTAAACCCCTACCCCACTATCTGTATTAGGAACCATAGAATAAAGATTCAAAAGAGGTTCACCTCGTTGTTCTAGCTTAATCGCTTAATGTATACCCTTTTCCTCTGGGTGTTGTTCAATTTTTAAGAGAAGAACTTGTTGAAGATTTTGCTTATAAGATATCAAAGGCCTTAATGAGAGGCAAAGGGACTTCATGGATCTCGCAGGAGGCAAGGGAGAAGTTGCTTTTCAAATAGGAAAGTGGTGTATGGTCTCTCCATTATCCTAGGAAGGAAAATTGCTTTCCACCTTGCTAGGAGCAAAATTAGTGAGTTAGTAGAATTCGTGAGGAGAGGACTCTGGAAGTGGATGTACGTCTATTCCACTGAACTGCTATAAATATTTTATGAACTCTGCATTTACTTTATTACAACTTTTATTTCATGCTTGTTATTGTTTGATAATTTGTAAAAAAAATGGTTAAAATTGCAAACTAGTAGATTTAAATTTCTTGTTCTGTTAAAAAAAAACGAAACTATGAAGATTTTATGAAGCAGGGTCAATAAAGACAGATTAATTCGAATGACATATCTTTATCAATGTGATTTTATTTACAATTAGTTCGATAATTATATCATGGATATGCAATCTCATAAAAAAATAAAAATAAAAAAATGGATATGCAATCTCATCCATAATTGGATGCCTAGCTGAGACAATAATACAAAACAAAATAATATATTTTATATCATCTTATTTTCAGGCTATTAAAATTAGCTTTAATTGTTCTTAGTGCAATAATAGGAGTTGAAAGAGCATTTAATTTATACAATGACAATCATAAAAAATTGATTACGAAATAGAATTGGATACCAGTGGATGAATGATACTTTACTTCCTTATATAAAGAAAGAAATATTGGATTATATTAATAATGATGTTAATATTTATCTTTTCTAGAATATGAGTATATGCTACAAATTGTAAGTATTTTTCAATTGATATTTAATATTTAATCCATTTAAAAAAAATTAAAACGACCAATAACAATCCCAAGCATGGATGAAAAAGCTTGATTCGTTCATCGATCTCTTAAGTTATCAAAAGATCTAATAGTATTGTTACAATTATATCGCAAATTATAGCCCCCCTACTATATTTTTCTTGTTTCTTCTATTTTTAATCAATCAATTTCAGTATTTATTTTTGTTTACATTTAAATCTTCATCTTGTAATAAATCAATTTCAGTATGATATTCTTGTGGATGAGAACTTTTCATTTATTATGTAAGTATGTATGAGCAGAGGTGGAGCCATGAAGAGCTCAAAGTGGACAATATTGCCCATGCTTCTTATAACATTATGAAAGTTTGCCTACATTCGCAAATAATATTATTGTCTTGTATGAATTTTTTTTTTTTTTCTTAAGTTTGATTTATCGCAACTTTGCAAGGTCGTCAAACATGCCCACACCTAAGGCGGCATCTTGAAAGCCAAATGGCCCAAATTGACATTGGTGGGGTAAAATGAGAACTGACAAGTAAAAATAAAATTGTAATGGAAACTATGAGTGCAATGAATTGTAATCTATGAAAGTAAAGGTAAAATATTTGTAATTATAAAGGTTATTTCAATATAAAATAATTAAAAAAAATTAGGTTATTTACAATAAATTTGAATCATTAATTCCAATTTGACTCAGTCAGAATGAGCCAACTCATTTTGATTTGAATCAAATTGTGATTGAGCAACTTCATTCGAGCTAGCTTTATATCAAAATGAGTTAGATTAAGATCGATCCAAATTCGAACCAAGATACCTTGAAATCAATTAAATTGAGCCACTTTTTGAACTATCATCCGAATTTGCCATCCGGACCCTAATTTGCTCGAAATCACCTTGATCACTGCCCCAGCAATGCCTCAAATTAATGATCACATCAGGGCCATTAGCTTCAACCTGCTGATTTAAGCTTCACTTGGGATGGCTTTTTTATTACATCTTAAAGCAGCTTTCTAGTACAAAAAATTTAATTTTCAAATATAAAAAAGCTGCTTTTAGAAACAATAAGAAAGCCATCACAAACAAAATCTTACTATTTTATCATATGTTTTATAGAATTATGAGTTGAAGCATGGCACAATAATAGCTAAGCTAAGTTATTTTGAACCTTCATTTTATTTTAATTTTTTGACTTGTTTGGCTTTGATTGCATGCAAAGAGAACGTATTCGAAGAAAAATGACAATGGTTAATTGTGAAGCGTGTTCAGTCGTCTGTGCTCTTAATAATAAGCTGAAGCTCGAAGTAATCGCCAGTTCAAGAATGTCTTAGAACCCTTTCGTCAAGCAGCCGCGCTCACTAGCTGAAAGCCAGCGGCTTATCTAAAGTTTTGTTTAGTAAAGTTTTCTTATTATTTTTTAAAGTAATTTTTATTATAAATTTTTTATTTTAATTATTAATTTTTATAATAAAAAAATGTTTTAAAAGTCAATAAAAAAGAACTTAATTTTTTATGAAAATGATTATAAAGTTGTTATAGAGATAATAATATTTTTAAAAAACTATTACCGAAAATAGCTTTATAATAAAAAATTTCTTCTTAAAGCATTAAATATATAATTGGCAAATAAAACTTTAGAATTCATTTGGGACAGTTTTTTTATTGCTTCTTAAAACAACTTAATTTATTAAATAACTATTTTAAAAAATAATAAAAAAATTGTCCCAAATAAAATCTTAATCAAGGTCTAAAAAGCAAAATAATAATAAAACTGTCTCAAAAAAATCCAAGACACTCAACGGTTATGGAGTGATGGAAGAAGCACAAATATTATATAAATCAAATACTTGTACTAGCAGAAATAACTTCAAGGATCTGCATATTACTCCAATGTTTTTACAGCAAATACTTGCAATAGTGAAAATCAAACAGAGAAAAAACAGAGGATTCAATCATGGAGGAACTCGTCAAAATGTACCTTGATAGGAAAATTTTCTCTACTTAGGGGATGATGATTAGATGAGAGTGTCTGATAATACTTTAAACGAAAAGATCCGTATTTATTCTATATTGATATTTATAATATCAATAAAGAATAAAAATGAATAAAATACAATAAAATAATGTAAAATGTAATAATAAATTATAAAAAGCTACAATCCAACTAAGATTGCCTTTACTGTGGATTCGGTGGCCTGGCGTTAGCTGCAGAAACCCTAGAACCCCACTCCAGAAGCTCTTTACTGGTGTCATCCTTATGCACGATAACCTCAATGAAGCACAAGCAGTCCTCCATCTCGTTCGTAGCAGTCTCAATTGCCTCAAAAAGCTTCTCCTCGCAATGCACCTTTGTAGTCCAGCACTTGCCTTCCCCATTGTGGATGGCATCCACCAATGCAGTGTAGTTCCAGTTTTTGATCACATTGTAAGGCCCATCGTGGATCTCCACCTCAATGGTGTAACCTCCATTGTTGATGAGGAAGATGATACTGTTCTGCCCTTGCCTAATCATCGTTGATACGTCCTGCGCGGTCACCTGAACCAAGGAACATGCCTTAGATGCTCTGTTACTAGTTTGATTGATATACCATAGTGATGGAAAATTATTAGGTCCGGACATCGAACGTAGAGATACTTCCGGACATCCACTAAAAATTTGACACATGGAGTGCACTTTAGTTGTGTTTTTTTTTTTTGGACCATAAGTGTGTTTTACCTGTGCTTTAACCAAGTTTTTTTATTGTATTTTACATGCACTTTAGTTACGTTTTTGGCGAGCTTGGATTAAAGTTCCGTTGAATATCCACTTGTCCACTCCATGTGTCTCCACTTGTCCACTCCATGTGTCAATATTTTATTGACGTCCGGATCTATCTCTATAGTGACATAATACGTTACCTGAAAGCTTCCATCACCAATGAAGGCGAGGACGCGCTTATCCTTGGCAGCCTGAGCGTATCCAAGTGTTGCTCCGACCGACCAGCCAATAGAGCCATACTGCATTTGGAACTCATAGCCGCAACCTTCCGGCAAGTTGAGCTTCTGGCAGTTGAACCAGGAGTCGCCGGTCTCTGCGATCACCGCAGTCCTACTTGAAAGCAAATTCTGTATGTGATTGAAGAAAACATTTACCCGCAGAGGTTCCTTGGGATTGGATTTTAGAAGATGTCCATTCGGCACGAAGATGCGGCTGTAATTCTCATAAGCAGTTGTGTTTTTCTTCAACCTCTTGGATAGCACCTGGAGGAAATCCTTCATAAGAATGCACCCGAACGTCTGGCCATTGGCGACCACCACACGGTCTGGTTGGACGATTATGGCCTTCTCCTTCTTGAGAAGGAGGGAGTAGCCGACGGAGCTGTAATCGTTGAAGATTGGTCCTACGAAGAGATAGGCGTCGGCGGATTCGACGATCTCTGCGCAGAAGGTGGTGCTTACGGCGCCCCAGTAGGTGCCGATGAACCTGTATAGTTGCTCTGGAACCAATCCTTTTGCCGAAGGCATCACGGCCACGGGGTAGCCACATGCATCAGCAAGCTCGACGAAGGCTTTCCCGGCCTTCGCCACCCTCAGCTTTGGCCCGCCCACCAGCACTGGTTTCACCGCCTTGTTCAGGAACTCCGCGGCGGCCTTCACTGCGCACTCGAGACCCATTTTATTGCTCAATCTGTACAAATGGTTTCGCTAACCTTATATATATAGCATAATTGCTGGACCTTAAATAGTTCGATTAAATACCGTTCTCTAAAAGATATTTTTTTAACAGAAAAGTGTAATCTAATTTTTTTAAAGCTTATTATGTGTTCCGTCTTTTTCTAGCTATAACATATGGGCATCTTCAACCAAAAAATCTATTTTCAACTTTAAAGTACAATAACAATCATATTTTTAGTATTAATTAAATTTTGAGCTCACGGAAAAATTTGGAATGAATGAATCATTAATTCGTGCTCCTTAATAGAACAGGGAAGCGTAGGTGGAGAAAGAACAATTCCGAACCTGGGAGTTAGGAAGAATGGAACTGGCTCATGGCAGAAGGTTGGATGGGGAATGGCTGGAAGATTACATGCAACGCTGATATAAACTGGCTTGCTCTCCTTGAGAGCAGTTGATATGGCGGTGTCGATCAGCTCATGAGCGTCCTCCAAATTATTCACAACCGCCTACAAATTAACACTTCGATTTCATATTAACGGGAAAAAAAAAAGATTTTGCAAACAGAAAGCTGGTACAATCGCTGGTAAACCATGTATATATACCTGAAAGCAGGTGACGGTCCGAAAGCATTGAAGCTCTTGGGAGAAATCGGGGAGGCCGATGGTGTGATGCAGGATTCGGTTGGTGCCATAATCATTGGAATTCGGACCACCGACAATGCAGATGACGGGAAGATTCTCGCTGTAGGCTCCTGCGATGGCGTTGAGGATGCTAAGCCCACCGACGGTGAAGGTGACGACGCACGCTCCGACGCCGTTCGCGCGGGCGTACCCATCGGCGGCGTACCCTGCGTTGAGCTCGTTGCAGCATCCTACATTGGTGAGGCCAGGCTCGGCGATGAGATGGTCAAGAAGCGTGAGATTGAAATCCCCCGGGACGGAGAAGATGTCGCGGATGCCGATCTGGACGAGGCGGCGGGCGAGGTGGCGGCCGAGGGTGTCCTTCCCTGCCGGCGCCGCTGGTATCATCGTGTTGCAGGACGTCGGAATGCTCCCAACACCGCCGTTTGCTGCTTTCATCGGCACGTCTACGGATCCTACCTTGGTTTCCATGGGAGGAGTTGAGGGAAGAGAGAAGATTTCGTAGTTTGATCGAAAGGGTGTGGGAAGAGAGATCAGGAAGAGGGGAACTTAAATAGCAGAAGAGGCTTCCGTTGCTAGTTTCTGGTCGAAACGAAACCGCGGGAGAGTTGTGGCGGAACCTTGGACCGGAATTAACGGATTTAATTCCAGCGGCTCGGGGAATGGGTGCGTTCCGTCTTCCGTGGGACCGGAATTAGCGGATTTATAATCGCTGCCGCTTGTAAAAAGGAAAAGTTTGTGAATGGAGCGGAATATTAATTAAATTAGAGGTCGAATGTAGTAATAATCTTAAAAAAAGTAAATACCTAAATGTGAGAAATACGAACGTTACGTAAATACTTGAAATTATTTTTTGAAGCCAGTAGATTTTGTGAAGTGGTTTAATACTATCATTAGAATGCGTTGAACAATTTCATGCAATCAAAAAGTTCTCGCAGTGCCGCCCGCTCTCACACTATGCATCCACTATTAAGCCATTTATTAATCCGTATGGTGAGCCAATTTCGTCCAAAAATTAGGACTGCACATGCGCATGCAAATTCGTCCTGAACTTATAGATATTCATCCACAAATTAGGTATATGGATGCACATACAGATTATGCACAAAATAGGCACATGCACATGCTAACTCGTCTAGAGCTTGTAGATATTTTGAATCCAAAGCAAATTTAGTGCATCAAATGAGGGAATATAAAGTAGGTATGAAGTTGTTTGTGCCAGAAAAATTTATAGAATTTTCTAACTATTGACACATCTAAATAAAATTATTTTGTTACATTTTTGTTTTATGGTCATATCCAATATTTCATTTAATTGCTATAAATAAAACAACAATGAAAGAACTACATCAAGCTATCATTACCAAATCAATTAGGCAAGTAAGGAAATTGAAAATCAAGTTTGAGGGCAGGAGTTGCTACTTTTTAAAGGTAAGAAATTTAATAGTGAGTTACTCTAATAGTATTACATATTTTAAGCCACACATTAATCCATCAAGCGAGTCAATTCCATCCAAAAATTAGGCATGCACATACACATGCAAATTCATTCTAAGCTTATAAGTATTCATCCAAAAATTGGGGCTACACATGTACATGTAATTATGCATGAAACAGACATATGCCATGCATATGCAATTTCGTCTAGATCTTGTAGACATTTTGGATCCAAAACAAATTTAGTGTGGTCGCTGAGCTAATACAAAGTTGGTATAGAGTTGTATGTAGCTGATAATTTTATATAATTATTAACTATTCACACATCCAAATAAATTTATTTTGTTATATTTTCATTTTATGATCATATACAATAGTCCATTTAGTTGCTATAAAGAAACCAGCAACAGAAGAACTACATCATTCTCTCATTACCAAAATAATTATATCACCAAAGCAATTATGCAAGAAAGAAAATTGAATATCATATTTGATGGCAAAAGTTGCTACTTTTTAAAGGCAAGCAGTTTAATAGCGAGTTACTCTAATAGTATTACATATTTTAAGCCACACATTAATTCGTCAAGCGAATCAATTTCATCCACAAATTAGGCTTGCATGTATATATGCAAATTCATCTTAAGCTCATATATATTTATACATAAATGAGGCTTATATATGCACATGTATAATATGCACAAAATAGGCGAATGCACATGCACATGCAAATTTGTCTGGTGCCTGTAGATATTATGGGTCCAAAACAATTTTAGCACGGCAAATAAGAGAATACAAAGTATGTATGGAGTTGTTTATTGCCAATTATTTTATAAAATTATTAACTATTCAAACATCTAAATAAGTTTATTTTATTACATATTTATTTTATGGTCATATCCAATACTTCATTTACTTGATATAAATAAATTAGCAGCAACAGAACTATATCAAATTAACTTTTATTACTAAAGCAATTAGGCAAAGCAAGGAAATTGAATATCAAGTTTGAGGGCAGAAGTTGCGCATTTTTAAAGATAAAGAATTTAACATTGAGTTATTCTAATAGTATTACATATTTTAAGCCATGCATTAATTCGTCTGGGATGCTAATTTCGTCCACAAATTAATTAGGCATGCACATGCACATGCAAATTCATCATGAGCTTGTAGATATTCATTCATAAACTAGACATGTACATGCGCATACAAATTTGTCATGAGCTTGTAGATATTCATTTATAAACTAGACATGTACATGCATATGTAAAGTATGCACAAAATAGGCACATACACATGCATATTTGTTTTGATCTTGTAAATATTTTGGATCCAACACAATTTTAGTACAACAAATGAGCGAATACAAATTAGGTATAAAGTTGTTTAAGGTCAATAATAATAATTTTATAAAATTATTAACTATTTACATGTTTAAATAAATTTATTTTGCTACATTTTTTTACTTTATAATCAGATCCAACACTTCATTTAGTTGCTAAAATTAAACCAACAGTTGAAGAAGTACAGCTAGCTCTCATCACCAAAAAAATTTAACATGAAAGGAAATGAAATATCAAGTTTTAGAGCAGAAGTGAATACTTTTTAAATGTAAGCAATTTAATAGCGAGTTACTCTAATAGTATCACCTATTTTAAGTCATACATTGATCAGTTCAGTGAGCCAATTTTATCCACAAATTAGGCATGCACATGCACATGTAAATTTATCATGAGTTTGTAAATATTCATCCACAAATTTGGTTAGTAATACACATATAAATTATGCACATGCGCATGCAAATTTGTTCAGAGCTTGTAGATGTTTTGGATTCAACGCAAATTTAGTGCAGCAAATGAGTAAATACAAAGTAGGTATGGAGTTTCTTGTGGTTGATATATTTATGAAATTATTAACTATTCACATATTTAAATATTTTTTTTATGATCAGATCAACCACTCTATTTAGTTGTTATAATTAAATCAGCAGCATAAGAACTATATAAAACTTAATCACCAAAGAAATTAAGCAAGAAAGGAAATTGAATATCAAGTTTTAGAGCAGATGTTGCTATTTTTTAAAGGTAATCAATTTAATATTGAGTTACTCTAATAGTATTACCTATTTTAAGCCACACATTAGTCCAGCGAGCCAATTTCGTTCACAAAATTAGGCCTGCAAATGCACATGCAAATTTGTCCTGAGCTTATATATATTCATCCACAAATTTGGTCAGTACATGCACATGTAAATTATGCACATGCACATGCAAATTCATTCAGAGCTTGTAAATTTTTTTGCTCCAACGTAAAATTAGTATGGCAATTGAGTAAATGAAAAATAGGTTTGAAGTTGCTTGTGGATGATTTATTTATAGAATTATTAACTATTTACACATTTAAATAAATTTATTTTGTTACATTTTTATTTTATGATCAAATCTAACGCTCTATTTAGTTACTATAATTAAATCCGCTACTGGAGAAGTACATCAAGCTCTGATCACCAAAGAAATTTAGCATGAAAGGAAATTGAGTACCAAGTTTTAGAGCAAAAGTTGCTACTTTTTAAAGGTAAGCAATTTAATAACGAGTTACTCTAATAGTATTACCTATTTTAATTCACCTATTGATTTGTTAGGCGAGCCAATTTTATCCACAATTTTGGCATGTACATGCACATGCAAATTTGTCCTCAGCTTGTAGATATTCATACACAAATTTGGTCAGTACATGCACATGCAAATTCGTTCTTAACGTATAGATATTTTGGATCCAATGCAAATTTAGTGTGTCAAATGAGTAAATGCGAAGTAGGTATAGAGTTACTTGTGACTAATGTATTTATATAATTATTAAATATTCACACGTTTAAATAAATTTATTTTATTATTTTTTTGTTTTATGATCAGATTCAACACTCCATGTAGTCTATAATCAAATCAGCAGCATAAGAAGTACATCAAACTCTCATCACCAAAGTAATTAAGCAAGAAAGGAAATTAAATAACAAGTTTTAGAGCAGATATTGCTACTTTTAAAAGGAAATCAATTTAATAACGAGTTACTCTAATAATTTTACCTATTTTAAGCCACGCATTAGTCCGACAAGTCTATTTTGTCCACAAATTAGGCCTGCAAATATACATGCAAATTTGTCATAAGATTGTAGATATTCATTCACAAATTTGTTCAGTACATGCATATGTAAATTATGCATATGCACATGCAAATTTGTTCAGAGCTTGTAAATGTTTTGGATCCAACACAAATTTAGTGCGGCGAATGAGTAAATGCAAAGTAGGTATTGAGTTTCTTATGGCTGATATATTTATAGAATTATTAACTATTCACATATTTTATTTTTATTTTATGATCAAATTTAACAATCTATTTAGTTTCTATAATTAAACCAACAGCAAAAGAACTACATCAAGCTCTCAGCACCAAAAAAAATTAGGCAATAAAGGAAATTGAATATCAAGTTTTACAGCAGATGTTGCTACTTTTAAAAGGTGATCAATTTAATAGCGAGTTACTCTAATAGTATTACCTATTTTAAGCCATGCATTAGTCCGGCGAGCCAATTTCGTCCACAAATTAGGCATGCACATGCACATGCAAATTCATCCTGAGCTTGTAGATATTCATCCACAAAATTGGTCAGTACATGCACATGTAAGTTATGCACATGCACATGTAAATTCGTTTAGAGCTTGTAGATATTTTAGCTCCAACACAAATTGTGTGGCAAATGAGTAAATGAAAAGTAGGTATGGAGTTACTTGTTGATGATCTATTTATAGAATTATTAACTATTTACACGTTTAAATAAAATTAATTTACTACATTTTTATTTTATGATAAGATCCAACACTCTATTTAGTTGTTATAATTAAATCAGCAGCTGGAGAAGTACACTAAGCTCTCATCACCAAAGAAATTTAACTTGAAAGGAAATTGAATACCAAGTTTGGGAGCAGAAGTTGCTACTTTTTAAAGTTAAGCAATTTAATAGCGAGTTGCTCTAATATTATTACCTATTTTAAGCCACATTGATTTGTCAGGTGAGTCAAATTTGTCCACAAATTTGTCATGCACATTCACATGCAAATTTGTCCAGATCTTATACATATTCATACACAAATTTGGTCATTACTTGCACATACAAAATTCGTTTGTAGCGTATAGATGTTTTAGATCCAATGCAAATTTAGTGTGACAAATGAGTAAATGCGAAGTAGGTATGGAGTTGTTTATGACTGATATATTTATAAAATTATTAACTATTCACATGTTTAGATAAATTATTTTGTAATATTTTTGTTTTATGATCAGATCCAACACTCAATTTAGTTGCTATAATTAAACCAACAGCATATGAAGTACATCAAGCTTTCATCACCAAAGAAATTAGACAAGAAAGGAAATTAAATATCAAGTTTTATATAAGATATTGCTACTTTTTAAAGGTAATCAATTTAATAACGAGTTACTCTAATACTATTACTTATTTTAAGCAACACATTAGTCCGACGAGTCAATTTTGTCCACAAATTAGGCCTGCACATGCACATGCAAATTCGTCCTAAACTTGTAGATATTCATCCACAAATTTGATTAGTATATGCACATGCAAATTCTTCTGGAGGTTGTAGATATTTTGGATCCAAAGAAAATTTAGTGCAGAAAATGAGTAAATACAAAATATGTATGGAGTTCTTTCTGCATGATAATTTTATAGAATTATTAACTATTTACACTTTTAAATAAAATTATTTTATTACATTTTTGTTTTATGATCATATTCAATATTCTATTTAGTTTTTATAAATAAATCAATAACAGAAGAAATAAATCAAGCTCTCATCACCAAAGCTGTTAGGCAAGAAAGAAAATTGAATTTCAAATTTGAGGGCAGAAGTTGCTACTTTTTAAAGGTAAGTAATTTAATAGGGAATTACTCTAATATTATTACCTATTTTAATCCACACATTAATCTATCCGGCGAGCCAATTTTTTTCATGAATTTGGCCTTCACTTGCACATGCAAATCTGTTCAGTGCTTATAGATATTCATATACAAATTAGTCATGTACACGCATATATAGATTATGCACAAACTATAAAAAGTTATTATATACATATCACTCCAAATTTGGCTACTTACAAAACTAACAAACTTCTAATTATCATTTTCAAACTGACACCAAAATATAAAAATGCACAATAAAATTAAAACATGTATTTTTTGGTCAAATTCTCAATAATTTGACTATGATTTGCTCAAAATACATCATTTCGATAGTTCAAAAAGTAACATGCTTACTAGTTATGTAAATAGATAAAATTTGGATGTTATTTATATAATCGTTCTTTATATGAATGATTGCTAGAAAATTACAAAGAAAAAAAATAGTGATGCAGGTTATTCTAAAACTTGAGCTTATGATTGAGAGAAATAATATTTGCTTGCCTTTTTAGAAGATATATGCATGTATATTATGTTCATTCAAAAATAAAAAATTATGTGCGTACATCCTAATATAATATAGAAAAACTCTTGAAATTTTATTAAGATTAATACAATTAAGATTATCATATATTACTAACCATAGCTTAAATTAAAAATTTTTAAACAAAGTTAATATCATTTGCATCATAATATTCAAATATAATTTTACCTATTTTAATTCACCTATTGATTCGTTAGGCGAGCCAATTTTATCCACAATTTTGGCATGCATGCACATGCACATGCAAATTTGTCCTCATCTTGTAGATATTCATACACAAATTTGGTCAGTACATGCACATGCAAATTCGTTCTTAACGTATATATGTTTTGGATCCAATGCAAATTTAGTGTGGCAAATGAGTAAATACGAAGTAGGTATAGAGTTACTTGTGACTAATGTATTTATAGAATTATTAAATATTCACACATTTAAATAAATATATTTTATCATTATTTTTTGTTTTATGATCAGATCCAACACTCCATGTAGTTTCTATAATCAAATCAGCAGCATAAGAAGTACATCAAACTCTCATCACCAAAGTAATTTGGCAAGAAAGGAAATTAAATATCAAGTTTTAAAGCAGATATTGCTACTTTTAAAAGGTAATCAATTTAATAACGAGTTACTCTAATAATATTACCTATTTTAAGCCACACATTAGTCTGGCGAATCAATTTTATCCACAAATTAGGCCTGCACATGTACATGCAAATTTGTCCTAAGCTTGTAGATATTCATTCACAAATTTGTTCAGTACATGCATATGTAAATTATGCATATGCACATGCAAATTCGTTCGGAGCTTGTAAATGTTTTGGATCCAACACAAATTTAGTGCGGCGAATGAGTAAATGCAAAGTAGGTATGGAGTTTCTTATGGCTGATATATTTATAGAATTATTAACTATTCACCTATTTAAATAAATTTATTTTATTTTATTTTTGTTTTATGATCAGATTTAACAGTCCATTTAGTTTCTATAATTAAACCAGCAACAAAAGAACTACATTAAGCTCTCAGCACCAAAAAAATTAGGCAAGAAAGGAAATTGAATATCAAGTTTTATAGCAGATGTTGCTACTTTTTAAAGGTGATTAATTTAATAGCGACTTACTCTTAATAATATTACCTATTTTAAGCAACGCATTAGTCCGGTGAGCCAATTTCGTCCACAAATTAGGCATGCATATGCACATGCAAATTCGTCATGAGCTTGTAGATGTTCATCCACAAAATTGGTCAGTACATGCACATGTAAATTATGCACATGTACATGTAAATTCGTTCAGAGCTTGTACATATTTTAGCTCCAACGCAAATTTTGTGTGGCAAATGAGTAAATGAAAAGTAGGTATGGAGTTGCTTGTGGATGATCTATTTATAGAATTATTATCTATTTACACGTTTAAATAAAATTAATTTTTTACATTTTTATTTTATGATAAGATCCAACACTCTATTTAGTTGCTATAATTAAATCAGCTGCTGGAGAAGTACATTAAGCTCTCATCACCAAAGAAATTTAACATGAAAGGAAATTGAATAAGTACATTAAGCTCTCATCACCAAAGAAATTTAACATGAAAGGAAATTGAATACCAAGTTTGGGAGCAGAAATTACTACTTTTTAAAGTTAAGCAATTTAATAGCGAGTTACTCTAATATTATTACCTATTTTAAGTCACACATTGATCCATTAGGTGAGCCAAATTTGTCCACAAATTTGGCATGCACATGCACATGCAAATTTGTCCAGATCTTGTACATATTCATACACAAATTTGGTCATTACTTGCACATGCAAATTTCGTTTATAGCGTATAGATGTTTTAGATGCAATACAAATTTAGTGTGATAAATGAGTAAATGCGAAGTAGGTATGGAGTTGTTTGTGACTGATATATTTATAGAATTATTAACTATTCACATGTTTAGATAAAATTATTTTGTTATATTTTTGTTTTATGATCAGATCCAACACTCAATTTAGTTGCTATAATTAAACCAACAGCATATGAAGTACATCAAGCTTTCATCACCAAAGAAATTAGACAAGAAAGAAAATTAAATATCAAGTTTTATATAAGATATTGCTACTTTTTAAAGGTAATCAATTTAATAACGAGTTACTCTAATAATATTACCTATTTTAAGCCACACATTAGTCCGGCGAGTCAATTTTGTCCACAAATTATGCGTGCACATGCACATGCAAATTCATCATAAGCTTGTAGATATTCATATACAAATTTAGTCAGTACATGCACATGCAAATTCTTTTGGAGCTTGTAGATATTTTGGATCCATAGAAAATTTAGTGCGAAAAATGAGTTAATACAAAATATGTATTGAGTTCTATATGGCTGATAATTTTATAGAATTAACTATTCACACTTTTAAATAAAAATATTTTGTTACATTTTTGTTTCATAGTCAAATTCAAAACTCGGTTTAGTTTTTATAAATAAATCAATAACAGAAGAACTAAATAAAGCTCTCATCGCCAAAATTGTTAGGCAAGAAAGAAAATTGAATATCAAGTTTGAGGTCAAAAGTTGCTATTTTTTTAAAGGTAAGTAATTTAATAGAGAATTACGCTAATAATATTACCTATTTTAATACACACATTAGTCCATCCGGCGAGCCAATTTTTTCCATGAATTTGGCCTTCACTTGCACATGCAAATCCATCAAGTGCTTATAGATATTCATCTACAAATTGGTCATGTACACGCATATATAGATTATGCACAAACTATAAAAAGTTATTATATATATAGCACTCCAAATTTGGCTACTTACAAAACTAACAAACTTCTAATTATCATTTTCAAACTGACACCCAAATATAAAAATGCACAATAAAATTAAAACATGTATTTTTTTGTCAAATTCTCAATAATTTGACTATGATTTGCTCAAAATACATCATCTCGATAGTTCAAAAAGTAACATGCATACCAATTATGTAACTAGATAAAATTTGGATGTTATTTATACAATCGTCCTTTATATGAATGATTGCTAGAAAGTTACAAAGAAAAAAAAATAGTGATGTAGGTTATTCTAAAACTTGAACTTATGATTGAGAAAAATAAGATTTGCTTGCCTTTTTAGAAGATATATGCATGTAAATTATGTTCATTCAAAAATAAAAAATCATGTGTGTACATCCTAATATAATATAGAAAAACTCTTGAATTTTTATTAAGATTATCATATATATTACTAATCATAGCTCAAATTAAACATTTTTAAACAAAGTTAATATCATTTGCATCATAATATTCAAATATAATTTTTTCTATTTTGATAACATAAAAAATTTAGTAATGAAGATTCAATAACATTAAAATTTCAATAATGAAGATCCCATTCTTTTATCGAAAAAATATATCCATTCCTCTAGCTAAAATAAAAATAGAAAAAACGGTCTCTCAAATAAGAGAAAAATAGTCCACATAAGGAGCAATTATTAGGTCCTTTATGTAGAGGAAGGTTCGGTTTTAGGCAAAAATAGGTCAAAAAGTGCAAATACCGAGTTTTTTAAAAAACTCAGTATTTTTTCAAAAAACTCAGTATTTGCATTTTTTTTAGGCAAAATCGAACCTTCCTCGTCCTTGCACCGGACCAAATAAAAGTTCCCACATAAGGTTCTGGTTCTCGACGATGATGTGAGAATGGACATTGCTACGATACGGAAGTTCGTCGGAGCTCTCGATCGACGCCTTTGGTGGAAATCGTAACGAGAAGAAGAGGTGGAGCAGCGCGAAGGAGAAGAGGCGACGCGTATGTTTAAATTCCGGCTGTTACAGCAGCATTTCTTCTATTATTAATCCCGCATTCTACTAACACCTCTCTAATAAAAAAAGCTCCCAACCGCCGGTCTCAACCCTAGCAAAAACGTCTTCAGCCTCAATCCGGAACTCCTCCTCTTGCAGCAGAGGCGCTGCCAACCTTAAGACCTAGCCGATCTTGCCAGAATCGAAAGCTAGCTATCACTATGTCAAGTGTCTGTTTCAATGTCTTTTAACTCTGATATGTAGCTCTTGGTTGGCGACGGGATAACATCGGGCAAAGGACGCTAGGATATCGCTTGGCATTAGAGAGATTCGCGCTTCAGCGCTGGCTCTCGCGAGTTCCCTCGGTCATTCCGTCCCAGAGCAAAAGTCGAAGGCCTCCCACCTCTCTCGTCTCTCTTACCATCCGCATACAGGCGAAACCCCTTCTCTCTCGTCTCTCTTGCCCGAGCGAACCCAGGAGTAAGTCGAAAACCCCTCCGCCTCCCCCTCTCGTTTTCTCTCTGGTTGGCACGCCTCAGAGCCGATCCACCCCTTGCGTCTTCCTTTCTCTCGAGTGAGAAGCCGCCCAGAGAGAAGCCCGACCGCGCCCTGCCCTTGCCGACCGGCTTCCTCTTAGCTACAGGTTTGCTTTTCCCCTTTTCTCCTCCTCTTCCTTCTTCTTCTTCTTCTTCTTCATTTCCCTCTTCCTTCTTCTTCTTCTTCTCCTTCTTCTTCTTCTCTTTCTTCTTCTTCATTCTGTGGTTGCTCCCTTTCATTCCTGAGTTTTAGTGAACTTTAGATAGGTTATTTTGTGATGATTTAAACAAAGCATGCTTATGAAAATTTCATGATTATTTGTGATGATAGGGTAATGATTTTCATTTTAGTGATGAAACTTTATGAATATTGCATATCAGTTATTTGGTGAAATGCCACCAAGGAGAAGTTATGTTGTTTTCATTTGTATCAAAACCTTATATGATGGTCTTGCTTATATGTGAAGTTTATGCTAGATGTATAAATATGTGAATCAGTTTTTCAAATGCACATATTTATAATATTTATTAAAAAAATCTGAGATAGAAAATATATGTAGCCTTCTTGATTAGTCATAATTCATGAAGTTTATAGTCATGCTTGATAGTTTTTGATCAAACACTTTCTCAAATTTTATGTGTGTACTTATGTGAGGGTTATGTGTGACCTTTCTCCGTAGTTGTTGTGGTGTCGAATACAATCTATTCAATGAATTTCTACATGGTTTTGATATCAGAATGCATGCTCTTAATTATTCCTTCAAATAATCAAGTCGAGATTTATATGAATGTGCATTCCTTCTAATGGCATATTAAAATGTTTTTTTTTATCTTGAGTTGCAATACTGTGTGAAAGTTCTTGGTATAGATAAACTTCATTTTTATAGATGTAACAAGAGAGCTTGCATGCATAGTTGTGGACAAAGGCTTATGGATTTGTTGAAAGGTTGTACATGTATCTAAGTTGCAAAGATCATCTATTCAACATAATTGATGAGGACATCAAGACCTGGAAAGTCTACCAGAGACGGGGCTGACGATCTACGGCCACAATCGTGCCGAATTATTTTTAAGTCATTATATGTGTTTGTTTTATTTGTTTACATTTTCCGCTTTTACCCTTAAGGGACTTGTCATATGAAAGCCCTAGGTGCAAAGTTGTCTTTTAGTTTTCTATCATTGTATGAGGCTATTTATAAGCACCCCCTTATGTTTCTTTCAAGTTAATGACTGATTATGAAAAAATTCCGCATCCTTGAGTTTTGTGAGAGCTAGAGAGCTTTGGAGAGGTTGAAGTCTCTAGGTGAGTGCATCGCAATACCCACCAACCGTAGGAAGAGTCTGTGTTCGTGGTCGACGTCTCTGCCATCCTCCCTACCTTTCCCTCCACCGGCCAAGGTTTTCCTTCCATATCTCTCGACCAAATCATCTTCCCACCCTATCTAGCCGCTGGCCAACCATAACTCCACCTCCCTGTCTCTTGGCCAACCACCACACCCCACCACCTCTCCTACTTGGCTATCCCCACCTCCACACCACCACATTTCCCAACCCTAACCTAGCCAAGCCGCCGGCATAGCCCTTTCCTCCTTGCCGCTCAAATTCAAAACCCAATCATTACTACTTTTCTTTTTCCTCCAAACCCATTTGAAAAGCTTTAACATTCAAATTTTCAATCAATTTGAAATTTGAATTTTTTCTAAAAATAGAACTCTATTTTAGGAATGTTTCCTAAATCAATTTCAAATAGGATTTGATTTAATTTCTCCTCAATTAAAGAGCCTTGATTAGGCAAGCCATAAATTTCCTTACCTAATCCCTCTCTCCTTGAAGGCGCCGGCCCCCTCTTCACTCCCCATTAATAAACTCTTTCCACTATTGCTACCCAATTAAGTCGCCACATTACCGACACCTTCCTCCCCTCCCTTCAATTATTTTGAGATTGATTTAACATTCCACCTAAGCAAGGGAAATTAACTCCAGGATATTCTCTACGACCGTCAACATAATTCCCCACCTCATCCTCCTATCTCTCGTGCATCCAGAAGGGGGAAACCCCTAAAATTCTCCTCTCCAACTTGCTGTCCAGATTTCTGGACAGGTTATATTTGCTGTCCTGAGTATTGGGGCCTTGATAACTGCTGTCCATAGTTTTCAAGTTGCTGTCCAAAGAATCCAGACCACGTTAGTTGGCTGTCCTCCGTCCAGAAGTTGCCAGAATGCTGTCCAGCATTACAGGACTGGTTAGTTTGCTGTCCAGAGTTTTTTGGACATAGAAGTGTGCTGTCCAAAGGCTCCTGCAGCCACCATCTGCCATCCAAGCTTGCGGGAAGGTTTCTAAGTGTAGTCTTTACACAGAACGTTCGTCAAGCAGCTGTCCATATTCCAGAATTTGCTTCTTACAACTTTATCTCAAGTTTAATCTTGACAAAGGTGAACTCTTTCCTTCCCTCATTCCTTCATCGTTGATTCTTACTTGTGGTTTTGATTGATTCATGTAAATCTTGCAACACTCCGCCAAAGCTTAGTAAACATAGGGAATGAGTGATGGACTTTTATGCATCTAATCTCGTTGTTAATCGAGGGATGTTATTGAAAATCCTCTATATTTGCTTATGTTAAATTTTATAATTGTTTTGTGATCCTAACTATTATTGTGTGACTTGGCCTAAGCTAAGACACCCCTTGTTTTCTATTTTCGATAAGCGGCTAACATTTTAATTCTTATTGTTCTTACTTGAAAGCGTGCAAATTCTTATATCCATCATTTACAATATTCATAGTCCTACATCATCTGGTATTAGAGTATGGTTGCATTTATGTGCCTATTAGAAAAAATTTTCTTATATGTTTAGCATCTAAATCGCATCTTGCATGTTTTCTTTGCATATTATTTTCTTGCACTTCTGCATAGTTCTGAGTCGCCCTAAATATTAGGATGGACCCTGAACAATTTCACCGGAATCTAGATCTGTTGGTAGGTCAAATGAACACAATTAGTCAACAACTCAAGGAAAATCAAGCTGACTTCGCTGAACTCCGAGACGATGCAACTATGAAATCTTGATCCGACTCATCATCATTCCCCCATCACCTGCTTTAAGTATGATGATAAACATCAAATCTTAGAAAAAAAATAATTTCGAAACTCTAAAAGCTGTTGCTACTATATGTTAGGTACTTAGTTCCTATCAAACAACTAGTCTTAATCTAAAGTTCTCTCTATTTATCATAGGAGTAATCAACCATAGGGGCTTGCGCCTATGAGAAACCACAACTCAGATCATAAGGTCCTCGCAAAATGAGGGTGAAAACTCTGGGTAGTGTCTTATCTAAAAATCATCCTGCCTTTTAAAAATTTACCTCAAAATCTAATTAGTTAAAACTCTCCCCGTCAATAAAAAAGGGCGCGGAGATATTGGGGCATGAATTTTTGGAGCCCACAAAACTCTTTAAGAGTTTTTGCTTTGATGTGTTCCTTGATAAGGTTGGGTAGAGTTATCAACAATTTTCGATATCATGGTTATTATCTATGGGGGTAACACAATATTTCAAGGTATCTCAAGTCTCGTATTGTGTTATGCATGGGAAGAGGCTAATGAAATTTTTCCTTGTTTCAAATAGCGTTTACTAATTTTACATATGATACTTGTGAAGAAGTGTAACTGGAATATATTTTTATTGAATGGTTGATAAGGAAGAGTGATTCTTTCTCCATTTTGCTGTTGATTATATTCTTGATGTCGGTGCTGGTCATTGTGAGGTCTATTCATAGTTAAGTTGAAGTAGCATCGATTTTTGTTTGGCTGGTGTTGGTGATGTCGTTGCAGGTCCTCTGCAACTTTAAAATATCGAGTGCTTGAACTAGAAGTCATAACACTATGGTACTCTTTCATATTATTGTGATTATTGTGAATTCTAATAACCCATCCAAAGTCCATAGTTATAAACGAAGTGCAGTCTAAGAGACTATTAAGTGTCAGAGATATTCATAGATTCCTACCTCCTAATAAAGAGAGTTTACTAGCTTTGCAATGGCTTTTGCATGCTATTTAGGCTTTGTTTATGATGACTTTATTACTATTTTTTACAGCAACGTTTTAGTTCAAAAAAATTTTTTTTTTTTCAAAATTTTGTATACTAAAAAGTTTCTTTATAAAGTAGTACAAAAGCTATCTGAAATAAGCCTTAAATTTAATCCCAAACATTCAATTTCTAAAATTGAACCCCAAACATCCTACATCGCGTTGACACATCCTTTCGCTAACAAATAGGTTTCGAATCTTGGCCAGGTTGATTAATCATTGTACTCTCATCTTGAATTTCTCATTTCGTTTGGTCTTCTATCAATTCTAAAATTGAACCCCAAACGTTCATTTTGTTAAGTATCTTACATATCAACTTCAGCCCGCTGCAATGTATTGGATTCAAATTTTTGTTGTCCATTTACTATCCACTATTAATCATTCAGCCATCTTATTTGTAACTTGATTATGAATCTAATTAAATTTCTAACCCCCTGGTTTTCTTCAGGAAGACTAGTATTTTGGGGTATCTGTGCAAATCGCTAGTCATGAGTGAGACAGAGAACTCCAATCAACGACAGGATGAAGGGGTAATTGCTTCTCAAGTCACAAATGGGACTCCTGCCTTTTTTTTGTTCAAATTTTGTATTTTACAGCATTAAGTACCTCAGGAATGAAATGATTCATATGTTTGAGTTTGACGCTTATTTTCTAAGTGCCTTTTGTCAATAATCCTTTGATTTTTTCTAGGTTTAAGAGTGCATGCCACTCCTAAAAATATTTTGTTCAGTTTTGAAGCAGCTTCCTCCATGATGCTAGGACAACTATCAAATAAGTTGTTCATTCCTACTGATTTAAAGGACTCTCATTTGCTGCTTATATTCTTTTATTTAGAGAAGTAGGGTTTGTCCGAACTATGATAATTTGCATCTTCGGATACACTAAGTGTTGTGTTGATTAGCATCATTCAAAGGAGGGTTTGCATACGTACTACTGAATTTTTATTTATTTATGTGTTTAACATCTAAATATTTATTTTTACTTATATAAAAACTATCACTACTATTAACTTATCAAAATTGAAATATACGTATTTAAGCATGTGTTTTGATGTGATTTAGACACTAAGGTGTTTTGTAACTAAATATAAAATTTTAGCTTTTAGATATGTAAATACATAAATGTAATAGTATATATGTAAATTCCTCATTTTATGACTATATTGTTAGGTAGTGATGTTTTGACACATAGTTTTCATACTAAGAAAACTTGTATAATTAGTGAACAGAAATTGCAATTAGATGTATGGCATAAATTTAGTTGAAAGAGTAACAAGTTGTTCCTTTCATTTTAGCTCATTTGCTTACAAAGATGATATTAATAACAATTAACTGAGATGCTTTTGTTCATGAATTTGTTTATACACACTCAGAATTTTCCTAGAAAAATGGTCTCTGAAATTCCCAACTTTTTTTATTTTGTACTATACTATTTGCTCAGGTGAACAAGTTCGCTAATCTCTTAATGTCCTAAAATTTTATTTAAGGAACGTTCAACTCCAAGACTTTTAGGAACTGGAAATTGGGGTACAGCTACTGTCATGGGGGTACTTGCTGGCATACTTTATGGAGGAAGCAAAGAGGCTGCTGCATCTGTTGTAAGATTTTGTTTTACTCATCTGTGGGTAATATTGAACTGTACCTTTTATTTCCTTTTTTCTGATCGTCTTCCTTCAGCCTTCAAGCTCCTTTTCTTGCACACAGATATCTAATTAAGAGAGAATTAGTTGAGAGTTTTCTTTTAAGAATATTTAATCAATGTTTCACTGCATGTTTTTTTTCTTTTTCCATGTTACTTCGATGTTCTGTAGTCCTCGGAGTTTCCTTTCAACTATTTCAGTTGTATGTGAATCTCGAGTGAGCACATTTGGAAGTCCAGGATTTGAGCTGCAAAATAGGTTTGGTTGTCAAAGAGATTGTTACGGGGGATGATGCCGTTATGGATTGACCATTAATGTATTGCTGCGGCTGACATACATTGCAAATTGAACGTCTGGTATATGAAGTTTCTGGAACAGTGATGTCATCGTTTAGCAGTAGATGACTGGTCTGGATGGCATGCATCACATTGTTGCATAAAGGCTTGTTTTTCATAGCAGTTTCAATTGGAAAATTTACAACAAATAGGAAGTATAATGGATGTAAATTTGGCCATGGAACCTTTAACTCAAAATAAAGGTTGGGCTTTTGGCCTTGAGGAATTGGCGCATATGCACATATGAAATTGTTACTAGTTTTGGAACATTTGAAGTTATAAAATTGGTTTATAAATATGATCTATAGTAATAATTGAAAGATTCTTTAAAATCATCATTGAAAAGTTAAATTTCAAACAATACTTCATCCAAACATCTTTAGTCAGATCTAAATTCTATTCAAATAATTTTCCCATGGATATGATTATGTGCATGATGAAACATGCCAACAAAATTTTAACATTTACTACGTTGTGAATATTGTGAATTTTGGAACTTTATTGGCTTGCTTTTGTATTTATCATATATCTTCTAGATTTAAGTTATTCAACTTGAAATATTCATCATGATAGCAATTAAAGAGTTTTATAAAACTGAGGATAGGATTAGAGACTCTTATCACTAGGCAATATAAAAATAAAAAATTGATATTCTATTAATGATTTTGAATAATGAGCTGATCAAGTGTGGGCAGTAAAGCACATATGTAGTGTTGCAACATAGTGCGGGCATGTAGTGGCGAGCTTGTTGACATGAGTGGACTCGAGGACAAGTTGCAGTGTAGTGAAGTAGGACAATATAGCTGCAGCAAAGGCGTGACGTAAGGCATATGATAATGACGCATCGGTGATGAGATAGCGAGAGAGCTGCTAAGGAAGTTTTTTGGTGAAGGGCAGTTGTGTGAGACAGACACGAAATGGCTGTATTCATGATTGCTTTGAAATGGCTAGGCCCAATCGAATGGAATTGACATTGGGCATTGATTCCAAATTATGCCGAGCAATATCGGGGCATAAGCCTGAGCCCGTAGTGGGAAAACAAAGAAGGTAAAAGAGAATAGGCTCTAATTTAACCCTTTCTTTAATTCTTCAAAACACATTCCAATTATCCCTTGTCATAGAAATAGGGTGATAAAGATCTGATAGAAATCAAATCAAATCCTAATTCAAATTTAAACCTAAGGATTATCTAAAAAAGGATAATTTATCTGGTAAATAAATAAACTAAATCTAACATCTAATTTAAATCAAACTATTGAAATAAATCTTAAATTAAGCTAAACTTAATTTTTTGTGCTGCATCATTTTCTATGGTTAATGAAAAATATCCTGTGTTCTCGACCTCTTAGCCTTATTCCAGCTAGTTGGTGTTGTATTTTATTACCTTATAATGCGCTCCATGGAAATTTAACTTGGCTTGAGAAATACGACATGTTTTAGCTTGCAAATAAGCTTGTTTCATGTCTAACAAAAATTTGTATATTTCATGTTCTCAGAGCAAGGATGCAGAAGTCATGCTAAAGCTTGGAAGTACAACAGATAAGCGTGAGCAGTACCAGTTGATGAGAGATGCAATGGAGAAAAGGTTCATTCAAGTTGCTCGTGGTTCTATAGTTGGTGGTGTTCGCCTTGGCATTTTTACTGCGACATTCTATGGTTTACTTAACCTTCTTGCCGATAGTCGTGGAGTTCATGATGCATTTAATGTTGCTGGAGCTGGTTCAGCCACAGCTGCTATGTTTGGCCTGATATGTGAGTTCTTATCCAAATTTAGACTTTACTGTTCTGTTTATGACACATGCTGCTATTTTTACACATGGATATGTTGTTAAAGTTCACGATGCATCAGAATTCTAATTCCATCCATCTTCATTAGTGTGGGAATTGAGTAGTCTATGGTCATCAAAATGGGAAGATTTTGTATTAGCATATATTAATATAAATTCACATCAAAATGGTTTCGTTAGATGCTGCGTGTCATGTGGTCATATAATGTCTTCTATAAATTGTATTCTACCTTCCACCTTTTAAGCAAATGTTTCCTATTTTAATATGATCAAATATATCTTCAATAAATGAGATCCCGTCTTCTATTTTGTTATCAGATATCTTCTTATTTTTCAACTGTGAAGAATTGTTGTTTAATGAAGCCATTCTGATGTGAATTTATATCATCAAGTCCTGCTACAAAAATTTTCGCATCTTAATTTGCCTTTATAAAGTGAAAGGATAATTTGAAAAGTTACATACTGTCTTTCTATTTTTGGTCTTGTTCTGGTATTCTTTGACATCTTGTTTACTAGCATTCCTCGCTCATTGTGCCGACTTCCAAAAACTTCAAACTCAGTACTTTCGGATCTTGATTTAGCTCAATTTGTTTTCCTTCTAAATTTTCTTAGACATCTCTAATTAAGATGCATCTCAAATGCTGATATTTTACTCCTAGCCTTATGTTTCATTCAAGGAAAGAAGCTAAACTTTTTTTTGATAAAATCACTTTAGTTTTGGATTTTTATATATTTTCCATGACTAGCCATTGAAATCGAAATCATGTGTAATATCAACATTTTCTCTTTATTGATGCAGTGCCAGGTTCCTTAAAATGGCGTGCTAGGAATGTCTTGCTTGGCTCTACACTTGGAGCAGGAATTTGTTTTCCTCTTGGTAATTAGTGAATGCATCTCTTACTCCTTTTTTTGGGTTCACAGTAGATTTTCTTATTTATTGAGCAAAATATACAAATAAGATGCAATAATACAACTTTTTAACACTACTATATGATAAGACTCTGCTAATTGAAGTTATATGATCTTATTCTATACTTGAAGAGGTTTTTTGTATGTAGTCTCACCTATATATTTTCATGATACCCTCTAAATTATAATGGAACTTATCCAATCATTGCTCTTAGGATTTGTTTGGGACGATGACATCATTTTATAAAGTTGGTTGTGAAATTATCATGGAGAAAATAAATTCGTTACAAATTTTTAAAAAACAATGAGAAAATATTAGCCAAACAAAATTATGATTTTTGTTTGAAAAGTAAAGCAGTCAATAAGCTGTCCTAATTAAACCCTCAGGCTTCATTTGGGACAGCTTTGTTACTGTTTTTTGAAACAGCTTTATAGTACATATGTTTTTTGAATTAAAAATTTTATATTAAAAAGTTGTCTCGAGAAAGTTGTCCAAGACGAAGCCTTAGTCTCCCCTCTTATACTCTATTAGAAAAGTTGCAAGGCTGCTTTATCTATCTTGAAACAACATTTTAAGGCTTGTTTTGCACGCAAGAGAATTGCACCTGGACTCAAATTATTTGCTATGAATCCTATCTGCCCTCTATTACAGTGTTAACTAATTTTTAACTTCATTTATTTTATGTTATGCTTTTTTTTAATAATTTTTTATGTGTAGCACTCCTGTTTAACTGTGGGGTTCTGTTTTTTCAGGATGGCTTCATGTTAAGCTTGTTGAGAAGGCAAATGAACAGATCCTACGGTCTGATAGGACTGGGGAAACGAATACAAGTGCTGTTGGCGCTGCAATAGAGAGACTTGAAAGAAGTCTAAAGAAATGAAGTATTATCTTATCAAACTGCTGCATTTTATATTATTGTTTTCCATGTTTGAGGCAGCAAGAGGTTTCTATTACTGGGCGAATCGGGTTTTGAGTGGTAATATAACAAATGTGAGCGTGAAAAAGTATAATTGTGGCAAATGATGGAAATTTATACTATTTCTGGGCCAAATGAGTAGTTTGTTTTCATATGGTAATTTGTACTTTGATTGTCATGTATGCTGATATTTCATTAATTGCATAGAGTTAATTGGTCTATGTTGTTCAACTGTATTGTCTTTTTTTTTTTTTATCAATCATAATTAACAATCAATTGCTTGACTTGACTTAGACTTTATTTGTGATGGCTTTCTTATTGCTTTTAAAGTAGTTTTTTAATAAAAAAATAAAAAAATTTATACTAAAAGCTGCTCTTAAGGTGCAGTTTGAAAGTCATCCCAAACAAAGTCTTAGTTCGTTTGTAATCCTAATTTGAGAGTTGGTGGTAAGTGTTGGAAGTGAGAGAGAGAGAGAGAGTGATGAAAATTATTTACTCTATCTAGAGACCTTGTATGAAAATTTACTCTTATCTAAATAATGGCTTCTTTATTCATTTGAAATAAAAACATGAATTGGATTGGAATGATCAAAGGGGAAGCGTATTGCTAATGATCTATGAGAAATAATTGATGGCTTAATTAGTAATCCCAACTTGAGGTGAAATTATTCTGTGCGGATACGGGCGTTGTCTGCAGGCGAATTAGAATGCATCACGTCATCTATTTGTTGTGTATCGGGTGATGTAGCGAGTTCAATTCACCTTTGGACGGTTTGGTGTCCGCATAGAATAATTTCTTCAGCTTGAGAGGTCAGAAATATTAGAAGTGTTAAACTTGTTGATATGATTGCAATTTCTCCTACCTTAAGTTTATTATAGAATAATTTAATGCCATGATCAACCTTGGTGATCCAATCACACTGCCTAATTCATTATCTCCTCAATGCTTTAGAGTTTAGTCTTAATGATTTTATCCTCAATGCTGATAGCTTGATTAAGACGATTGAGGTCAGGAATATGTGCTTCAAGATGACAAATCATTCGATTGCTAAATTTTGAGATTACAATTTACAGTTGCAATGGAATTGAATTTTGACCAAATATTCCCTTTTAAGGTTGGCTTAATATTCTAAGTCACTAAAGCAAAAAAAGATCGGATCACCACTTACATGAATCTATTATGTATTTAAAAAAGCCTAGGAAAATTAATTACTATAGTAGCTCAAAATTTTTTATACATAAACTAAAGGGCTTTTTCTAAGGAATTGTCTAAATTTAATCAAAATAATTGAATAATGAGAAGTAGATAAGAAGGTGTTCATCAAATTAAAATTATAAAAGTTCAAGTTAAGGTGGCATTTAATAGGATTTTCAATTAATGATCGAAATAACTATGGGAAAGGTCTTTATTACACAACTCTTGTTGTATAAATAGAAGAGTTGTAAGGCAGTTGCATTTAAAAAACTTATAGAATAAGTTGAGAGGTGTGTGAAGTATTATTCTTAAAGTTAGACTTTTGCTTCTTCCAGGTGCAATGGTACACAATGGTCTAAATTTCATGATTCAATGGACTTTTCACGGTGATCTGCACTAATCTCACTAGGAAGCAGGAACAACGATGTAGATATTTGCTCTAAACAAATGTAAAGTAGAGTGAATGATAAATAGAAGAAAAAATTTCAAATCCATCATACCCAAGAAGGTCATATATAGACCAAAAATGGATACCTGTTTTAATTACAAATGTCAGTATAATTAATTTAAATATTTTCAAATCAAATCATAAAATAACAATAATCATTTTCGTTGCTAGAATAATAAGTATTTTCATTACAACAACAAGAAGTATTTCTATTACAACAATAATAAGTATATTTTCGTTACAAATTTTCTTTTGAAAAAATATGAAATATAACAACCCCTCATATTTTCAAAAGAAAAGTAAAATTTAGAATAAGAGTTTGTTCAGAGCAAAATATATAATGCATAGACATTGATGTCTTTCGGACTATGAACCAATATTTTAGGATAAAAAAATCTTTACTTATAGGAACTAAGTGAAATTTAATATTTTTATGAACTTGATTCCTTCAGCATAAGAAAGAATATCCACCCACATTACATCAAATAAATGATAGGCATTCATCACAATTTGACACTTTATGGTCATGCATTTGAATCTGAGTTTCATGAGTGCTCCAGAGAATTGCCTATATTCCATAAAAGGCAGTCAACCTTTACACTCATATATGTGAATTCATTAGTTGTGTTTCATAATAAATACAATAACTTAAAAGAATTATGAATTCATTAAGAGTAAAAACCCAACCTCTATATCACTATAAATTATATTATTCAATATTAGTGGAATGGACCATAATATTTATTTTGAATAATCTACCAAGTTGACTAATGGCTTGTTCTTCCCATCTAAATATATTTTAAGGGATCTCCATAAAAAAAGTTCGGGTAATCATCAATATCAACTTTTGTTTATAGGCAAAAGTCTAATTCCCCTTGATGTGTCCATCACTTGCTTCCTTCCAAGTGATTTTGTTAGAGGATCTGCTAAGTTCACCTCTGACCTCACAAAATTTAAGTAATTACTTCACAATATTATGGCTTAGGTGAATATATCTCCTATTATATAATTATTTTTTAGCTCTAGCTATTGCAACTTGGCAATCACAACATAGAGACATTAAGGAGATATGTCCCTAAAAAATTGGAATATTAGCTAAGAGATTTCTAAGCCATTCTGTTTCACCTCCTGGTTGTTCTAAAGCATTGAATTCTACTTCCATAGTGGATCGAGTTGTACATGTCAGTTTAGAAGACTTCCAAATATAGCTCCACCACAAAGTAAAAAGATATTCATTAGTAGATGTTGTTTTATCAGAATCAAAGATCCAGTTAGCATCACTATATCCTTCAAGAATAGAAGAATAACCACAATAAAGGAGTCATAAATGATAAGATAGAAAAGATTTAGTTTCTATAATTTTAGAAGGACTCATATCCTAAAATAAGCATATCATTTACAAAATATTATTGAGAAATTATAATTCCATCAACTCATTTTTTATGTTTATTCCTAATATTATTTCATTCATAAGTACACTAATAAGAATATGAAAATAATATGTCTGAGTAGATATTTCCTTAAGTGATTCGTCTAAAAGGCCAAGGAATTTTCTACAGTGTACTTATTGGATCATGCATATTCTAGCACATAGTTCTTATCTAATATTTTCCAAATTTCAGAAACATACTCAATTTTATAGTAGACATTAAATGACTAATTTGGTAAAGTAGAAAGAATAATTGTCTTGTAAATCTTATTTGCATTATTTTAATTAGCTAGAATGGTATCATAATTTTTTGTTCCCATAGAAGGGGACAATGAGGTAGAGAAATTTGTTAAGTTGGGAATTATTCTAGCTGTGCTAATCATTATAGAATCCATATGATCTAACTTTAATATTATTGTAAAAATAGATGAGTTGTAAGACAATTGAAATTTGAAAACTTATAAAATAAGTAGACCATGGTGTATGAAGTACTATTCTTAAAGTTAAATTTCTGCTCCTCCTAAGTGCAAATGTACACATGGGTCTAACTCCTAGAATTCAACAGACTTTTTGTAATGATCTATACTAATCACAGCGGGAAACATGAACAATGATATAGATATGTACTTTGAATATATATAAGGTGGAGAGAATGATGTAGAGAAGAAAATTTTCAAATTCATCATACCCGAAAATGCCTTATATAGACTAGAAAAAGATAACAATTTTATTTACAATTGTTATGATAATTAATTTAAATGTTTTCAAATTAGGTCATAAAATAGCAATAAGTATTTCCGTCACAAGAACAAGTATTTTTATTACAACAACAATAAGTATTTATGTTATACTAGTAATAAGTATTTCAGTTATAATAATAATACATATTTCTATTAAAATTTTATTTTTAAAAAATATAAAATATGACAACTCTACCAAACTTGTATTAAATATATATTTATTGAAATAAATCATATTGTTAAGAATAAAATGTTTGCCTACAATCTTAACTTTGACTTTGCTAATTCTATTGAAGTCTCCTGATAATAATCAAGGTTCTATAATATTCAAACATAAATTTTATATAACATTACAAAGAAATTTTCTTTCAAGGGCTCCATTTTTAACATAATAAATGTAATGAAGAAATTAATAATATAATATTAATTGAGTCTACCATGTATAAATTAAAGATGAGATAAGATAATAGTGAACTTAGCTTTATCATTATTCTAGTTGATCCAAATTTTTTCACCATTACTCAAGTGGAAATTACATAACACCCCTCATATTGAAAGAGTTTTAATCTCATGAAAGAGAGCCATAAATATTATGGAGAGGCATTTAGCTTGAAATATGCTAAAAATAATAATGTCATTATCAATAGTCAACTTCCTTCAATAAGAGACTATAAGTATCCATTTAGCTCTTTTACATTCCAAGAAGTAATATTTGAAAAAATCATTAAGACTATTGCGTGTAGGAAGAGAATAATGAAGGTTTTTATGTTTCCTACTTATATAGATGAAAGAGGGAGGTAGGACTAATAGTTGTTTATTTAAAAGAGCTAAAGTGATTAAGTGCGATATGTATTATCTAGTTGGTCAATTCAATTAGGTTTTACTTGAGATAACTCAATTGATAACAGTGTAATTGCTGAAGGTGAGGCTACATAGATACAAACTCACTTAATGGGCTGGCGTGAGAAGAAGAGTTGAATTGTTTGCTTAAGGGGAATTATGAGGGAGATTTGTTATTAATATTTTAGTTTCTGTGATTTTGGAGGTTGAGATCAATGATGTATTTGGCTGCATTGGAGAAGTGGCTTGTACTCATTTCCATGGATCATATGCCACACCCAATTCTTACTGTATCCTTGATTAAAGAGAGAAGTGGATTTCTTGAGAGTAAGGAGTGATAATTTTTAAATAGTTGGATCTTTCTTGTGCAAAAGTATTACATATAGTACTTTTAAGTGATTACCATTCATCCCACATATGCTACATATATTCTTTGCTAATGAGATTGAATATAGTTATACATAGGAGATTAAGTGGATATTTGAATACTAACTCTTATACGGGCAAATCTATAGTTTGAGATGTTAAGGAGGTCAAATGTAATAGAGGTACCAATCTTTCTCACAAATTTAGGAATATCATTATCATTTTAACAACATGATGGAGATTGGAAAACCTTTGCATGTATTGGAATCTACTTAAAATTGTCTTTGAACAACTTAAAAAGAGGAGACCAATGGAAAAGACAATGATACTCTCTAAAAAATTAAGTAGTGAAATATAAATACACTTCCTCCATAGCTTATGATGTGATAAAGGTACCATGTTTAGTATGATACATGACAACAAATATATAAATAATTTTATTATTTGGAATGATTCATTATAAAATTTTAATAATTGGCATCAAGGTTTAAAATGCCTCATTTTTATGATGTGTGTGACATGCATAATTCGTATATTAAGCTTTATTTTATAATGTTATGATGGCCACATATAATAAGGTGCATTGAAGGATCACATGTATTTCACATGATATTTATATCATCTCTTAATGTATTAATGTATGCATTATTCTTATGTAAGAGCCTCATACTATAAATCTTAAATGTTGAGTTTAGATGGGCCTATAACTTGGGTTCCTTTGAGGAAGTCATAGTGCTCCTATAAAATATCATGAGATCATTATATCTTCTATGCCTCTCATCCATGTAACAAAGTTACTCTCTCTCATATAATGAGCTCAAAAGTAGCGATACCCTTTTCTTATTTTTGTTATTGTTACTGGTCAATGGTTAGATATCTCCTTGGTATGATCTTTACTACCATAAGAGGTAGCAACAGAGTGTTAGGCATACAAGTGGATTTACATGGACATCCATAGTGATTTCAACAAAGTTTACTCATATAGAGTGCAAAACCAATGACTCATGAGCCCTCCTATGACTTATGGCTATTGAAGATTAGGAAAGTGAATAAATGAATAGATAATTATGGCTACATCTTTTCTCTTAAGATTTACATACAAGATGCTAATATGTAAACTTGCACTCCCCTTCTAGGACAAGGATACAAAATTACAAATAGTTTGCCTCTCTTTGGCCTTCAAATCGTTGGTCTTGCAAAGGAGTGGAGAAAAATAAAGCACAATTATAACCTCAAAAATCCTACAATCTTTGTCAAGTACATATCAATGCTCCCTATAATCATCATTAATGGCCTTGCTAGCCTATCTTTAAATGTTATTCCTTAACTCTTAACATCATATTCTTGCATCATTATCTACATCCCACACCCTAGCTTCTGGAATGATGGCACCAATCAAGCACAAGATGGTAGATATAGGAACAACAAAAGGAGGATAAACATATATAAAGAGACACATATAGGTATTGAGGGACTGGAACATCCAAACATTGGAAAGAAGAAGAATATTATCCAACTTCTAAATATATCTAAAGAGAAAAGAGCCTTTTATTGCATGTTAGTTGATAAGAGCCTTTGTCTCCCTATATGAAAAGCTTGTAACCCACATTAGATTTGTGATATCAATCCCATCAATAGCATACCTAGTTATTG